>OZ021726.1:73530767-74080767 GCA_963978545.1 Linyphia triangularis
TATGTTTTTAGTTTTAAACTGTGTTCTGTTATTAACTTTTTAATACACTAAACTTGAATGCTTATGATATGGTGTCTAATTGGTTTGTTATGCAAGAATAAATTGCCTTTAGTGAAAAAATTCTATGCCACAAATACTATTGTATAGATAAATGTTAATTTTATGTAGTCTCTTTTTTATCTTTACTGTGTAATAGAAATTCTTTACAATTAGCTGCCTTAATTATCCAAAATTACTTCCAAATAAACATTAAGCTAGAAAAAGCTGTTCTCAATCGAAATATGTTAGCTATTAATATTTTAGCTATATAATTAGGAATAGAATATATTAGCTATTAATATTTTAGCTATATAATTAGGGATAATTTTTTAATGCAAAGTTTTTATTGGAAATTTATAATTTATTTAAAAAAATTTAATAACTCTTTCTAACAGTTTTTCTTAAATTTTTATTGAATCATTTTTTGTTTCCTTTATATTTTTTAAATATGATATCTGAAAAGTGTTTTTTCCTGTTTAACATTACATAAAATACTCATTGAGAAAAAAAAAATTACCATAAGCTTAAACTATATTTGAATGGATTTTTCACTTTGATTTTTTCATATTGTCTATAGATATTATTAATGTTATAAATACAGTTGTTTTAATCGCATTGATAAGTGATATTCAGTCAAACTCTCCTTCAATATTTTTTAATTAAAATACTTTTTGTTCTTCACATAATTTTAAGATGCAAAAACTTTTTTTAACTGTAATGTTTTCATTGATTTAAAAGTAAATAGTGTGCAAGATATGCTTTAAATTTTCTTAAATATCATCATAATTTATAATATAACTTTATCCTATTATAATTTATACAGTATTATGTATTAAGAATATAACAGTATTCAATAATGATGCATTATTCCTTTTTTTTTTATGGAAAAAAGTAAACATAAAAATTTTCTGTAGTAGTATATTCAAAACTTGAATGAGCTGAATAATATCAATTGTTAACATAATTGCTGTAATTGCCTCTCATTATAGACTTGCCTCTATATAATAATCATTGAACTATTTTCCTTTATACTTATATTTATTAATATAATATTTATTTTATTAATACTTCTCTATGCATTTAGCTAACTAGCTTATTAGGAGACAAATTATGTGTTATTTATAGCATATTTTGACATAGGACAATGTCTAACACATTTTGTGTATAATATACGAATGACTAAAGGTGATGAAAATTGTTTTCTTTGAAATCATATCTTAAAAGTGTTATGCCAAGCAATTACCAGCTTAAAATACTCTTAAGAAACATGCTATCCAGTTATCAAAATATGCAAAATATTGTGCCTGCAAGCATCCTTTGTTGTGTGCAAGAAAAATCACTTACCATCACTTCTCTTTACTTCAACACCCCAGTTTTAAAACACTTTTTTTTGGCAATCATTAGTACAATAAAGATTCACAATGTATTGTTGCAATGCTTTTGATCAGAACTACTCAAAGAGTACCTTGCAGTCTCTTCAAATTCCATTAACTGTTTCCTTATAAACACTTTCAATAACGTAACATATCTGGACAATCATGAGTGCAAAATTGCGCCTTCTTGGAAAATTTATAAGTTACTTATTGATCCTGAAACTGCTGCACTTGCAACTTTTATGGACACTTGAAAAACAAATCAGAGAAATCCAGTTTGATCTCCCAAGTCAGTGAACACATTAGTCGACACAGGAGAGATTGTGATAGTCTTTTTTCAATTATTCAACTTCTTAGTTAGAGTTGTGTGGATTTTAAAGTCGATGACTAATTTTTAGATAACAAAAATATTAATTTTATAGTTAAACGTTTTGACAAAAGAACAAACCATTTATATAAATACAAACATTAAAATTTTATTCATACAACTTGCAATTCATCAAATTCATACAACTTGCAATTCATCAAATTCATACAACTTGCAATTCATCAAATTCATACAACTTGCAATTCATCAAATTCATACAACTTGCAATTCATCCAATTCATACAATTTAATTTTAACAAAGCAATTTAGGTAATTTATCTTAGTGCAAGTTGCACATGTCTCTTTGCCAGGGGATAGATCCTTTACCATTAACAAAAGTTGTGAATCTGCTTCTCACTTCTTTTGCTATTGCTGCCCCTTGTTGCAATCCTCTCTTGAGAGGAACAAAAGTGCTTTGAGATGATCTCCTGGTCCCCTAAGGAGTGAACATGTTGCAATATCCTCATGGTCCAAACTTATTATATTTCTCCTATTCAAGACAAAAGAAAAAAGCAACACAGTTCCCTTTTGTAAAACCTTCCTGAAGGCATTCATCCCTTGTATTTCGGCCGACCAAACGGTATAGTGGTTAGCGTGCTGGCTTCTAGACCGCGAGGTTGCGGGTTCGAGTCCCGTGTAGGCATGGGTGTTTGTAAATGTATGTTGGTTTGTTAAATGACGAAATGTTTCGGCGCATTATAGCCCTCGTGTTGCTGACGGCGCCAGATAATCTGAATACAACCCTTGTATTTCGTTACCAGCCTTCAGATGTTATAATAATATTTCAGTTCAGTATATCCTTAAGTAGCTGTTGTATCATGAAAAATTTAACCTAGCCATTTAATCTCAAAATTCACAATGGCTTTGTTAATGATAATAATAAAGTTTCTTTTCACTTTTGATTGAGGATAAAAGACATAGTCCTATGCTACATTGTAAAAACTCAATTAAAACGTATTGTCAGTCTATCCCTGCCCCAAATTCTTAATGCTTCTTCTTTTCTTTTTTTTTTGCCATGATATCTGCTGATTTGTTGCTTTGAAACAAATGAATTTTTACACCAGGTGTAACAAAATAGTTAATAAATATCATTAACAAATTTTTAATGGAATAAAAAATTTATGCAATAAAATATTATCCACTAATTTTTAAAGGAAAGTAAATATTAAAAAAAAGCACTTGTTATTTTTCCTTCTAGTTTTATTTCTGACCTTTTATTGCTGCTGTTATACCCAATGAAAAATTCATATGTTTGAAATCAATATTTCAACAGTTATTGCAAACAAAAAATTTAAACTATTAGGTAGGGGCAGGCTGACAATCCTACTTAAGCCTCTTTCTGCACTATCTTTCTATAAATACAACTTCTTCCTTTTAGGCATCCATGGCAGTTCTCTGCTCTCAATACTAGCCGGCCTCTCCTCTGACGATCCGTATGTAACGAAAGGGAAATATTCTTGTGCCTTTTGTCCTTTTTCGACTCCTTGCCGCTCGACCCTCAAATATCACGAGCGTAATCACGCATTTAATGACTCTCTGGTTTGCAAAGTTTGCAATAAAACGTTTAGCACGAAGGGCAACCTCAAGACACATTTTCGACTTCATACTGGAAAGCTTCCATTTCAGTGCTCTACCTGCAAGAAGCGATTTAATGAAAATCGCAGTCTTCAACTACATATGATGATCCACAAGTGAAAAGAGAAAAAAAACTCTTGCTGTTTGTATTCCATAAATTTTCCTCAATTAATAATATTGTGGTGTAATAAGTGTATTCTAAAAACTTATGTAGTGCATTTATGATTCGTTTACTTTTTTAGGTAAAACTGTATTTTGTGTGCCGAACTTGTCAATGAAATGTCTTGATATTGCATTTCCATGTATATAAAGCTTTTTACTAGCGTATTTTTATATGTCATGTTTCACATGTGTAGTTTTACTAAAATAGGCAATTCAAGCACCCAAAATTGCTATTTAGTTTTGAATCAAAAAAAAAATTTAAAGTGTAATTAACTTTTTGAACAGTATTATTGCTTTCGTAATCTGTAAAAATAAGTATGAGCATTATCTTTTTTGTTGGAGAAATGTATAGTATTGCTTACTAAAAGTTTCAGTTATCATGATGGACTTGTTCAGTATTTTTTTAATTTTTTTATTATGGATATAGCATATCACTGTTCAAGCAAGTCTTTTAGTCTTAGACAAGCCCAAATAAAATGTCTTAAGTACTTATATATCACATCTCATTTTTTAAACTAATTAAAAAAGTTAGAGTACAGTTTTAATATAACTTTTTATCTATGCCATATCTTCTTAATAATAATATTTAACAAGTAACATAATTATTCAAACTATTTTTATCATGAGAATCAGGTGTGGAAGAAGAATTTTAACAACACTTTATTTTAAAAATAATTGTTTTTGTTAAAATCTTATCTAAAAGTGAAGTATTTCAGTATTTTATATATCGATTAATTTCCATTTTCTGATTTAAACATAAAAACATTAATCGCAACAATTAAATTGCTCATTTACCAATTTACTCTGTGCTGCAAGCTATGTATTGCCATTTGAGTACCAAAATTAAGTAACTACAAATCGGCTTTTTCGACAAAACAAGATTAAGTCATTGAACTTGCCATTTATGACCATATTATGTTTTCAAAACAATATGTAGAACATAGAGACTGCCAATTTTTAACCACTTATACCATGCTGGGTATCCAGACCAAAGTACATAAAACTTAACGTGACCAGACATCTCAATTTTTGCGGGACAGTTACACTTTTCACCTCATTGCCCGATTGTCCCGCTTTTCTGTACAGAGTCCTTCCAAAATCCTTCTAAACAAAACAAAAATGTTCTTTTTCAAAACTACAGTCATAAAAATAAAAACTAACAGATTATGTAACTTATAAGGTCTCTGGAGATAAATTGGTGGAAGTTTATACCCACTTCTACCAGCACTCAATTCAAATTACCAGTATTATGAAAATTGTAAAATTCAGCTTTAGTTAGTCGGGAACAACTGCTGCCATTGAAAGAACGTTTTCTATATTGTTGATAAAATTTGAACTTCTGAGAAGATACAACTTTCTGTGGATACTCTGAAATCTTTGTTAACAACTAAAATTAACTTTTTGTATTCTTGTAGAGATTTCCTTGATTAAAATCTGGATGCTAAAAATCTGTTAAGCTCAATAGCCTCAAATAAGAAGTATATGTAAAATATGGATGAATGCTAATTATAACGTTAAATAAGTCGAATTATAATGTAAATTGCATATCTTCAGAACAAACCTCGAACATTGAAGTTTTTAGAATTATGTGTTCCGAACTCCATAATATAATACACAAAAAAAATATGTATATATATAATAATAATAATAATGACCACTTCCCCATTGGCAGAGGCATGTCCTGATTTTTAGTCAGTTAATTCTGGTCACATTAATAATACTCCTATTAACTTTTTAGTTGATAACTACTAACATCTGTTTCATCTGCTGCCCACTTTCCTGATAACTTGAATGTGTCACCCTTCTAAAAATATTACTTATCATTACTTTGGCAAATTACATGATTTTTTTGCCATTTTTTTTTTGTTTACATTTATCGTTTTTTGAGTGTGCATTTATAATTTTTTCTACATTTATTTATAATTTTTGTAGAGTGCACTGATTTTTTTTTTCTAGTTTTATTTTACTATTTATTAATTTTTTTTACAGTTTGTCTTTTTTGATGTTTAGTAATCTCAATTATATATTTTATACACTATTTTTCTCTGTTTATGTTTCATTGTTTGATATTTTACAATATCTTTATTCTAACATTAGTCATTTGCAATTTGGATTTTTATTTGGTTCTCTGAAAAATTATAGATTTCTGTTTTGTTTACTCTTATTCTTTTTGTTATACATATTGATCCACATCTATAAGAACTGTATTCGATCACAGCGAGGGGATGGAGATGTGCTGCTAATATGAAAGAGTATAAAGAACCAGTTTTAAATTGCATGTATCCCCTTCCACTCTTCCTCCTCATTTTTTAACATACTGAAATTAAATTTCAAAAAGGAATGTTTCATCAACATTTTAACACCATGAATTTATTTCTGTAAACTACAGAAAAGCAAATAGTATGATTTCACGTCATAATTAATTTTACATGCAATAAATTGGAAATTAACTGTTTTTGCAGCTTAGCTTGTGTGCAGCAAAACAAAATAAATTCTTACTGTAAAAACTATGTAAGATGCAACGTGTTGCAAAAGCATTAGCATGTGAGTTATAAAAACAAATTAAACTCCTACTATGAAAACATTAGTTCCTGCTAGATAATATACGTTAACTCTTATTGTGAAACAGTTTCCGTATTGCCAAAATGGGGCCAAAAAAAAAAAAAAAAGGCTTGTATTTCGTTGAATATAGAACTCTGCTAGTCAAATGAAAAGTAACAAAAACGAAATTTTTTTTGTGTGTGTTTACCAGAGAAAACAATCAACTCAACATTATCCTCTAGACAATAATTAAGTTGGTAGGTATGATTGTGCTTAAAATCATCATGCTGTGTAACTATTCATATTTTACAAAATTTATAGTTATCTAGTTTTAGTACTCGTACTTCAATATCAAACCTTTATTTTAGACTGAGCACACTGAAAAACTTTTTTTCTTTTACTGTACAATGCATCTTTATATCTTTGCATGGTAATGAGTACTAATGTGAAATTGATCATAGTGTTCCAAAATTAAATATCTATTTTAATAAAGTTTTTGCTTAATCAATAAGATTTCTGGTTTTTTTTTTTTTTTTTTATAGTCAATTCTGGTATAACGTTTTGTCTCTTTATTTAAAAAAAAAAAAACTTTTTAATCTCAAAATTATATTACAAAGCGACTTATACTTATTGTAGCATTAAAATTATTTTTTTACTTATGTTTGTATACTCTTATACATAAATTTATTAAACTATTCTTTGTGGGATTTGTCAATTTGTTATGAATTGTTTGTGATTTGTTATTTAAATACTACACTGCTATCCTTTCAAACTTAAATTCATGGCTATAAAATATGTCTAAAATTAGGATTTTGTGCACTCCATTGAAAATAATTTTAGTTACAATTCAATTTATTTTTTACTGTTGCCTGAAGATTTATGACGATTATAAACTCAAAATAAATACAGTTATTATCAGTACAATACTTCACTGGTTTTTATGTTCATACTAAATATATATTGAAAATTTTGCTTAGTTAAATAGACTGAATTAAGTTAAAATATAGTATATGCTTTATTTTTTTATTAAAATTCCACATAAAGATTTTTCAAATCATTATGTAAGCTTTAGAATATTGTTTTTGTTAAGATTCTTAATTATTTAATAAAATTATACTTGAATATTTCACATTAGTAACATTGCCAAAATTATTTAATTAAAATATACTATGTTTATAATGTTTAATAAAAATTGGAGGAGACATTTGTGCAAATTTTTTTCTCAATATAGTAATTTACGTTCAATTACTTTATAGATTCAAGCCAAAAGGCCATAACATAAAAAATATTTATTGAATTAAAACTGCATTAATTACAAAATATGGATTTGTTCAAAGTTGTCATTTATACAAATATATTTTTGATATTTGTTTTCTAATTAAGTTTTTATTTTTAAATAATTTATCTGTATTTTATTAATAACTAGATTTTTATATTTTACTTTAAATAAATTATTTTCTTTATTATTATTTGTTTAATTATTTAAAATTTTAGTTAAAAATTTTTTTTTAAAATTTTTAATAGTTTAGACTAGCAATTTATTTTCAGTGCATATCAAAATATGTCTAAAATGTGCTTTAAGTATAAACAACTGTACTGGTGTTGCAAAGAACATTTAAACTGAACTGTAAGCTTTATTCAAATATATATATTTAATTTTTTTATTTATTATTTATCCCTAAATTTAACTTTAAGTTTCGTAAGTAATTGATGTTTTTGTTTTCTTAAGCGTTTAATAATAGCAGAGCCTTAATGTAACTTTTGTTTTTATTGATAGGGCACTTGAATGAGCAAACTATTAGTTCTTCTGTACTTGTTCCTGGAAGATATATGCATGCACCCATTTACTCTTCGTCGATGTTCTGTTCAGAAGATAATTTTCATTTCCAAGATAAATATTCCTGTAGTGTGTGCCATAAAACATTTAGTACCAAAGGAAATCTCACTACTCATTCTATGATTCATACTGGTGAACGTCCTTTTCAATGCCTTATTTGTAAAAGAAACTTTAATAGGAAGTATTCATTAAACAAACATCAACTTACTCATAGATAATTTCTTAGTATTGATATCTATGATCCGGTAATATATTCTTTGATAAGTCGTGTATTAATTTTTTTTTTCCAAACTTGAAATTTAGCAGCAGGTTAAACAAGAGTTTATTTTAGAGAAACAAGAATTTATTTTAAAATTTTTAAAAAATAATTTATTTGTTTTATAGTTTAATTCTTGATGAAATTATGTTTGGTTGTTCAATATGATTTTATTCATATTTGTTAATACATCTGTGATTGCCGCAAAATATTGGATCTACAAATAGGATCAAAAACTCAAACTATTAAATTTCCTGCTTACTGCTTTCTATTTTCTTTATTACTTTTTTATTCATAACTTCATTACTTTATTCATAACTTCTTTATTACTTTAGTCATAACTTCTTTATTACTTTATTTGTGTTATTTACTTTATAAGTTTAACTAAGAAAGGAAGGGAAAGGCCAAATTTGTTTATTTAATATAACTAGTAATAATATCTTGAAGAATTTTTTTCTGTGAGAATACTTTTATGTATTTTATATTGGTTACTTTATTTGATAGAGGGTGAAGGCAATGATAAATAGCTATGTATTCAAAATACTGTTTTCAATTTACTTAGATTGTGATACCTACATTTTCTGTCTCTCTACTTTAGATAGCTTTGGACAGATCCTTTTACTTTTTTTTCATGTTATCTATAAATGGATTTTGTTTTATTTATTTTGGATTATGTATTGCTAAGTACATATAATAAAGTATTTAAACTGTTATATATGTTTTTTCTTATAAACATTTGATTTTATTATCAAATGGACCAATGCATTTAAAGTATTTGAATTAAATGTATTGTAATTTGTTGATTAGCTATGAGCTTTGATTTTACACTTTTGCTTTCATTGTTTGTATAGTTATAAAAATATAAAGCATGTAAGAAAAAAGTTTGTATTAAATAAGTTGGTAAATTAATCTTTACGGAAAACACATTTTATTACTATATTTGTTTTTTCTATAGAAACTATATTTTAGAAGAAGTTCTGAATACCTTAACAATTTTGTAAAATTCCACAAAAGAAAATTTATGCAATAATAATTACCTACTTGCTTAAGCTAAATGTTTTTGCGCCATTATTATTTTCTGATCAAATTTCATTAGGCCAATTTTCTATACTTTCTTCATTAAAAGTAGAACAAGTTAGTTTTGAATTTTCTATCAATATAAACATATTATAAATTTAAAGTCTTTTATCAAACAGTTTATATGACATTAAAGCTCATGAAAACGGTAAACATATTTTACTACGATTTTTTCAAATGTAGGTAAAATAGCAAACTTTAAAATTATTTTAAGTGTAAAATAAAACAAATATTTCACTTTTTTAATGAATATGAAAATAAAACAAATCCCTGTTGTATATGGTGCTAAATTTTGAAAGAAAATATAAAGATCAAAAGCAAATGGACAATATTTTCCTTAAAATCCCACACTCAATAATATCACATGTAAAAGCAATAATTTAATTTTACATGTGATATTATTGAGTGTGATTCTTATGGAAAATATTGTCCATTGCTTTTTTATCTTTATATTTTCTTTCAAAATTTAGCACCATATACAACAGTGATTGTTTTATTTCCATATTCATTAAAAGAGTGAAATATTTTTTTTTTATTTTACACTGAAAATAATTTTGCTATTTCATCTAATTACAAGTCAATTTAATATTTTTTTCTTTTTGTCTTATAATTATGATACCTATGCTGAGTTATAAGTAAGTATCATTATTGAGTGGTCAATTAATGTCAAAAATATAGCATGAGGTCAGAAAGCTTAAGTCACCATGAATTTAAAATTATAGTTTTCCCTGTATTTCAAAATCTATTGTTTTGGTGATTTGTTCCTTTCTCTTTCAAAAAAGCTGTTCTATAACATAAAATATAGTTTCATTGAAATAGTTAAACTTCAAGTTCAACTGGAGGTTTTTTTTTCTTTCTTCTTCATTTTGTAACATTATTAAATTAGAGCGGGGATAAAAGTTTTCATTAAAAAATACAGTTACAATTTATGTTATTTCTTATTAGGAAGAACTTGAATAAACATGGTGTGGAATAAACATCAACAAAGTATGCCCTTTACTACTCCTTAAATGTTAAAAAGTTTATGCCAAAATTCATGTTTAAGCCCTTTCTGAAAGAAATTTCTGACTTCTAGCAATATCAATGGTCTCATGTCTGACATCATCAAAGCAAACGTTTCTTGAAAGTATATAGGGATTTGTGGCTTAACTTTTTGTAGTGAAAATAAAAATAGCAGGCAGAGGAAATCCAACCTCAGAAAGTTGAGAATGTTTTAAATATATTTAAGGCTCAAAGTATAACATTCAAAATCAGAGGTAATACATTTTGAATATAAAATATACATAAAATTTTATTGTGTGCTACATTGAATGAATAAATTTAAAATATTGTTTGATCTTAATTTGAATTAGAATAGCTTTATAACTATGCCTGCTAGTTATTTATACTTCTAGTTTTGTTATGTAATAGTTATTAAAATATTTTTAGTCAATACATTGTTAAGTCCTTGTAAAATTTGATTTTTTTTTTATTGTGTTCAACAAAATAAGTTTGAATTTCTGTTTGTAACAATATACATGATGTGCATATTTAAAAGGTTATATAATCTATAACATGCATCTAAATATTAATTGCAGTATATAACTTAAAATAAAAAAAACTGAATGCACACATCGCTAATTGTATTTTTTTTATTTTTTTTTAACATCAACTTTGCACGGATTCAGATTTTCAGTGATTTTTTTAAAGCATTCCTCCTTGAAATTCGAACTACTCTCAGTGGTGCAGGTGTTATTTTTATCATATTTCCAAAAACCATAGCCCCTAAAAAATCTAATACAGAAAGATTTCAAATCTACATTTAAAACAGCCAAACTTAAATTTGAGACCCATAAATTTCATATTGTCTCTTATCTAGAAATTTGTACAGAAAAGTTGGAAGTAAAAACATATAAAATATTAGGTTTTCATTTAAGTATAACTACATCGACTGATCCTGTGTTTATAATTTTGTGCATTACACATTTTACTGGCCTTTACTGCATTTTAAATGTCTTAATATTTTAATTTATTTCTAGATTACCTAAAGTTTAGGTCCAGGCAGAAGAGAGACACCATTTTCTTTTGTTCATTCTGTTCTTATCAAGTTCCGTTCAAATCCGTTATGGAAAGACATTTGAGAACACACACAGGAGAACGCCCATATGAATGCCCTATCTGTAAAAAGGGATTTTCCAGAAAATATGCATTAGACAGACACTTTATTACTCATTCTTCTTGATTTAAAGTTATATGTTTGCTATCCATTTTCAAAATCTTGGTAAGTATCATTGTTTTGTATGAATTGAAAAAAAAAACAGTTGTATATTTTATTTGTGAACTTGATATTTTATGGTGAAAGTACTTTTGATTACAAACTTGTCTTATTTGTTAAGGGAAAATTCAAAGGGGTATTAGGGAAAAGGGACTTTGATTTCAATTGTGTGAACGTTGTATAGGATACATTACTGACTTTCCAAAAGACACCATAAAACAAAAATAAACATTTTCTGAGATAAATACACTCATTTGAAAAAGTCAAGCAAAAAAATATTAAATTTTCATAAATTATTAGATGACATCATATTTGCCTCATTAACAAAATGATGTTTAAATTCAAAACAAACAACAAAAACCAACATTAATAGGGTATGTGATGCCTGCATACGAAGTGTACATCATATGATCATGCTTGTTACAAGGTGATCAGCCATCGTAGAGAGCAGTAATCACCCTTCCTCCTGTTGGGCAGTTTGTAAATTGCTGAGAGTGGCTGAAGGAGGGAAACGTCTACATACAGCATGGCCGAGGGCAACCCAAAAATGTTCAATTGGATTAAGGTTCGGCTAGTAAGCCGGCCACTCCATACGCGCAATCCCTTCACTCTCCAGAAAGTCGTCAATGATGACAGCTCTATGTGGAGGGGGACGCGCATTATAGTCCATTGAAACGAAAGAAACACCAACTGCTGCAGAGTACAGTTTCACAATGGGGTCTAAGACTTTATCTCGATACCGTACAGCTGTCACAGAACCTCACCTGAAAATGTGTAGGTCGGTGTGATATCCCAATGAAACACCTGCCCAGACCATGAGGCTTCCACTGCGGAATGCATGATGTTCTGGGGCCAATTATGTATGCCTTGTTCTCTCCAGACCCTGGCATGCTTATCGTCGGGTTGTAGGGCAAATCTGGACTCATCTGTGAACATAACGTTGCCCCAATCAGTCACAATCCAATTCACATGCTGGCGGCACCATTTTAATCGTGCCCCTTTGGATTGGACGGATAAAGGAACACAAACTCGTGGTACCCAGGCTTTCAGACCATTCACGTATAGACTTTGACAAACAGTAGTGGCAGATATTGTCTTACCAATGGCCGCTGCAACCATAGATGTTAAACGTGAGTAGGGTGATCTTCGATTTCGCTTTACTACAACAGCAATATATCGATCTTCCACAGGGGTCATAATCCTTGGATGACTGGTTACGGGTCTTCGGACAACTGTTTGGAATTGTTTCAATAATCATGAAATGACGGAATGAGGAACGCCGAAGAAAAGAGCAACATATGTGATAGACTGTCCTGCTACAATGCGTTCGACAGCCCGCCAGCGCTCAGAATCTTCCATTCGTCTTCTGGAAGCCATAGAAACACTTCTAGCTTGAAAACAAATCATACGAATGTTCTAAACATCTTTCATCAGCACTTACATGCAATTCTTGTAACCCTTCACAATGCCGGCTTCTTACACGACTTCCTGTTTTGCATATTTCTCGACGCAAAACAGGGATTGGCCGTTACCTAACATATTTGCATACTTCAAACTACCTTTGCAGCAATTTTCAGCTTCTTTAATTCAGATTGGCTTATGAAAATTAACATTTTCCTCTCTGTGCTTAACTTTTGGAAGTAAGCAGAGTGGCCACAGAACCGGGAAAACCTGGAAATCAGGAAAATGTCAAGGAGTTTCCTGATTCTGGAAAAAATCAGGGAATTTTGTAAAATTTCATGAAAATCAGGGAAATGTTGTATTGCTTAAGGCACGTTTATCCATATTTTGGCGCTATTTATCCGGAGATTTGTGGTGGTAATCGTTAGAAGTTTAATGTTATGGAATAAGTTAAACTTTTCATCACCAGCAAAACTATTTTTAAAAAATTTGCATATTATCTCTTTAGCATACATGTTCTATTTGATTAGTGTGTCTAAAAATCTGGAAAACCTAAGAAAATTTTGGAAATTTTAAAAAAAGTTTGCCCTAAAATCAGGGAATTTTTTAGAAATCTGTCAGGGAAATCGGGAAACTTTTTTTCCTGAATTTTGTAGCCTGGTGAGAGTATTTCACCCATACATAAAGATTTAACTTTACTTTCTGCATGAAATGCAAACAATCAATGGGTGATAGTTGCCCTCCAATGCTGCTTATTTTAGCAATTTAGCCCTCTCACACACCCTTCTTCCTTCCATTGAACTTTGTGATATAATGATTGCCAATATATTAAGTAATTATCAGGAATCATATTCAGTTTATGAAAAGTGTGTTTTTTTATCTTTATAAATCTAAGAAAAAGTTTGGTGTGGGTAATTTATAAAAAAAATCTACTGAAGTAACAAACATCCAACAAAAATATTAATAAAAATAATCGAACCATATTTTTCATTAATTTTATGGTTGTGATGTTTAGTTTCTTGTGTTAGGAAACATAAAAACCTGTAAATGTGAAATACATGGAAATATCTGCATTAATAACTGTAGCACTTTACTAACACATATTATTTGTTTATGTTGTCTTTACTTTCCATTTGAATATCTGCTTAGGCAATAGACTATTAAATGAACTCATTTGTTTTTGAAGTATAAGATAAATTTAGCTTCAGAACAATCCTGCTACATAAATTAGTATTAAAAAATTATAATTCATAAATTATGTTTTTCTTATTTTAATATGCAAAACATTTAGCTTAAATAATGATGCACATTCTCTTCCAATTATGTTTTAAATGATTAATATTATTAAAGGTTATAAGTTTCAATCTTTTTATTTTTCAATTAGTTGTTTATTTCTTTCATACAAAAATTATTTAGTTTAATGCTGTATAAATCTTTCCTATTCATGTTTGGTATTTTTAACACAACTAAATTCCAAAAATGTTTTATTTTAAATGTTTGTTCTACATTTTATAGTTAATTATTAAAGTTACATTTTTATTTTGAAGTAGTGGGATGTTTTCCCTAAAATCAAATATATTTTACAACAAGCTTTTAGACAACAAAGCCATACTAATAATCAACTACAATATTATATTTCCTATTGAACCTTATCATTCCTATTTACTAATTTTAGTTAAAATTAATTGTTGAAAAGTACTTAAAATTATAATTGTGTTATTAAAAATTAATAATTATTATTTAACCCAAGTTGGTAAGAATAAAAAATTTTAAACTGGAAGTCAGCATTTGATAAATGAAAAGAGGAAAATAAACAAATGACTGACAGTTTGCCTTATCCCTGGTAATTTATATATATATATATATATATATATATATATATATATATATATATATATATATATATATATATATATATATATATATATATATATATATATATATATATATATATATATAATGAGGGAGTGTGTGCATTTTTTAAATTTACACTGGTCAAAGTATTTATATATGAAATGTATGCAATTAATTCTAAAACACAATTTCTCATCTCAATGTTAACATGTTTTAGAAAGAAATGTGAAAATCCTTATCAAGCTGCACAACAACCAACCACAGATTATAAAAATATTAAGACAATCAAATAACCAAATAAGTAAAATTTATTTCTCTATGGGGGTGCTTAAAAGTTGCTTTGAGAAAGTATTGAACTGAATTGGTTGTACTGAGTGATTTTTTAGCCACAACTACAAGATGGTTATCCTGTTTTGAAACATCTAGTGCATTCATAAACTTGAACTTGCTTCTCCAATGATATAGCCTACCATGGAACTAAGTGTTTATAAACTTAACTGTTTTTGATACTGTCCATTCGTAAACTCTAAATATTTGAACTAGGGTTAATTCAGATATCAAACTTTTTTAACCAAGGGAGAAGTTGGTTAGCTTTCTTATAAGTTGACTTTTCCCTTGAAAATATTTTGTTTAGGGTTTGGACTTGTATTTTTGTATATTTTTAATCAAATGATTGTTTTATCATTTGCATTTAGATACACAAACTCCTTTATCCTCTTGATAATGTGATAACATTGCTAATAATATTTTTAAAATTCTGTAACTAAAACTGAATTATATGTTGTGCTCATGTTAAAACACATTGTAATGGAAGTGGAAACTTTTGTACTTAAATTATTTCTGTTCAGATCATACACAATACAAATTCTATTTCCAAGTTTTCTTTTATAAAATTCTAACCTAAAAAATTTAATGTTTTTGCTGCCTCATTTAAATAAGCTACTACTCAATTAATGCTGCTTTGCATTTAGTCTTTAAGTTTGTTTAAATTTTGTTAACATTGGTCATTTATAATTATGTCTTACAAATGTATATAAAATTGCATTTATTAGTTGTAATAACAATTGATTTGCAAGTTATTAATGCATTTATTAGACTTAACTTTGATATTAAATTTTTAAAACAGTTTTACATCAGATCCATTTAATACTTATTTGCACTATTGAATTTGTACAAAAGTTGCAAGACATGGCTCGTGTTAAATTTGAATATAGTTTTATGAAAATACCTGTCTTTCGACTCAACTATCACTTTTTAATTGATCTTTCATTTCTACTATGTAATTAATCAAAAGCATAGCCAGAAATTTTTATCAATGGGGGAATGTGTAATCATGTGCAACGGAAATATAAGAATATTTATGCAGAATGTGCATTATGTTTTTATTAATCAATGTAAATTACAATTTTAAGTATTTAACAAATACTATCAAGTTAAATAAATACCAATTAAAGTTATGAAATATTGTGGTATAAAAGTATATTGATCTAATAAGGTAAATAAATTTCTATTGAGCTGTTTGCTTTATGGGCTAAAAAAATAATTTCTGAAAGGTATACATCCCATCCTCTAACCACATGCCTGCTATTAATCGGCTAAGTCTTTTGCCTGTTAATATAAATTGTAGTTATAGATGGAGATTTCTTGTAATATTTTTTAATATTGTACTGTATTTACAGATCTATCTATCTCAAGATTTGTCTTTTTACAATTGTTTCAAAAAAGTTGATCAAGTTAGGATTGTCTTTGTTGAAACATTATTAGCTCTTTATTTTTGTAAACAATTGATACCTTTAGGTAGGTTTTTGAAGGGGAAACTGCCCCATATATATGTTTTGAATGGGAGAGACACTAAAAGAAAAAACCTAGAAACTGACAACCAATGCGGGACTATCTTGACCCAATCGCTGCTGTGTTTCAAAAGATGAGCGGATTAATGTACAAAAATGTAGCATATATTTAAAAGAAATATATGATACATTTGGCAATGGATGTTAGATGGTAAAAACCATTATTTAAATTTTAAATTAAAATGTGCAATTTTTTTTTAGAAAAAGTTTTAAAAAATTACAAATTTGGGTAAGTTTTAGACACTAAATGATTGATTGAAAAAATGAATTCAGAAAAAAACTCAAAAGATTTGGATTATAAAATTCTAACCCTAACCATGTGATATAGAATCGAAAAAGTCAATTGCAAATGTTTTTAGTTGTCAATTATAAATGGTATTACAAAAACTTATAACCAATTTGAAGCTTAATGTTCCAGGTTATGAATTTAAAATGTAGATCTAAGTTTTCTTTGATTGTTTAATTAATTGTTGAATTTTTTTTTATCTTGTACAGCCATATTTAAATTTACTGAATGATTTGCTTGAAGGTCCTAACTAGGATTTTCAAGAAAGTAATCATTAACAATAGACTATCATCTTGAAAGTAAATTTCCCGAAATACAAATAAATAAATTTAAGGATTTATCCCTCACCCGAATGCTTCCTAGATGTGCTTGATTAATTGAATGTGATATGGGTGTCATGATAAAAATTGCTATAAGATAAAAACAGAAACATTAATTTCTGCCACAATACAAAACACAAACCATTTTCTTAGATTGCTACTGATGTTAAAAATTTTAACACTGTATAAGCTCGTTTGAGAATATTTGGAAAATACTTGACTTCAGAAGCATTATTTTTAGAATTGAGAGGCACTTTTTGTCATGATTTAAAATGTACGCTTATCTTTTGTGTATGGTTGAATTTTTTGTCGCCTACAAGGTCTGTCCAGTAAATACGCGAACTGCGTTGCTCAGGTAGCCTTGAGTTGAAATTCGCGAGAGCACTGGCTATTTTGTTGCCGGATGAGCCACTGAATCGTCAGTAATCACCAAACTGTTGAGACAAGTGTACCACTTGACCCAGAAATTTTTATTGTTGTGTGTGTTTTATGCTCTTGTCGACAATGGAGATAGACGAACAGATAGAACAGTAAGTCAACATCAAATTTTTGGTGAAACTTGGAAAAAATTCTCGTGAAAATCATGAAATTTAAAGGCTGTTAGTAATGGAAAGCAAAGGTTGAACCACGAACGAAAAAATTTCGAAAAAACAGCTCAAAAATCAAAGTCATGCTGCTTGCTTTTTTTGACATTCATGATGTTGTCGGCTATGAATTTCATCCCCAAGGACAAACAGTGAATGCTACCTTCTACTTGGTGGTTCTTAACCGCTTGAGGGATAGTGTGCGTCGAGTGCGACCAAATTTGTGTGATGATTATGGATGGCTGCTGCGTCATGACAATGACAATGCGCCTTCACATTCAGCACTGATTGTCCACCAGTTTCTGACCAGTAATTGATCACTCTCCCTGTTCAACAAATTTAGCCCCTGCGACTTCTTTTTGTTCCCGAAATGTAAAAAGTTCATGCGGGTGCGGCACTGGGACGACGTGGAGACGATAAAACGTGAAACGACAAAGCAACTAAAGAGCCTGACTCCTGAAAACTTCCAGGATAAGACCAATGGCCTCACTCTAATCCTATTGAAAATAGAGAGGAAATTGCTGCAGAAAGAAAAAAGAATATTGTAACAACATTGAGTTGTAAAACAGACGTGAATTCATGGATTACCGGTAATTTTTAAGGTACCACAAGATTTTAAGAATGATTTCTTGGATGCAGTGATTAATTTCGAATGCAAAAGGGAGCAGAAGGTATTTTGTGAGTCAAAGTTGGACAAAGTTGGCGGAAAGAAAAGACCTAGAAAATTTTATGTATCCAATGTTACTTCCAGAAAATCATAAGCTTGTTAAGTACTTAATTACTGATGTACATCTAAGGATGTCTCATGCTGGTGTACATGTTTTGGTAACAAAACTGAGAGAAACGTTTTGGATAGTTAAAACTAGAAAGACAATCCGTAGAGTCCTATCACGCTCCCTCAGATGTAAAAGGCATGAATCTAAGAGAATGCAGAGCATTCTTATTACATTGCCACCGCTATTGTTGGAAGATCGGAAGAAGTCCTGGATCATCCTTTTTATTACCTATGCAGTGCACAGGGCCGTCCATTTAGAACTCGTAGTGCCACTGACGACCCAAAGTTTTTTGCTCGAACTCCGTAGATTTATTGCAAGAGAGAGACCGAAAACTATCTACAGTGATAATGGGAGTAATTTTGTAGGGTCTGACAATCTCTTCCTGATTCTCAACTGGGAGGTCATTGAAGCTGAAGCAGTTACATGCAGAATTCAATGGATCTTTAATCCTCCAGCCACTTCTTGGTGTGGAGGATTTTGGGAACGAATGATTCAGTAGATGCTGAAGAAACTGTTACGTCTAGTTTTAGGACAATTTTCACTTAATTATGAAGAGCTTATAAGTGTAATGTGTAATTGTGAGGCGGTTGTGAATTCCAGACCCCTCACTTACGTTTCCGAGGATTCGAACGATCTTATTATATCGACTCCGGCGATGTTTCTGGGTGACACTATATATAGAGATGGTATAGTAACTGATTTGGATCAACTTGACAAAGTATTAAATCTCAATAAAAGGTTCAGACACCAACAGCAGTTGAGAGATGTACTAAGGAAAAGATTTAGAAGTGAATATCTCAGTCAACTTGTTCAAGGATCAAATGAAGCTGATGAATGTCACAAAACATTAAAGCTTCGGACGTTGTGCTCGTCTAAAATGTAGGAAAACGCAGGATCTTCTGGCCTATGGGAAAAGTAGTCGGAGTTATCCAGGTAAAGACGAAAACATGAGTGGTTCGAGTGAAGACATCTTCTGGTAAAAACGGTTCGACCAATTCAGAGAATTTTCCCTTTAGAGATATCTTCTTCAAGCGAATCCAGTGTTAATGAAAGTAGGATTCCCTTCATTACGGGCAGTTCAGCTTCGGTTCCAGCAATGGACAAAGGGACTGTTATCACCAGAAGTAGAAGAACTGTTAACATTCCTTCCAGATTTTTGGTTTCAACTCTTGTAACCTATCTTTGTGTTGTCTTTACCGTCACTTCGCTTTCATTACCTTACCCGACAGTAAAACTTTCAGTAAATGACTTCAAATTTTGTCTGCTGATATAATTAATACATTTTCTGAATGGCCCCAGCATGTATATTTAAAAGTTATTTTACCTTCAGCCTATTTTCCATAGGTATATATAGGTATACAGTTAAAAGTATGAACGCAAAATACAAAAAATAGTTAAATTGTGAAATTTTTTGGCAAAACTAACAGAAAAAATCCTTTCGCATTGCTGTTTATTATATGTTAGTTGTGTGTCTTAGCATTTTATGGTCACCAATATTAAGCATAATAAGTGCAAATTTTATTTAATATAAAATTTTACTGAATTTAAACATCATGTTGGGGACGGTAAGGAAAATAATACACAAAAACTCAATATATGATCGTTTTCTTCTTTCTAGAGTTCTAATATACGATGGACAATATTTAGTCATAAACAAAACTGAATTATTCTTCAGTCTAAAAGGTTGAGTAAATATGTGCTAAAATATACTGTAACCAGTGCTTAAGCTGGGGTACAAAATTTCTTTAGCAAAAAAAGCTAAAATCACACATTCTATACTTTAGCATTTTACTAAAATGTCTACGAGTTCCATCACTCTGTATGTTTAAATTAACACGATTAAAACACTTTTTTATTATAAAATCCTCGTTATTAACTTTAATTATAAAGCCTTTCTACTAATATCACAATTGGAAAAATACTTTTCACCCTTTATTTGTTCTTTTAGGTCAATGACTAATCTCGGAATTACAAAAATGATGATTTTGTACATTTTGTATCAAAATGCTTTAGCAAAAAAACTAAACCACACTTTTTAATTTTTGCATTTATGAAAGTTCTTTAGCATTTTGCCTAAAAAAGCACCCACATACAGCTAAATCCCAGACAGCAACTTAGCACCATCAAAACTTGTTACGTGTGCCAGATCTTGATACGACGTTTTCATTACAATAAATTTGGTTTAGTAAACTCTTATCTGTATTTTAAGTTAAATTATCTTCACAACAGGGCCTATTGTAACGGGTAGTCGTGGCTTATTTGGGCAGTCGTAAATCCAAATTGGGCAATCGTAAAGTCAAAATTGGGCAGTCGTAAAAAATACAAAGCCAAATAAAATAGAGAAAAACTAGGGATGTGGAATATCGCACAGCTTCCAATTACCCTATAATACATGGATTTGTGTCATTTACCGTTTTTATATTTTCAAAAAAAAAAAAAAAAAAAGATTTTGGCGATATACTTTTCGACAATTTTTATATTATCCCTTCTTATAAATGAAACTACTGGGGAGAGAAGAAAAACTATCGTTGATGAGGTATATGCTCAAAGAAAGAGAACTCTACTGTGGTAAAGGCATTTGTTTTTCAACTTTTTGCGTCATTAAAGCATTTTTAAGAGAATTTCAGAGGTGGTGACTTTTAAAACTCCTTAAGCGGCATTACTACAGTGATTTTGAACAAAATCTTTAGAGCCGTTTTTTAGCAATTACTGAAAAATATGATTTTTTCAATGGCAGCTACTTAATACACGAAAACCTTTTTGACGAAAACCTTAATGGTAGGTCCCTGTCCTGTACTATCACCAACCCGCACACTAAATTTGAACATAGTAGGTCAATTTGTTCGGGAGTTATGCTGACCAGACGCAAATTTTTTCTAGATCACTTTTTTGAAATCAGGATGTTCAAAACGCATATAAACGGAAAAAAAAAAAATCGATTTTTTTTTTAACCGAATACTATGCTTTCATTATTACCCTGTGTATACATATGGGTAATTGAAAGTAATAATTGCTCGTTCTTATTTTGTAACAATAGTGGTTGTGGTACTACTTTCAAATATTTTACACTGAAATCATATTTTAGAAAGACAAATAACAAGGCATTTTCAGGGCCGTCACTAAGAATTTTGGTTGGGGGGGCGTAGACATCCTTTTGCCGACTGAAATCAAGGCATGTCCGGTGTAAATGTAGAAAACCTAAATTAAGGTACTAATAAATTGTTAACTAATTTTTATTAATTAAAATTAACGGTATAAATAATTTTTAATTAATATATTAATAATTCCTGCATAATTAATTACTAATTAATGTAAAACTAATTGTTAATGCATTTTTTTTTATTTAATTGTGAATTGTTTTATTTAATGTGAAATTAGTTTGAATTATTTTTAAATTACCGTCTAAACAATTTTTAATATTTTATGGCATTTTATTAATACGTACTTAATGTCAAATTTTAAGTAAATTCCCATCACATTATAGTTAAAGTTCCTTCAAATTCATTTAATTTTTCATTTCTTTTTAGTAAATTAACCCTTCCTCTCCAAACAAAGGAGATTATATTTGGAAGCGTTTTTATTTGGGGGAGGGGGGAGGGGAGACATTTATACCTTGCAGATAGATAGAATTTTCCCCCACAATCTTAAACCAATTCAGTAAACTGAGAAGTACAAGTGCTTCATTTCGATACAAATTGCATTGCAAAAGACAATTATTATTAAAAACGATTTGTTAATTATTTAATTTAATTTTTAAATACTTTTTAACACATTTTCCTAACTAAAAAAGAAAAGATTTTGATTTTTCTTGAAACGTGTATTAATAGTAAAACTAAATTTTTTTGTAATAATACAATCCAGGAACCTACTTCTTAAAAGTAGTTACTACGAGTATATATTTTTATCAAAATTGCTGGATTTAATTTAATGATTTTTTTGTGGTTTTTCACTAATGTTGTATGGTTTTTCAGCAATAATTTCTGCAAATATTACTCGTTTTTTTAACAATAATAAGAAGGAAAGTATACTTTCAAGAAGGAAAGTATACTTGAAAATGCTAGTTTTTTTTCCTAATCAGGATTAAAAATAAAATGGATTACTTTAGCATTAAACCAAACTATAATATTTATGTGCAAAAAGGTAAGTTATTTGCAACCAATTGAACTTCGAATTTAGTGACAAAATACTCTATAAAAAAAGCATGCCATAATTTTTAGCACAACATACCAAACTATAAGGAATAGTACGTGTGGGGTTTTTTTGGGAAAGGTATGGAGAGGGGGAGAGGTATTCAAATCTACAATGTTAATCCGATCTTGAGGAAGAACAAGTTGCACATTTGATCTTCAAAGCAAGAGAAACATCACTGTCAACATGAAATTTCCACACAAAAAAAACCATTTCCCTTACCCACATGTAAAGGTTATGATCCTAATTTGAGATTTATTGATCCAATTTGAAATATTTTTAAAGGTATTTAGACTAAAAATCTAGGATAGGTTGGTTGGTTGTTTTTCAAATTTATTAGGCGCAAGGGCAACACAAAGGCCAAATTGCGTCAGAAATCGAGGATAGGAGTGAAAGGATACTCACAATTTGCAATACACTGAACCTGGTTGTATTGAACAATGTCGGTCCACAGCTATTTGAGCACGGGGAACATTAGAATTTTAGATAGTATTATAATAAACCTTTCAATATTTTTCCAAAGATTATTTTGTTAGAATAAATTCGATATCGCCTTCCAGTTTACAAGTGGCATGCATTATTTTGGGAATGTATTTTCAATATATGAAGTACAAGGTGGTCATAAAGAAACTTTGCCGATATATGGGCCTCCAGCTTCCGTTCCGTTTAACAGATCGAGATGAGATTTCAAGTATAGTTATTCAGAGGTATGAGCTCGAGATTCTGTGAATTTCAACAAATGGCGCTCATGATTATGGTTATAGTTACATGCACGAAATTTTCAAATGACAACGTCTAATTTTTCCTGTCGCAAAATGCTCAGCGCATAAGGAAACCCTAAAGAGAGATGGAACGGTACGTGTATCACAAAAAACGGACGCATTATGCTCGCACCAAAAAAAAACTTTGCGAACAGTCAACAAAAACGCGATTGAGGCGCACGATGGAAATTTGCATTTGACAGAGGCCAAAGTTCACATGAGTGCCATCACAGGCAATTTAATCGGTTTTCCAAGCTGAATATTTGGTGAGCGGCCTTCATTGCTTCGATCGTGTTTTTGTTGGCAGTTTGCAGATCTGTATTTTGTGCGTCCGGTTTTTGTGATACACGTATCATTCCAACGCTCTTTAGGGTTTTCGCATGCAGTGATCATTTCTCGATTGGAAAAAGTAGGCGTTGCTATTCGTAACTATAACCAGGGTAATCGTGAGCGCCATTTTGCTGAAATTCACAGAATTCCGACCTCATATCTCTGAATAACTATACCTGAAATTTCATCTCGATCTGTTGAACGAGACTGCCTTTAGAGATCCATATATCGGCAAAGTTTCTTTATGACCATCCTGTACATAACATCATTTATGGAGTTCTACTTGACATTAATTGCAATAACTTTGTAAAATGCGGGTCAATTTTCGCATACAAAATTTTGGTGTTTTGAAATTTTGTATGAAACCTTTAACTCATATGATGTACATTGCATATTTTATGTAAATGACGTTTAATGTGTATGTCATGGTTTTTGAGGCGTTGTCTGACAAATAAAAGTATATCATATACTGTAACACATCAAAGTTATTTAATGTCAGTGAAGATATCAATGATGATATTATTTTAATGCACATGTCAAAAAGGATATACTTACTCCAATTCAAAATTGCCGACCGTCAACTAAGGCTGCATTGTGATCACAATTTTATAATACTAATGATGAGTTTAATTATTTGTACTTTTTCCATTCAATATGTTTTGAAACATACGTCAGTAGGGATTTTTAAAAGAAGGGATGAAATTTCAGAAATTTGCCGACTACCAGCCTTTCTAAAAACTTATGGTAATATTTGCGTTCGCAGTCTATCATTGTAGCCGGAAAAAAAAGACACCGACTCCCCTATAATAGACTTCTATTGTAAAAATGTCGATTCGTCAAAACTCGGGTCACGCTGCATTCAGATATTTTTAATATTTTTGTTCCTTTCCCCTCCCCCCCCCCCCCCCTTCCCCATTTAATTCGATTTTATTGTGGATCGACTTTAGAAAAAGAAAAATCTCGATAAAATTTTTGAAAATTTGCCGACTGTCCAACTTTCTAAAATTTTGGGGGGGGGGGGGGCGAGTCGCCCCCTACGCCCCCCGTTCCCGTCGTCCCTGGGCATTTTCTCCTGAGACACCGCGTACTTTTAAATGCACATCGGATTTTGGCACATAATTTTTCTTTGCCTAAAATAGCCGAATTCAGTCCTACAGCTGATAATAGTTCCACCGATTGTGAAGAAGTGGAGTCTGTAAGGAAACGGCAAAAACCAGTTCCTCTGCCAATAGAGGTGTCACGAAAAGTTGGCGCGAAGCACATGCCAGCAATGAACCTAAACTCCATGCCAGGACAAGCCCATCCTGTCCAAGCTTAAAACATTACTGACTAGAAAGATTTTAAAGAAAGCACACCGGATGTTATCTTTTTTCTCTCTGACCTTGCAATAGGGGGTGGATAGGGAATGGCATCTGAGTCCAGTGTCAGCTGATCAGCTACCCCTACAAGCCGACACCTTGGGATATCTTGTCTCATCCACTTCAACAGTCGAGCGCGAAAACCCCTTTTTCCCCTTTGTCAGTAAATCTTCATTTCGCAGGGGTCGCAGACGTCCTATATATCCTATATTTTTTAAAAAATCGGAATAAACGTCCTATATTGTCCTATATTTTATAATTGTCCTATAAATCCTATATTTCTGTGTTGATTCGACCTATATTTTCTTCAAATTCGTAATAACGGTGCCGATTGTTGCGATTTTTTATATTCCGAATTCTTTGCCGCGATCGTAAGTGAAAGAGACCTGACAAAACCCACAAAAGCGATGTTAGTAAGCGGCCTCGCCGTATCTCTTGTGACGTCACGTGTTACATTGACTACTCACTTCCTTTCTGCATGACCATAGGGAAAGCGCACGTCGACAGAGGTAACGATGACTTATTCCTACAACTCAACTGCACTCGATCGACAAGAGTTGTAAACAAGTGAATTTTTCCATAGCACGCGTAGTAAACTAATTGGTCATAATGCAAAAAGTGAAGCGAAAAAGCTAAGGTTAAAATTCCAAATCAGGTACGGATTCTACGCTAAGGTTATTTTTGCCAAAAAATAGCAGCCTCGCCATTTTTTTTAAACACTTGTGAATTACCTATGGTTGCGATAAATTGGCGCGGCTCTATGTAATCAATTCTTAGCGCACGATCCGTACTGGACTTGGATCTTTAACCAAAGAAAGCGATGGAAAAACAAACTACCTCGGGAAGAACAGAAAAAAAAAAGAACAAATTATTATACACTGCAGGACTAAAATCGACATTTCGAGTGCTCAGTCAGTGATTGGTGAAGGAAACAAAAGGGTTAAAATTTGCTGTACAGTGTCAGAATTCGGATAGCGACTTTTAAAAAAAAATTGAAAATGACGTCAAAAATCTGTGTTGCTAAATCTAAACGCTCACTAGGATTACCGGAAAACTAAATCAACGGGTTGCCACATTTGGCGCTAAATCGCCAATCAGTCCGGCACTGTAGGATAAATCTATAATACCAACAAAAGACTGCTAATAAGGATAAAAAGAAATAAGGCAGCTCAAGCACTTATACATGATAGAAATAAAAAATTCAAAATTGCAAATGTAGCTAATATAAACTTGATTTATTGATGAATACCAAATATGAAATATTGAGGTAATAACAAATAAAGGATGACATATTCAGGATCAGGCGATTTCCTTTTCTAATGTTTTTTTTTCTTCTGTTTTCTTAAATTCAATATAACGAGTTTTAAAGGGCGATAGTAATTTTCCAAGTACTTTTTATTAATATTCCTCTATTAAAAAGAAAAATTTATATGAACGAAAATTAGTGCTGTGTGAAAGTCCTTCAAATAAATATGTCTTATATGTTCATTTCAGTAATTTTCATTTAAAGTTTTATAATGAAATATATGAGTTAAAATTAAAGTTCAGTAGCAACTGTGTGCAGTTATTTGATATTTTATATTGTTCTATATTTTTTTTTTTAAATCCTATATATTCTTATTTTGTCACTTTGACCCCTGTTTCGGCTGTTTGCGGTCAACACTTGTTCCACTGTGCTGTGTGTCATGTCCTCCTTCTTGGGAGATGACCACTGTATTTTTATGGGGTAGGTGACAACAGTTGTAAAATAAAAACAGCAATGAATAGTTGACAAGAGGGAAGAAGGTGGATGACAGCTATTGCCTTGTGAGTGTAAATAATCTTTTAATGTTTGGTATCAAAGACATTGAATTTGTATTCACGATTATTTTGTTGTCTTTTGCGACTTAGCAATCAAAGGTATTTACAATTCTTTCATAAGAAAAATATTATAGAAGTATATAAAGTGGCTAAAACAATTAAGTTTTAAAACTTCGTTTTTTGAGCACATTAGCACTTTGTATGGTGAATAATGCGCAAAAAATGTAATTATAGCAAAGCTTTTTGCAGAGGCATTAAACTATGGACATTTTACTTTATATACACACAAAAAATATAATAATTTATTAAAAATCAAATTAGTCATACAGCTTTGAAACTTTTTTAGACAAATTTTGCAATAAAAAAATTGGGAATACACTTGAGAAAAATATGTTTATTTACCCTTAAATATTTTCAACTTGACTGCTATTTTAATGTAATCTTAAATATTGTTATTCTTAACCTTTTCAATTCTAATTTTTTTTATGATGAAACTTGTTAGACGAACTTAAATCCAAACTTTTAAATAGAAAATTGCTCTTCGAAGAAAAACTAGTATTGATTCCTATTCAAATTATTTAAAAAAAAAAGGAAAATCTTATTGAAATTGCTAAAATTGTTGGTAGAAGTTACACGTGTGTCCAAACAATCATTTCAAAATTTTAAATGATGGATCGATTGAAAATAAAAGTAGAAGAAAAAAGATGGAAATTCTGTGGATATCACAAAAAGGTACATTTTGAAAGAAATCAAGGTTTATAATAAAGTACAAGGAACGCAATGTCAAAATATGGGGTCTTTTTCATTGTAAAAAGCAGTTACACACACCACCAGACCTCTGACATCAATACCATAGAAAATCTACGGGACACACGCGAAATAGTGATCTAAAAGCAGAAAATTAGAAATAAAGCCCATTTAAAACAAGTGTTGCAAGAATAATGGGGTAAAATCCCTTCAGATACCATCAAAAAGTTGATCAAATCGGTACCACGACGTTTGGATGACATTATAAATGACAAAGGAAGTGCTTCTAACTATTGAAACTTTCTTCGTGTGTGAGATATTACAAATATTTCATTGGTGTATTCTCAATTTTTTTAGGTAAAAATCTGCGTATGTATATTTAAAATGTTTCCAAAAAAATTCCTATTTAAATTTGTTTTGTTGGTTGGTTATTACGCTTAACGACCTATATTTATACACAATGATGACTAATCAGACCGGGACCTACAGCTTAACGTGGATTCCGAACTACAACGAACATCCGTGCCTAACCCAGGATTCGAGCCCGGCACCTTTGGCATGCGAGGCCAGAGCTCTAACCCCACATCCGTCAAGGTTGTTCTTTATTTGTACTTTAAATTAAACCATTTGTTATGTGTAAAATTAGAGACGTGTTTTCACTTCTTGGTAATGTATTATTTATATCGAAAGTTGGATTTATTAGGTAAAAGTAAGGTGTATTCTGAATTGTTTGAGCCACTGTAGGTATATAAATATTAGCCAATTAACCTCATGAAATAGGATAACAGAAACCTGATTTTAAAATTTGAGTGTTACTGTTATATTTAAAGATAAATTATCGAATTTTATTTTTTCAAATTATTTGCTGTATGGGTTGAAAGTAGGGAGGGATGTTTTGTATGCTCAACGACCTATTTTTATGCACAGTAATGGTTAGGACGGTATCAGGACTGAGCTTAACGTCAATTCCGAACCACAATGGACATCCATGCCTAATCCGGGATTCGAAACCGGCACCTTTGGCATGCGAAGCCAGAGGGCTAACCCCATAGCCATCAGGAGGGTGATGGGGGGGGGGGGGGGAGAGATAGATTGTGCTTTTGGGCCGTCGTAAATTTTCCTTAGAATAGGCCTTGGGTTATACTGCCATCATAAGCAAGAAGTCAAAAATTCAAAAAAATTCAATTGCATATCTTGAAGTCAATTGAATACTTTGGTGTTCGTCCTTTGAAATTATATATATAGCCTAATTTTTTTTTTTTAATTCTTTGTTTAGCGTAATAATATTTGTAATGAGAGGGGGGGGGGGGGAGTTCGGAAGTTTGGGCAGTCGTAAAATTTCCTTAGAATAGGACTTGCTTCACAATATAGTTGAAATGGTTAAATTCCTTGTTTCGTTGAGACGAAGGGTAAAATCAATAGCCAATCGACCACAATATGTCTCAATATAAATGAGTGTGGTATCACTTCACATAAATACAGTTAAACCCCGTTAACACGAAAGTCGCTTATTAGCATGAATAAATCCTATACATATTTACGCAAAGTAAAAGCAGTCCCGCGGTAAAACTATGCTTAAATCTGATCGTTTTTTATAAAGAGTATAACTTTCGTAGCTCTCAGTAACCAAAACGATAGATTGCTAAGTCACAAAGTCCTTTTATCTTGAGATTGCAGGTTCGAATACACCTCTCTAAATTTTATGTATTCATGACTTGAACCGAGCAGCAGTGCGTATATGATGCTGTAAACCGGAAAGACTTCACTCGAATTCAAATTGGTTGATAACAAAATTAGAACTGTTGCAGTGTATCCAGTGGCGGCTGGTGCAGGGGGCCAGGGGGGGCCCGGGCCCCCTCACTTTTTTTGGTCGTTTCCCTCTCTATATCTCTCTCTCTTTTTTCTTTTTTTTTACAAATGTTTTTTTTTTTTTTTACAAATGTTTTTTTTTTTTTTTTTTTTTTTTTTAAATAAATAAATTTTGTAGTTATTAGTTAATATACTGATTTAACTGGTTTTTTAATCTTGAAACTGTTCACTTTCACTCAACTAATAAATGTCCTTATGGATGGATATTTAAGTCGCCTGATCGAGCTTCTTTTTCTTTGCCCGTAGAAGAAACGGAATGGAAAAAAGACGGGGGGACTGATTTTCGCCACCTGCAATATCCTGCGAGTCTGTACCCCTTATGTGGTTCTCAAATTACAAAATTCCCGAGTTTCGTGTTTTGACACGGTTTTCTGATGTATGAGTGGGAGGCAGGCTCGTAGCCAAGGGTTATGATAAGGAGATCCCCAACCGAAATAAAAATTAATCTCATTAGATCAAAGACCCAATATTAATGTTACGCATCGATATTTTTTATTTTGTTACTAGGCTCATAAAGTTTAATGCTGTAAGTCACACTAGAATTTATTGCTGAAAGAATGGATTTGAAATCCCCAACTACGATATCTTTATGCACATCTGTGTTTGAAAAAAATAAGTTGAATGAAAGTAAATAATTTATTTCACACAAAAAATAGGATGGTCTTGTGGAAAGAGAGAAGACCTCACTCTAAAGAAGAATCCTTTTGTTTCTGAAAACTGAAAGTGTTCTTTTGAAAGTAATTTCCAATGTAGCTGTAACTGACTATTCAAATTTTTCTACAAATCTGGTCGAAAAGAGTGAGTAAAATTTTTACATCAGATAGCATTGTGCAATCTTCCTCTTGATGAGATGCCAATTTGTTTTACTGTAATAGCGTTAGGATACCCCTTAAAATTTATTTGATATAAAAAATAACGCACGTAAATAAATTACAAAAATAAAAGCCTAATTCATAATTAAAAAAAAAAAAAAAAAAAAAAAAAAACTTGAATAATCGTACTGTAGTATTATTGCAATTCCACAGAATATTATAAGAACCCACAATTCCGATTAAAACTCTAACTTGCCCTCTTCAAAGGATGTTAGTTTCCCTAGACTGTGCTTGGGGGAACAAAATGTCCCCCTACTTTGGACGACCTTGAATTTGAAACCTAAAGAGATAAGACAGAAAATTCTATAATGTGACGAGGGCCATTCCTTCCCTTTCACGTGACATCCTGGTTTTTTGTCATAACATGAGTTTCAAATTACCAAGACACCTCCTGGTCCTGGGATTTGCAAGGAAATGGTCAATTCTTACTTTGAAGTCAGGGATCGGACGTTTATCTTTAGTGTCTTTAACTTGTACGACTGCGAAAGAATTTACACCAATAAATAACAACGGTAAGTTTTTTGTTTTAAATTTTACTCTTTATTTAGTAAAATGTATGAGTTAATAATAGGTTTTTGTTTTGATATCTACTCTTTGTCTCAAAAAATAACTGAGTATTTAAATTTCGTCCAAATAATCAGAAGTGTTGATTTGTCCTACCTCTCCCACTGATATATGATATCGTATGGAATCATTAACGTAACTCTCCGATACGATTAATAGAAGAGTTTCTATAAAGACAACAAAACATTCCTTATAAAAATAAATGGTTTTACTAGAATTGGATTGAAACGACATTTATCCTTTTATTGGGTAGTAAAAATAAAAGATAGAGGATATAATTTTAGAAAAAACTCTGTAATAAATAAGTAAATGTACAGTACTGAAAAAAATTTTGATTGAAGGATATTCCATTGCAGTATAACTCTCCCTTAGCTCTTGCGCCAAAAAAATACACAACGAGATATATTTTACTATTCAAAGAATATCAAGTAATTCAATTTAAAACTGTTGAACTGGTCAATATAACAATACCTTCAATTTTGTTTGCAAAATTGTAAATATTGTACTTTCAAAGGTTTTGTCACATTTTATTAACTGTTATCTAAACCAAATTTATTTTGCATGAATTAATAATTAAAATATCAGTGACTGAAATATTAGTAGCATTACTGATGACTTTAAAATATATATATATATATTTTTCAATTACTTTTAAAACTTATTTGCTGTTGTAAGCAAGCATTTTTTTAATAGTATTTTGTCTTTCATGTATATGTGATTTGTATTTTAATTCTTAAATTCATGTAATATTTAACGAAATTTTTTTTCTGTGCATATGCTGCAGAATTTTTAATCGAGTTATTAGATTTGTATAGTTTGTAACTCGTAAATCTTTATTTCCTTTTTCTTTTGTACAGAATAGTGATTGAGCAATATCGGTTTTTATAGTTTCACATATGTTATGTAATTGGTATTTTGGTTAGTTGGTTTGTACGCTCAACGACCTATTTTTATGTCCAATGACAGCTAATCAGGCCGGGACCTACAGCTTAACGAAATTTGGTATTTTAATTTACTATTATAATGTCAAACAGAATTTTAAAGCATTGCTTAACTCATTAAGAACCTTATTATTAGGTAGTTTCAAATTCCTACAGTGCTAGCTAAAAGTACTAAAAAAATCTGACCCTCTCAGCTTTGTGCATAAAATGATGTGGGATGTTGAAAATATTGATAATTTATCTTACATTAAAATAATTTCATCTTCAAAGTTGTTGAACTTAAACATTTCGCCCGATCAACATTTTAGCTCATTTTAAAATGTTCTTAAGTATTCTTAATCTAATAAAAATATTAAATATTTATAACATTTTTTTATTGCATTTTTAATGCGATTAGGTTATATGGAGACAAAAAGTTATGCTCCATACGTCTGTTCTTTTATCTGTCTGTTCTTTTATCTTTGAATCCCGGAATATAATTAAGCCCCACCCCCTTTTCTCCAAGTAAAGTTGCAAACAATGTCCGCCTCTGTAAGCAATCTCACATAATCGCACTGCTATTGTTTGACCTCAAAAACTCCCCCCCCCCCCCCCCGTATTTTTCGACCTTCTTGCAATTTTCGTAAAAAACAAAATCCTTATTTTAAGTTATATTGCTACATAGTTGCATGTTATAAGTTGCATCGCTCGATTGGTCATAGTATGAACATTGGATAGCGAATGAAATATTTCTTAATTTTGCTGAGCAATTATTCCCAGGATTGTTTTCTCATTTCTGGAAAAAGGTTTAGTTCTAATTTTAGAATTCCTTGAAACATTTCTTGCCTCATTTTTTTTTTTTTTTTTTTTTTAATGGGTTTTGTAGGCAAAACAAATAAAAAGTCTACAGGCAGCCAATTGAAAGTAGAGTGAACTTTTGTCAAATACTATAAGCACATTTTTATATATAAAAGAAGAGATTGAAAGGAAACTTCTTATCTTTCTGGAGCATAAGCAGGTCTTTTTTTTAAGCAAATGACTTTGAAAAGATTTTCACAGTTAAGGACTAATATTCCTTACAGAGGTTTCGTTTTACTTGGAAAAAAAATTTGATCGTGCTTGCTAAATTTTCTAGTAGAAATAAAAACATTTTGCATTTATTGCCAAATAAAAAAAAAAAAAATGTGCAAATGTTTCGTATTAATATTTTTAGGGACCTAAAAAAATACTTTTTCCTACTTTCTTAATATATTTTCTTAGAAGCTCAATATTCAAATTACAGAGTCTTTGTAACCTTTTTTTTTTTTACTTATAAAGATACGTTTTTACACTTTAAATTACGTACTATGGTTCAATATATATATATATATATATATATATATATATATATATATATATATATATATATATATATATATATATTCCCAAACTCCAATTTTTTTTTTTTTTTTTTTTTTTTTTTTATCGGGCCCCCCCACTTTGCCTGCCCACGAGCCGCCACTGAGTGTATCCTAGTCACTCTCTGGTACATCCTAACTAAACTTTTTACTATAGTTTCCCACAGTGGCGGATCTAGGATTTTCCTGAGGGGGGGGCGCAAGATTGTGCCCTAGCCAGGACAGAATTGATTGGAAAAAAAAAAAAAAAAAAAATCTAGGCAGTGTTCAAGAAATATACTTTAAGTTAATCCATAGCCATTGATTGACCTCCAACCTCTTTCGTCACATTTCTGACTTGCTATTTTAGCGTAAGGTTAGCGTGGTAGCGGTTAGGTATCTTAGCGCGTTAACACTACCCTTTTGTTTTTTCATTATCTGTTTTATTTTAAAAACAAATTGTAGGGCTTCCGATAGCCTAGGCGGTAGAGTATCGAGCTCGTAACCGGAGGGTTGCGGGTTCTGTCCTCGGTCTGCCAAATATCGGTGTGTACCAATGTCCTCTAGTTGGTGTGGTGGGGTCGGAGAGAGGGGTTTACACTAGAAGATTTCGATCTCGTATTCTTCTAGATGCTCAAAATTACGAGACGTATTTGGCTGTGTTAAGCACTTAATAAGTGGCAGAAATAGACAGTCGGTGGTTTCAAAACAAAACAAAACAAATTGTATTCAAAATGTATTGTGCATTTTAAACATTTTTGTAAGCTACATCCCCAGAGGGTTGCGGGTTCTGTATAGATTATACTGAAGAAATTCCAATGAAAGTGGGAACTTGCTACTATTATTTGTGACTAACTGACTAAGTATAAATCCTATACTATACTTACATCAAACTGGGAAATCAGTAATTGTACATCAAAATTTAACAACTTCATAACAAATTTATGCAGTGAACTTAGTAAGTAAAAATACTTTGTTTTACTGGATAATCCATTGCTTCACAAGTAATCTAAAGTAATCAGGGAAAAAATTGTGTTTCAAAGAGAACGTTTTAATAATAATTATAAGTATTATTTTTAAGAAGGCAATAGAAAAGAAATACAATTTAAACATTGAATAATTAGCACAAAACAAATTCCAGTCTTCTTTTTTTGATTTAGCAAACTATACTTAGTTATCTTATACTTATCCATTAAAACATATACTTAGTTATCTTATACTTATCCATCTATGGATAATTATAATAGAGTAGTTAAAGAAAAAAAACTACACGATGCAAATGTTAGTGTATTAGAAGAGCCGAATCTTGCTTTATTATTTAGCTTAAATATGTCAAAGTCTAATATTTTTTTAATAGGTAGAAGTTCTCTATAGCATCGAATATAAATTGTTTTATATTTCTTGATAAATCTCACTTGTTGACAGTTCATTTTCATATTTCCTTCTCTTGTTCTTCAAAATTTAATTTTATTTTCAACTTTTCTGATACAAAATCCTTTTTTTTTTCAATTCCTGGCTTTTATTTCAGCCAATCAGAGCATTTTTTACATAGATACAATGTTACACTTATGTAGTCCAGTGAAAAAAAAAATGTGTCACCTACGTGTATAAATAATTAATTCATAAAAGTAAAATTTTTATATAAATCATTTAATACATACACAAGATTTATAGGTTAATAGAAGCATGAGTAAAAGTTTCTTTTAGTGAAAATCTCCGAAACTTGATAGAATGCATTCTCATTGACTATCTGCCAAGTTTCAGCTTGATTGGATGACGGCTAGTGGGTTAGTTATCCTTCCGCAAATTTTCCCGCCACAAATAAACAAAATCAAAAGTAAATATAAAGGATAAAGTAAAAAGCAAACGATAGAAACCAGGAGTAGCGAAATTTTATGTTAAGCTTTTTCCCTAGTAGCAATTTTACCTCGGGCGATGATCGGAATTCCATCCCCAGGTGAATCGCCGATGATTGGCGATTCACCGGAAACTCACCCTAAACTTATCTTTCCCTTGGCAACTAATCCATTTTGTCCCCGTGGCCGGCCATTGGCCGATGTCCGGAAACTGATCGAATTCGAGGAGAAGCAGGCAAGAATTCGTTTGAAGGCCGAGGGAAATTTTGCTCTCAAGAAATATCGAAACGGTCGTTATTTTGTCGAAAATACCAATTAATAAACATTAAATAATTATAAAGATGTAAGTATCGAATATTAAAAACGACAAGTTAAAATAATGCAAAACTAAAATATTTTCCCAGAGCGCGTAATTCTTATATTGTAGTATTTCTAGTGACATATTAAGAGTGCAAATCGAAGATATAACACCATCAAATTACTCACGCCAGAATTGTCTAATTTACTTACCCTGGAATCGAACCATGGATGTTGGTCTCCGAAGCGCGGTAACTTGGCCACTGGACTGATATGGTACTAGCGATTCTACTATCATACAGACTTTGCAAGAAAATTGACCGACATTTTTTTTTATATATGGGGAATTTTTGGAAAATAGCAAATCCTCCGTAAATTTGGGAAAATGATATTAATTTATTTATTATAGCAAAAAAGTATATATATCCCATATGAAAACATATTTATTTTTTGTATTCATAATAAATAGTGTCGCCATCTATTTTGGAAAATTTTAATTGTCGTGTACATTTTATGATATTTTTTTAAATGCAATTTAAGAGTTTACTTAATAATTTTGACATTTAAAAAAATATATTTCATTTTTAATTTTTTTAAAAAACTATATTTAGTTTGATTAACTTTTTGAAACATATAAACATATTTTTATTTTACTTAAAAGATGTTTAAAAAACGGACCAAAATGAGTTCGGCAAATTATAATGAAAAATATTTAAAAACAAGGACTATATTTTTATTTTATATTGAAATTGAAATGGAGATTTTATTTTTAATTTTAGAAAATTGTTCCTATATTTTTTTACACTATAAAAAAATGTATTTATGGATTTTATTGACGTATTAGATAAGCAATATATAATTATATGGTTTGCATTTTTTCAAAATATATTTTTACATTTAAAAATTTTCGTACACTTATTTTTAAAATATTTTTCACTTATTGCCAAAGCGAAATGTTTAGCAAATTGTATACTTGATTTAAATTTGAAATACATTCAAGGATCGCCTCTAATTCAGTGGAATTGCAAGAAAAAGAAACATAAGTTTTTTATCGGCTGTCGATGTCGTTCCGATATCTTTCGCCGATCAAAAAACGATAATCCGAAATTTCACCGGCCACCGATATTGGGAAGATATCTTTTGCCGATGAGTTTAGGGTCATCGGCAGACGAGGAAATACGGGTGTGTTTATATATCAGTCTGGGGAATCGCCGATGACTTTGATGAATTCCGATCATTGGCCGACGAAACGCCATGCAGTGATTGCTACTAGGGTTTAAGTTAAAGGAATGCAAGTCAGTGGGATCCAGTGTGGTAGGTCAAATAGTTCATATTAAAAAAATGAATCCATAAATACAAAGTTTTTATGGTATCCTTTATATTCCTTGCCAATTTTTATGTACAATTGCAATTTACTTAAGCTATTTTGATCTGAGATTCAATTTTCATGGTGTTTGATGACCACTGCGAAGAAAATCATCAATTCTGTCTCTTTGGCTAATTTTTTTTTTTTATTAATTTTTTTTGTCCGAAAACGTGGTTATTGTTATTGACAACAAGTTATTTTAGTTCGATTGGATAACAAGAGGATTAATTAGTCCTCCACGGATTTATTCCTCACAGACACACAAAATCGAAGTTAATTTAAAAAAGGGTTTAAAAATTAAGCCACTAGACAACAAAGATTAACTTACTTTTCTCGAAGAAAAGTATTCCCAAACATATATGACAAAAATGGGTAATGACAGGTACATTTCCAAAAATCGCTATAGAATAACTTTTTTAAACTATTTTTTGAGTGCCAAACACAAAGCAATTCTTTTTAAAAAGTCCTCCACGCCAGTAAGGAGTTCTTTCTGACTTCTCGTAACGATTGCTTTCATTTTTAAATCAAATAAATAGTATTTATAATTTCAGAATAGAAAAAGAAACGCTAAAAAAATGTGTTCCCACTTACTTTTTGTCGCATGGATGCATTTATGTATTACAACCTACTCTACTCTTTGGTTAACTTCGAAAGTTGTTAAGTGTTAATGTAAACCGAATATAAGTCTCAATACTCTCACCACGCGTTCAAAAATTTCTTCTCCTTGTGCTAACTAGTAAATCACACCACAACCATTTAAAAGAGGACTTCAAGCTCAAAGACCCAGAGGGGTGGAGATGTTATCTCATTCAGTGTCCAGTGATATTCCTCCCCACGTCCATCCCTTGTGCGAAATCAGGAGAGAAAGACGACCCTCCGGTGTATTCCCTCTCCCTTCCCCCTCTTGTGATCGTCTAAGTTAGAAGTTCAGAGAGGAAAATTCGCTTTGGTTTCGGCTCCTTATTGTTACAAAATAAAGGTAAACAATTATTATTTTGTAAAAGAGTTTTTACCTAACTCAACTCCAACTCCTGTGGTAAAGTATTGTGGAGATGTCTTCAAACTCAAGGGGGTGGAGGTTTGAATACTTGTACAGTCTTCTAACGTCCGTTTGAATGGGAAGGGAGAGGGCTATAAAAAGAACCTTGAACCAAAAATAAATAAGCTCTTTTTTTAGAGGGGGGGGGGGGGCTTTTTTTGGAAATTAGACGAAGGTCGAAATATACTTGTTAAGTGAACTTATTAAAAAAACAAATTTAAATTTTTTTGTGTGCAAATTCTAAAAATAAATAAAATAGTAATAACCTGAGGAGGGGGCGCGCGCCCCCCGCGCCCCCTGGCTGAATCCGCCATTGGTTTCCCACAATGGTATGATAAAAATGTAGCTTGTAACAAAACCAAATCTATTGATGAAGTCAGGTATATTAATATCCGTTGTACGATGTCTATCCAATAAATACGTGAATTAGTTTTTTAAAAATTTTATTTTCCAAAATTTAGGGTAGATTAACCTTATTCTCTCCATCATCCAAAATACTCCCCATTCGTAGCATATTGCACCTGGGGACGGTAAAAGGATATCAAAATCCAAGGACAAAGTTTAAAAAAGAGAAATTTATATTGAAATTGTTAAAAGTTTATACTTTTTTTAAGTATTTATGATTAAAAATAATGTAAGTTCAATAATAACTGTAAGTAGATCTGATTTTTAAGAAAGAAGTTTATTAATTTTGGACCTAATTTTTTTTACTCTAGCTTACTTAATAAATACTGGTGTGTAGTTTTATAACAATTAGATTTATAGTTTAAGATACAAAAAACAAGAGAAGTATGCATTATTTAAAAGTTATGCCTCCGCCGGGACTTAAATGTCAAAATTATGTTAGAATTGCCCATATATATATATATATACACCATAATATTTTTTTTTTTTTACATTTGAAAGCTTTAAATAACTTTTTCTCAGTGTTACTATATTTAAAGGTTGACGTTACTTTTCTTTATAAGTTTTTAGACGGATTGAGTGTGTTTAAAAGGGAGGGATGGATTTCAGTGGTTTTAGAAGTGTGTATATAAGGAGGAAGGGGATGCGTTACCTCGCGTCTGCCCTGTTTATATATATATTAAAATCTTCCACAAATTACAATGGCGTTTTTTTTTTTTTTTCAGCTGTTAAAATGCACGATATAGCCAGGGTTAAAAAAAAAATTCTTATGTACTGTACTAGGAAACTGAGTAGTTTCGATTTAGTACGAGTGTGGTTTCCCAAGGTTCTTTGCGCGGTTAACATCATTTGATTTACTGTGCGCGAATAAGCGATTTCTCTTCCTCTCCCGATTTTCTCATCCTCCTGATGTTCGATCTTCGATGTTGTGATATATCGATGTGTGATCCCAGCGTTAGTAAACAAACACAAGAAACAACCAAGGAGGCGACATTTTGCTTTCATATGCATTCGCATGGCCTACAGGTGCGTTAGGCGATTGTTTTAATTAGTTGGGACCAAAAAAAAATTATCTATTGAACGATAGACTATAAGTTTTTTTTTTTCTATCTCCGTTTTCACGAAGATGGATGTGCTTCATGAGCATATGGACCAACTTCAAAACCATCTGATTAATTTTGACGGCAGGATGGATCTGTTGCAAAACATTCTGAGTGGTGATGTTAACAAAAGAGATTCAAATGGGGACACTCTTTTGCACCTTGTGTTGCGACAAATCAAAATCAATGTGAGTGTCCTTGTAAAACATCTGTTAGAGATGGGAGCACAGGTGAACGCAGTAAATCATTCTGGGCTATCTCCTCTACATTACGCTATAAAATACAAGAACTGTTCAGTAGATATTCTTAAGTTGTTGGTTGACAGAGGTGCTAAGGTTAATCAAAAAACTGCTTTGGGCCTAACTCCATTGGATTATGCCATGGAAAAAGATTGCTCTCTTGATGCTATTAAATACCTATTTGAAAACGCAGGTAACATCTACTTTGTTGATGAATCAAGGGCCAATTTAATGCATTATGCTGTCATGAGAAACTTGCCAGTTGATGTTGTACAACTTTTATTAGACAAGGGTGTTGACTACCATGCAATCAATAATCAAGGGGAATCTGCAATCCACCTTGCAGTGGCATTCAAAAGAATACAAATCCTCAAGCTATTGCTAAAGCAGCCAGGAAACCAGGTTGACTTGCCAGACAACATGGGCTTCTCTCCCCTCCATCACTCTGTTGCTGCTTCCACATGTGACCCAGGTATTGTCAAGCTGCTACTAGATTCTGGCGCCAATGTGGAAATGGAAACCAGAACTGGAATGCGAGCCATACACTTGGCTATGTATTTGTGTAAAATGGAGGTAATCAAGCTTTTACTAAAGCATGGTGCTCAGGTCAACACCTTGGAATCGTGTCATCGTACTCCACTCTATCTAGCAGTGAAATTTTGCCATAATGAAAACCTTGATGCTTTGAAATTACTGCTGGATGCTGGAGCCACTGTGTTCTGCTGTGGCCCATCAAGTGAATTATTTCCTCGAGGCTCTCTTTATCACGTTGCTACTTCTGCTCTTAGTGTTGCTTCTCAGAAATACTGCCGCATACAAAGTGAGTACTCTCTCAAACGAGTCCACCTTTTGCTCAAATATGCTTTGCTCGAGAGGCCTGAAATAACCTATGAGAACTTGAGTGAGGACAAACAAATATGTGCATTGTTGTCACAGTATGGATCGGAGTATCTACTTGAACTGAATTCGGCATGCATTGATGGAAGCATGACTCTTGCGCAATTCATTCTTCGCCTGCGACAGCAGGAAGACGAGGAGTGTCATACGGATGAGATCCTTGATTTGTTGGCTTCCAAATCCTATCCTTTGTACAGGGAGGTCATTTCAAGTCTTTTGAAAAGAAAAGAGCTGTTGGAGAAGTTTAAAGAAAGGAATGTGTTCACATTAAAGAAAGAACTAGATCAACCTTGCACTGTAAGACGTGTTGTATTGCATTACGATGCTTTGTGCTATGTAATGAAATACCTTTCCCAGGAAGACCTTCTGAATTTGTTATTGGCATTTTATGAAGCACACAATGAGAGGCATGTACACTTTCCAGTACCAAGTGATACATCACAAAATGCAACTGAATCTGAAAGGGTTTTCAAACGTGCTAAAGTCAATTAATAATTATGTTAGGTGGGCAGCAAGATCAGGCTGTAAAAGCTTTTAACAAAATGTTTTTTTTTTTTTTAATTCTTAACTTAAGAAAAGTTATGACTTGTCTTTTTTGCTGAATCTATAACCTGTTCCTTCCAATGACATTGGACACTACAGTTTGTAAGAACAATGGACCAATGATAGCCAACATAGGTTAAAGCACAAGATTATTCCTGACCAAATTAACTTATTGCTAAAACATTTAGGATGAAAATTTGCAAATTTGCCTGTTTTGCTCTCTGAAGATAAGCTTATTAGCTGAAACAAAAGTACAGCTGTACTAGAAATCTTCAATTTTACCCCAACTTTCCAAATACCTTTTCTTTTTTTCATTGTAAAGTTGAAAGGAAAACCAAATTATCTAAAAAGTAAGGTGCTCAGCAACATGGCAGTTTGGCAATTTTAAAAATATTGAGGAATTCCATTTTTTTACTTTTTTTTTTTCCCTTTTCTTATTTGGAAGTTGAAAAATGCTAAAAAAAATTCGACAAGAGAGTAAGAAATTATATGTTCTCCATCAATAACTTTTATATCATTAAAACAAATTTGGTTTTGTGCAATGAATTTCCTTAAATTTAGTTCTTAATGTTATGTTTAGATTTTAATGGTTACAGTTAGCTAACAATTGTCATAAAAATTAAATTGCTTTTTCTGACGCTTAAAAATATTTTTTTTCTTCTCTATACTAAACTCCACCTTAACTTACCATCACTTAGACGGTAGATCTTCACGGTGCGCAAAGGCAATTAATCCATTTTGGCAGCATGAAGGCATAATGCTCGCCAAACCTTATAGCATTTTGTTCTCTACTGGGTTGCTGGACTGAGCTTCCCAGCGTGTCTTCACGCCGCCAAAATGATTGAATTACCTTTGCTCACGGGCAAGATCTACAGTCTAAGTGATGTTTTGTTAAGGTGGAGTTTAGATTAGTTTAGGCAATTCTTTTCACTGTATGTTATTTCTTCTCAACTACTTGTCTTGTTGATATTTGATATGAATTTACTTTTATAAGGATTCAGGATACAAGATGTTCTTTAATTGTTATTATTTCATTCACATTAAACGTCAAGGGCATAGACAAAAAATAGATTAAACTGTGCTTTTTTAGAACATTCTTCTTGAAATTTATGCTATATATGTGCATGGAGTGACCATAAAAGTTACACTACCACACAAAATGTAACTTCTTATCAAGAGGGATGAAAGTCAGGAGAATATTCTCTCTCAGCTTAAAAGAAAACTTTCTTCACTCCTAATTTTATAAGGATTCAAGATGCAAGATGTTTCTTAATTGTTATTATTTCTTTCACTTTAAACACCAAGGATATATAAGCAACAAATTAATTCAATTGTGTGGTATTGCATTCGCAATACCAGTATTGTGTTAAAATAAGTTTTTTTTATACCTTTTTAAAATTTATGTTTCAAGGCTGTATGATGTGGCCACAAGAGTTACAATACCACACAAAATGTAACCTGTGATCAAGGGGGATACAAGTTAGAAGAATTTTTTCTCTCTTTGCTGAAAATAAAACTGATTTCAGCATCACAAAGATAATTTTAATTAACTGACTATCGAAACTTATTAAAGTTTTTTTACATCCAACCAAGATGCAATGTTAAGTTAGTTGGAAATTAATACTTGCTTACTTGTTTCAAATTCAAAGAATTAGTTTTCTACTTAAAAATACTTTTCTTCTAAGAAATTATTCGATATACAGAGTAAAAAGCCTTGAATAGATAAAAAAAATGATGGTGCAAAATGCGTTACACAATTTTTTTTCCCCTCCAGATTGTATTATTAAAATTTCGAATATCAGTATAGTTTATGCTCTGTCACGAGTTACATTGCAAATTATGGAGAATAAGTAGCGAGAACAAGAAATTGGATTTTACATACTTTAAGCTACAAAGAAGACACTTATTAAATTTGACGAAAGTAATTGATGTTTAAAAGGAATATGAATCAATTTTACTGTTTTTACGATGTAATTTTTTGTATCTGTTCAATACTTTACTCCCTCAGTATTTTAATGCTCACTGAATAGGTATGATAACGATCAAGATATATTGCATTGCCTACTTAATTTTATTTCAGAAATGAAAGCTTTGGAATTTTTCAATAATTTTTTGAAGACTTCCTGAATGCTTAAAAGTTATTTTCTTTGAATTGTAATAAGGTTACTAATGTGATATCTAAAAAAAAAAGAAGATATACAACTAAAGCTATTGTAAATAATGAACATTTATATTAAATGTGGTTTTGAGTTGTTCCTTATTTTGTCATTCAATACAGTGTTTCTTAAAACATATTTTCTAATAAATCTTATCTTGTATCTTGGTTACTGTCCTTTTTTGTTTTTTCTCTTTCTGCAAGGTAGTAAAATACACATTGAGTAAGGCAATAAATTCAGGTGAAAGCCTGTTTTATCCTCTTGTTTATTTTTTGAATAATCTTGCTACTTTTTTGGAAATCAATGTAGTAGATGAGTAGTTGTTTTTCCTGCATGTTAAAGTTAAAAATTTAATTCAAAATAACTACTGAACATTAAAATATTCTTTCTGGATCTCGAGAACACAGAGATTGAATAATTACTTATGATAATATTTAATTACTTATGATTGAATAATTATTAAAATTTGAGTTCTCTGTTTCAAAGAAGTTAAGTTATTTTTATAAGGAAACGCGCACTAACGCTTTGTTTTAATAGAATGGATTTTTACAAAAACTTACAGATAAAATAAATGTATAAAACGTGTAAAAAAAATTTCACTAAATTTAAATTTTCATCCAAGCAAAAAATGTCATGAATTTCGAAGAAGAGTTATCTATGACGTCATTATTCTGGAATAAAATTGAAATCATCGATGGTTTCAACCGTAACTAATGCTGACTTGTTTATATTTACCTTCTTTCTGACACCGGAAATAATTTAAAAAAACAAACAAATGCTAACGAAATTGATTTTTTTTTTTTTAAATGACAATTAAAACGTAAGGTTTGGGATTTAGAATAAGATTTTGCGATTACCCATCGAATTTGGGAACTAAACTGTTGGAGGAAAATATATCCACACGTGAGATTAACTACATCACACACATAACTATAAATTTCTAAAATTATATTAATGATAATGTACTCTTTTATATTCCCCTCTTTTAGAAAATTTGGTAGGGCATCCAACTTCGATGTGAATTCTGCCTAAAAAAGATGGTTACTACCATATTTTAGTAAAAATAGCCTTGCACAGAATTCGCAACTGAGTTGGAAGTTCTGCTGCAATTTTTTTTTCTGTATGATGTAAATTCCTCGTCTACGTTATGTCTTGGCGCTATTTCTTAACTTTTACTGTAAAGTCCTAGAATAGCCCACCACTTGGCAACTTTTTGGTAGTGCGCCAAGCAAGTGGCGATAACGTCGCCAAGGTGGTAGGTAATCTTGACGGAGTACTAGGAGAAATGTGGCAACCTTACTTAATTATAATTAAAAAAAAAAACATTTTAAAACAGTCATAGATTCGTGATAAAATCAATCTTTTAAAAAATGTAAAAAAAATATTCAATGAGAACTAAAAGAAAGGGAGGATTTCTGGCCTTATTGCATAATTTTTTTAAATAATAATAAAAAGAAATTGAAATAGTCGCCATCTTGGCGCACTTCCAAAGAGTCGGCACAGGGTGGGCTATTCTAGGATCCACCCACTTTTACGATGAGGTGTAAATATATAGATTGCAATGAAAGAGGTTCAGTAGAATCCCTCTTAACTGGCTTCCGTTTTACCAGATCTCTGGTTTAAGTGACCTTAACAAATTTTGAGTACGAAATTAATGAAATAGAACACATTTAAAAAGAAATATACGTTATGGTACTTTTCCGTTTTTTCCAAATCTCGCCAAGCAGACTTTATTGGCAAACAACGCACAGTATACACATAATTTTTTTTTTTTATTATTAAGATTTCCATTTGTAATGGTGCAAATTTTGCCAAGCAAATTATATTTATTAAGAGCAAGATTCCGAGAGATTGAGCCACTTAACATTAGGGGGTGATTCACACCATCTCCGATTGTCCCCAAAGAATTACCAGTTGCTAATACCCTTATTAGATGATAAAATCTGAAATTATTTGTTCCGTAGTTGCACCGCTCAAATTCTATGACCTGTCAAAGATCACCTTTAAAAATGAAAAAATTGGTGTTTTTGTGGCACATGAAAACATCCGTTTAAAATTTCACAAGCAACTTTCCACCTGCATTTCTTCTGTTATGGAATGTACTAGAATAGATCTTTAAAAACATATAAAAAGTTCATGGCAAGTCAATTGCGCAAGGTCATGAAATGTCCAGGTTTTCATGTTTTTTACCATTTTCAAGACTGAATTATATCTTGCTCGTTTGATTTGTCACTTCAAACTAGGTGTCATTGGATAGAGCTATATTAGTACTATTTATTAATACATAAAACATTGAGGCAAGTTGAACACGTTGCAAGTTATTTGGCGCCAAAATCGAAAAATCTCCGAATTCGGCACAAATTTGAGCTCGTATATCTTGCTGCGGGAACAATATATTGATACCACGCTGAGACTATTTACACACTCTTTTATCTATATATTTAATAGGCAATACGTTTTTTGGGGTTAGTCCGTCCACCTAAACTGCTCAACCAATTTCAATGATCAAGGTATCATTTTAAAGGAAATAAGCTGTAGATTTGCCAAAACGTGCCAAAATAATTTATTAACACTTTATTAATTAGTTAAATTTCAATATTTTTCATCAATAAGCTACTACAAAGCCTCAATGATTTTGAATATATGATTGGCAACATCCTTACGTATGTAAACAACAAACCGGCTGCTCGGGGGTTCAACCAACCAACCAACTGTTGCTAATTTTAAAGCTATCCTTACGTATGTAAACAACAAACCCGTTGCTAATTTTAAAGCTCTTTTTAAACTCTTTGTTTCAAAGTTGATTTTTTCTGTTTTTTTAAAGCATTTTTTGTATTAGAGTAATTATTATTTTGAAGTATTTCTATCCAGAAAATGCCTCGCGTTGGACGTCGTTCTCTAACGGGGCGACTTATCAGAATAAATAAAAGATATTGGGACTTCAATGTAAGGGCATAGCTAATGAAGTTTTAAGTCAGAATGTTGGCGGATAGTATATTTAACTTTCTATTATGAAACTTGCAATTTGGGTGTTTTCTCTATTAGACCTTACATTAAATTTATAAAAATTTGGTTACATTTTTTATTGCTGGCAAACCTATTGGAGCGCAGCAAGATGTTTTAACCACAAATCCGAGCGCAGCGAGGCGTTTGGGGGTTGGCGAGCGTTAGCGAGCAGGGGGCGAAGCCCCCTAGTTATACTTAATGACAAATGAAACTTTATAGAGGCAAGTTGAAGAGAAAAAAAATAAATGATTTTTTTTTTGTTGCACCCCATCCTTACATATTGATGCATTACTGTTTACATTCATGTTTTCAAAAATTAATCGATTTTCACTTCACTCCTCTTCATTTTTATAACAATTGCTTGTTGTGTGTCTTTTAAGCTAGGAACTGTGACAGGATTGGCTCCAGAAAGTTTCAAAAGACGGGGGGGGGGGGGGGGACCGAACTTCGATGCACTGTGTCGATAACATCAAGCAATGGCTACTTAAACTTAACAGTTCCTCTCTGGTGAAGAAATTCCATTTGAAACACGTCATCCCCACAATTTTCTAACAGTTTACCAATATAAAATCGTTTATCGTACAAGACTGCGTATAAAAAATGGAGCTGAATCTCATATTCGCAGTCCTGATCAGCAATTAACTTTATTTCTTTTATGATATTTTTCATTTGTTGGGGGACAGTAATTTTGATTTTAAATGTGAATTCACCATGCAATCAGTTCCAGGCACAAGTCAGACCAAACCCTAAAGACGAAGATAATATCATTTAGCCGAAAATTTATAACTCTGATGTTTTGCCCAGAAGAAAATTGCACATCAACGTTTCAAACTGCAGAGGATTTGTCCCTACATATTACTAGAGGAGAACACCTAATTCCTAAAACAATCACAGGTCAAGACAAATCCAGGAGTGCATTTTCAAAAAAATGGAAGCAAGGACAAAAAAAGACTAATTATGAATTTACTGCACATTTTGAAGAACCCACTAAAGAGAATAGAAATTGCATCTATTCATGCCATCTACATACCTGATTGTCTCCAATGATTCCTAGATAAAATTCGTCATCTTGTTCAATGACTTCATCTTCAATAACACTGAATATTTCGATCGTACCTTTCATTCTGTGGAAATGTGACATATCTTGTTCCCTTGTCAAATATTCATTTGAACAAAATTTCTACTTTCCATCAACTGTGAGATTTCTCATCATACTTGCAACAGTTTGGGGTGTTAAATTATATCCTGTTTTATTTCCTTTGTTGAAGTATTCTAAACAGTTTTTGATTTTGGTTCTTGAACTTTCCTTTTGGGTTTCAGTGCCTATCCTTCTTTGCGCACAAGACTTGATTAGATGTAATTTTTATTATCTGTAGTGGGTTCTTCAAAATCTGCAGTAATTTCATAATTGGTCTGTTTTGTCTCTGCTTCCATTCTTTTTGCAAATGCACTTCTGGTTTTGTCTTGACTAGTTATTATTTTAGAAATTTGATGTTCTTCTCTATAGCAATATGTAGGGACAAATCCTCTGCAGTTTCAAATGTTGATGAGCAATTTTTTTCTGGGCAAAACATCAGAGTTATAAATTTATGGCTGAGTTACATTGTCTTCTTCTGTAAGGTGTGGCCTGACTTGTGCCTGGGACTGATTGCATAGTGAATTTGCAGTTGAAATCCAAATTACTGTCCCCTAATAAATGGAGAATATCATAAAAGAGATAAAGCTAATTCCAGATAAGAACTGCAGATATGAAATTCGACCCCATTCTTTTTACGTTGTCCTATATACAATAAACGGATTTACATTAGTAAACTACTAGAAGATTGTGGGGATGACGTGTTTAAAATGAAATTTCTTCATCAGAGAGGAGCTGATGAGTTTAAGTGGCCATTGGGTTATCCGAAGCTCAGTTTTCTTTGGTACTTGGCAACTTTCTGGAGCCGATCCAATCAAAGTTCCTAGCTTAAAAGACATACTACAAGCAATTGTTATAAACATGAGGAAGAGTGAAGTGAAAATCGATTAATTTTTGAAAACATGAATGAAAACAGTAATGCATCAATATGTAAGGATGGGGTGCAACAAAAAAAAATCATTTTTTTTTTCTTCAACTTGCCTCAATAAAGTTTAATTTCTCATTAAGTACAATAAAATAATGTTTAAATAGTCTCAGTGTTGTGTCAATATATTGTTCCCGCAGCAAGATATACAAACTCAAATTTGTGTCAAATTCGGAGATTTTTCGATTTTGGCGCCAAATAACTTCCAACGTGTTCAACTTGACTCAATGTTTTATGTATTAATAAATAATACTAATATAGCTCTATCCAATGACACCTAGTTTGAAGTGACAAATCAAACGCGCAAGATATAATTCAGTCTTGAAAATGGTAAAAAAATGAAATCCTGGACATTTCATGACCTTGAATGACCTTGCGCAATTGACTTGCCATGAACTTTTTATATGTTTTATAAAGATCTATTCTAGTACATTCCATAACAGAAGAAATGCAGGTGGCAAGTTGCTTGTGAAGTTTTAGACGGATAAAAATAGTTTTCATGTGTCACAAAAACACCAATTTTTTCATTTTTAAAGGTGATCTTTGACACGTCATAGAATTTGAGCTGTGCAACTATGGAACAAATAATTTCAGATTTTATCATCTAATAAGGGTAGCAGCAACTGGTAATTTTTTGGGGACAATCGGAGATGGTGTGAATCAGGGGTGGTTCAACTTCTCAGAATCTTGCTCTTAATTTACTTTAGGCAGTGACTTGTTTTGAAAATGTGGCAGTTAAATGTTACCAGCAGAGATAATCTGTTTGGCGTTGATTGTATCATACTTGGCGTCTTTATCGCTTGCGCTCGTGAAATGAAAAATTTCATGCAGCACATGGGCTTTAACAGTATCGGGCATGCTTTTCAATTCAGTTATCCTACAAATGGTGGGTATTTCTACAAACTTTTCAGAATTTTGTGTAATCAACATTTAAAATAGTAACCACTATTTCGAAGGTTTGTGCCTCAATAGTTGCACCATCGCCGAGATTTATGTGGTTATGATAGTCAATTTCGTAGAGTGTTACGTCAATAGTGTAATCGTCTCTATCGTATAATTTTTCAGATTTCTATCAATACATTGGGAGCTAACGCCGATATTTATGTTGGTATAATGGTCATTTTTGCGGATTGTTACTAATTGCCAAGATTTGCTCTGGTAAGGTGGTCGATATTTGCTTTGGAATAGTGGTAATTTTCACCTAAGTATAAGCCGTTTTAATAGCAGCTATCAACCAGAATTGAGATGCCATTTCGGTGTCATTTGCCTTGGCTTGTGCTGATGTGACAGCCGTTATGTGTGGGATTAGTGTGAAGATTGCTTTCGCTGTTTGGTTTGAATTGATACAGAATGATTAGAATTTTAATTTAAGATACAATAATTTTAAATATTTTCGTTTTAATATTTAATTTATTTTGCAAAATTTCTATGTCTATGTAAAATATGAATTTTTTATAAAATTGACAAATAAGGTGCTTATGTATTTTATGCAAACTTAAAAAATAATAATAATTACGCTGCAGATTATTTTTTAATACCCAAATTAGTGTCGCAGACAGACAGAAAAGTTTCTGCTACTGGGGACTAGACAGACACGACTGTTCTAGACATTTGAAATTCAATGCATTTAAGAGCATTGAAAACAAGTGTAATGTAGCATTGTTATTTTAAGTGAGCAGATTATTGCTTTAAAATACATTTGAAATAACAATGCATTTTTGTACTCATAAGTTATACTTCTTAAAAGTTGGAATTGGTATTAGCTTGGTATTTGTTTATTTAACCCTTAACTTGCTACAATAGTTATACTCTATAGTACTCTTCCGTTAGCTGGGTACCAGATAAAAACTGTCGAATTGCAGCAATAACTCATCCAAACTAACAACCGTCAAGTTAATTATAATTCCTATAACAAAATCAGAAAAATGTAGTCGTGACTATACATTTATGCATTATTTTAATGTGTAGATATTTAGGCTTGGTGACAACTATGTCAACTGGTACCTGTCTTAACTGAAGAGTACCCATTCCATCAATATAAGAATATTTAGTTCTTTTAGATAATTAAATGCTGTAAGTAACATAATGTTTGCTATTAACCTTTACATATTTAAAGTAAAATCAGTGCTAAAATGAATTATAAATAAATATCAGAGTAATGTATGTTTTATAATATATTTGAATATATTGCATAATATGTGGAATATGTGTGGTTTATATTTTTAAGTATCTATATTTTAGTAATCGAAAGCATTTATAGCAATCATATTATGCAATTTAAGTATCATTAGATAATTAGATTTAATGTTTAATTTAATACTTGGGTATTAAATTTCACTTTAGCCTGAATGCTATGCTTATTGATATTTAAAACTTTTTGTTTCTAAATTATATTGATTTTTTTACTTTGTATTGAAATCCAGAAATTACATTCTATTACTTTTTTTTTAATTTTTATATAGGCCCTTTCCTGTTCATTATAAAATAATTATTTTTATTACTTTTTTACCTTAATTTTTGCATTTTTTTTAGTTCAGTGTTTGATGGCTTGAATTACTAATATTTTTTATCTTTTCTTCCTAGATTATTTAAACACAGATGTTATGAACCAACTGAAACTGAAATATAATTCTGTTTCTCCTTGTTCTAATTATAATGTTTATTCCTGCTCCTTCTGCAAATACACAAGTACTTTTGTGCGAGATTTTGAGAAGCATGTACAGTCTCATACCGGACAACGACCATACTCATGCAAAGTGTGTCAGAAAGGCTTCAATTCCAAAGGAAACCTAAAAATTCATCTTAAAATTCACTCTGGCGAAAAGCCATTTGAATGTTCCATTTGTAAAAAACGTTTTACTCATAAGCATGTCTTGAAACGACACTATACAATTCACAAATGAGCTATTTTTTAAAAAGATTTTCGAATAGTGTAAATTATATTTGTGGGATTTAAATAATAGTTCAGACTGATGATTTGAATGTTCTATTTGAAAACAACTATTTTCTGGCATTTTTTGAAACGGCCCTATTCTATTCATAAATGAACTTTTTGTGTATTTAGTCATATATTTTGTAAAATGAAAGGTTTTAAAATGCTGTGAGTTATATGTGTGTAATATTTAGCAGTCATTAATCATTTAAATGCTCTATTTGTAAGCAACTTTTTCTTATAAGCATATTTGAAACTGCGTTATATCTGTGATTAAACTGAGGAACGAATGTTTTTTAGCAAAAAGCTAAAGACATTGATTTTTAGCAAAATGCTAAAATGGTTATTTCTTCAATCCCTCTTGATTTTAAATCTACAATAATTAAGAAACTTTTTAGTATAAATTCATTATGAACTGTAAATATGAAACTATTTCATACTAAACATCAACTGGAAAAATACTTTTCAACCTTCAACTTGTTTGTTCTTTTAGGTTAATGGCTAATTTTGGGATAACAAAAATTATGATTTTGAAAATTTCATTATTAATTGTTTTAGTAAAAGAGCTAAATTGCATTTTATAATTTTAGCATTTACAAAAGTTCTTTAGCATTTTGCTAAAAAAGCACCCACAGTTTAATCCCTGCGTTATAAATTTCACCACAGAACATGTGTGTTTCATAATGTTAGTTTTTATGTATGGGTCATTCTACAGAAAATCAAGAATTATAATCAAATAAAAAAAAAAAAAAAAACATTCCTACAAAATCTTGATACTTACTATGAAGGAAGATACTATAACTAAGAGTAATAATACTATTGTAATGGCTGGAATAGAAAAAAAAGAGCTTTTAATTTTTGTAGAGACATTATAAAAAATTGTGTCCACGAATTTATTGCACTGGTTACATGTATAAAACTTGAAATAAAATTAACAAAAAACTTGATTTATTAGTGTTAAAAATGTGTTTTAAAACATTTTCTTTACATGAAACTGCAGCCTAAAGAATTTTAATTGTGTTTAATTTATAAAATATTACCATGGAAAAATTTCAAAATACTAAGTGGTGAACAGCCCATGGATGTGATATTTCACTTTTTGGGTGTAAAATTAGGGTAGTAATTAAATATTATATTGCAATTTGAAATTGAAGTTAATTTTATCAGTCATTATACTTACAAAAAGTATTTTTATTAGTATACTTTTTTTAATAAACACCAGTTACACAAATTCCTGATTTTCTCCAGAATGGCTCTTATTTGTACAATTTTTTTTTAATTAATTATTACTAATTTCAATATCTATAGAGTTTGTTGATTGCAATTTTATGTCACCTTTTGCATGTTAATCTATTACAAAGTAATGTTTCTCAACAAAAATATATAGTAATACAAATAAAACAAGGAAGCTCCTTTTTAGATTTTTCATTTAAATAAAAAATATTTTGAAAATTATGAAATTTTATAAAATCATTTCCCTTTAAAATTTATATTATTTCAACTCTTGTATATAAAAGTTTAATCTTATTAATTTTGTTTGGTAGTGTGACTTTTACTTCGCTCATATAAGATTAAATAAAGAAAATTAACACTATGTTTAGTTACATGAAAAATCTATTTGTGACATTTGTTGATACATTATAATCGTTTATTTTTATACTGTATTTGTATGGAAGATTCATTTAACATTTTTCTGTCTTAAATTTACTTGATAGTATTTTCATGTAATTTTGTGAGATACTTATTTATATTTAAATAATATAGTAAATTAGTATTAAAGAACTAAGTTGATTTTAAAATTATTTTACAGCATTTAGCTCTAGCTGAGTTGTATGCTACTATGTCAAAAGCTCTTGGTACATAACTCGACATGAGGAGAGGAGCCAAGTATGTAGTGTAAGTATAATCTTGTCTATTTATTCTATGTGTTTTGTCATCTATATTGTTCATATAATATCTTACAAAAATAATAAACCATTGTCAGTAGTCTTTAGTTTTGAGCTTCCAATGTATCTATTTCTATTTAGAAATTAATTTTAAAACATTTGTTTAAAATTTAATATTATAACTTGTAAACTAATCTCTGAAGTTGGACATGTAAAAAAAAAAAAAAAAAGATATGTTTATTCATAACCCGTTGAATAAAATGTCAATGAAAGAAAAAACCTCTTAGGACAGTAACACTGCTTTACTGTGTGTTGCTAAAAATCCTTGAAGGGGTTACAAATGTAACTTAACTGACTACTGATACACAACCCAAATTTCGATAATGAAAGTGATGCTTTTATCAAGAAGATAGAGATGATTTTATTATTTTTCACTAATAATAAACTTTAGGGTTGTTAAGCTACTATTTCAACAGGTGTATGTTGTATGAGGAAGGGGTAAAAGTGAAATTAAAGGTAGAGGCTTTTTAGGCAATTAACAGATTTATTCGATTCATCGTGTACAATTAGGTTCTTAAACCTAACGTGAAAACAACCTAATCTAGTTTACTAGATTGGGCGTTGAAGTCGCTGCTAGGGGTGTCCGTTAAAGGCGCCCTCTACATCACCTGGTATGCCACATGTATTATGTCTTCTTCAAAAGAAAAGTAAATTAAATATCTGTGTTTTATTTGAATGGTTAGTTACTTTGTTAAGGAATTAGAGAAGAAGTCCATGAAAATTTAATGTGTATAGATCTTTCAGATGTCTGGAAATCAGTGCTGAATAAAAAAGGCTTTAATTTTCTCAACACATCAAATGATAGATGTAAGTAACAGTTTGTTAGAAATAACAGATGAAAATGAGTGAAAACTGTTCCTGGCCTTGTTTTTCTTGTCTTTTCATTCTGTGTATTTTAAGGTTTTTGCTTCTCAAATATACCTTCAAACTACACTTCCTATTATTTCCATTGTTGATTTTTTCCAGAGCACAATCGCAAAAGGCTACAAGTTCCTTCCAGGCTTAAACGGAATGCACATCTCTGATGTAGACAATGTCTAAGACAAAATCAAATTTAGAGAAAACTCTAGTTCATAACAATGACAACTTAAAGCTTCCATTGAAATAATTGCATTTGAAATAGAGACTGAAACTCCATGATGTCTGAGAAGAGCATATCTGGATTGGGAGATGCAAAGAGAAAACAATTGAATAGAGAAAGAAGCACTTTGAAAGAAATCCAGCTCAGTTGGCTATTCCTGAAGTGAAATCAAAAGCTAGTGGTTCAAATGTTTACTTTTAAAAAACAATTTCTTTTTATTCATGTTTTAAATCTTACATATTTACATGCTTTAATTTTACATGTTTACGTGCTTTAAATTTACTGGCTTACATGCTTAAATTTTACTGGTTTAACATGCTTTAAATTTTGCTAAGTTTAGTCTTAAAGTGATTGTTATATAGTTGTTTTATTTTTCTGTGTTTTATACTTGGAATTTAGATTTTTTTAAATTTCAGTTTTTATTCTCTATTATTTGATGTTAAAACATTATTTTAACTTCTAAGCTTTTATATCTTAATTTTCCCAAAATAACAACCATATGTTGCAAAAAAAACCTGTCAAATCAACCAGAAAAAGTTATGAAATCTAATGTTTGCCGCCAAGCGGCTGCTTTAATTTCTTTGGGGTACTTATACACAATGCATGAATGGGGTACTTGTACATAGGCAATCAGTACTTGGCTGGCTAGAGTTATTTTGGATTAATCTCATTTCATTTGCTTAGACTATTTTGCACTCATTGCACTGAATTACGATTCATTATATAAAAACTCTAGCCTGCCAAGTTCTGATTGCCTATGTACAAGGTACACCATTCATACATTGTGTACAAGTACCCCAAAGAAACTAAACGCGGCCGCTTGGCGGCAAACATTATATTTCATAACAAAAGAATTTTAAAATTTTTTTCAAAATGAGTTCTATTCATGGTTAGAAAGCTATGTGTTTAAAGTTTTTGATGTTAGAGCAGAGTTTTAGAATTATCGTAATAGTATTTTACAAATTATTTAACATGAGTTATCTCATTTACCTATTGCTTGTTCCTCAAAATAAAATATATTTACAAAGTTCTGGTGCATAGTTTTCTGGTACAGATATATTTATAAGCTTTTAAGATATTTCAAAGTATAAACTGACTTCTAAAAGCGTTTTTAAAAAGATATGGAGATAATCTAGGATAGAGCCATTTTTTCCCTTTTTCTTTTACATTTCAGAGAGCTTTTTGCTAAGAATAGAATGAAAAATTTATGTTATCAAAAATTATTTGGCTGATCATGACGATTTTAAAAATATTTGAAATTCCATAGCCAAAGACAATAATTTATATGATAAAATATACTCCAATGAAAATACTCAAAAAAGGTAATTGTGTGACTTTAGTGACATATATATTCTCATGGTTTTGATCATAGATAACTTGCAAATTGGATAGGAATTAAAGTTCTATCAATTTTATGGGAAAGGGCATTGCATACTATGATTATTGTGTTTTGATTAAAATAGGAGCTATTAGAAATTAATATTTTAATTAATAGTACATTGAACGTGTCTTTTTATGCATTTTGAATAAAGATTGCTTTTTATAACTCATAGTGATATGCTTTTGATAAATATAATTTTGTAAAAATATTTTATTTCAGTTTTATATTACTAATTACTTCAGGTAATAATTTCTGTCAAACATCCAAAAGTTTGAATAAACTATCAAAAACTTCAGGGAGTGAAAGATTAAAATAACAGTTTTTAGTGTCTACAGTAGCAAAATTTATCTAAAAAAATTATGCATAAACATAATAGTATTTAACTTACTTGACAAAACTGGATGAATATAAACTTATTTCAACTTTTAAGACTAGAGCCATAATATACAACTAATATGTTTATATTTTATGATTTTTAAAAATGTACTTGAGATGAATACAATTTTAGCAAATGATAATGAAACTGTAATCGGACAATTTTAATCCCAAAGCATTTTCCTCAACATAAATAGCATTAGAATGTGTAGCATAACTTTCAGATGTGTTTCTTACAAACAGAATTTAATCGCTAGTTTATCGTTTAATATGCCATTTCAGAATCATTTGGCTTCGGTTCTTCACAAAAATATTATTGTTAATTTTTACTAAAAAGAATGTATTCTCTTCATCCCACTTCCCAAAACTCTAGATAAGTTTAACTGGTAATTTCTATTAACAAATATTCATAGTTTTGATTGAAATAGGTCATTTGAAGTTGGTGTCTTTAGAAGGACTAGCTATAATATGAAATTTTTTAATTACAAAATATTCTTTAAAGCATAATTTTTTAAATCTTCTGCCAAAAAAAATAAATTATTTATATAACCTTGTAAATTTTCTGCAAGAGGAATTTTATTTTGGTAAACATCTTTAAATTGTTGGGTAATGTAATAATCAAGATAAATGTAAAGAACAGATTAACTGCGGTATTCAATAAAAATGAAATGAGGGATAATTTTTTTTTCGGATGCAGAAGTACTTTACAGTTTTTAACAAAAATGGTAACACCTAATTGAAATGGTACAAATGATAAGTTTTCAAACACAGTTTTTTTTTTTTTTTTTCAATATTAATATTTTATTTGTTGATTATTAAATTTCAAACATCTCAAAATTATTTTTGTTCATGTGAAAGTTTACTTGAGGATATGGCATAAATTTAAATCAAAGTTTATACTCATACTTTTTATAATCACAGAAAAGGCGTTAATTTGTAATTCTTAGGTTATATGAAAATATTGTTTTATTTTGAAAGTAATAATCTTACCATACATGCATTTTTTACCTCTAAAAAAAATTACTTTCTATAATATTGATAACAGGGTGTGTTTCTATATCAATCTACTTTATTGTGTAAATTTGTGAATTCTTTGTGAATAAATAAAGTTTTAACAAAAGAATATCAGTTTTCAAGTTAACTTAAGGGACAATTTTATTTTACGTTTATTTAAAGTTGTGTTTTCATACGAAAAATTTCTATTACAATAGAAACCCTATTGTAATAGAAATTTTTATTTACAATTTATATTATTACAATTTATTATATTACAACAACATTAAGAATTATTATGTATTTCATTTTTTTTTTTTTTTTTTTTAATTTAGTGTATATTCTGAATTTTGACAATTATTTAATTTTTATCTGCCTTTTTTTTTCAGAGTTTGGCTTCCAGAAAATTTCGGACGTGACTTCCGAATTTAAGAAAGATACTTTCTTCTGTTCTGTGTGCACATATTCATGCTCTTTCAAGCCTAACATGCAAAAACACATACGAATTCACACAGGGCATAGACCTTACATCTGTACAGTGTGTCAGAAGGAGTTCAACACAAAAGAGAATCTCAAAGTTCACTTTAGGATTCATACTGGAGAGCAGCCATTTCAGTGTGTTGTGTGCGAAAAAAAGTTTCGTACAAAACAATCTATGAACAAGCATTTTTCTGTTCATACTAAAATGTAAACCAAACTCATTATTCTGTTCTAATAATTGTTTCTAAATTGTTATTATTTACAAACTGTCATTTCTAGACTACATAATGTACTTAATTTTATATCGTCATTTTGTGGGACACTATCAGTATTGTATCTATATATTTTATTGTTAAATTTTTATATTTGCATGCATAAAATTTTATAAGTTCCTACTATTCATGAATAAATTGTTTTGCCCTGCTTCCTGTCTTGTGTTTTGTATGGTTTTGACAATTTGGCATCTATTGGTTGGACAATTCTAAATGTTGATCCATGAAAGTTGATGATATGGAAACATATTATCACTCATTCTACCACACGTTTAAAACCAGTAGTCTAGTTGACTAGTCTAGTCGCCATTTGTAACATATTTCAGGCAACAGATATTGAGATTTTATACTATACATATTATTAAAAGTTAATGTCTGAATTGCTCTTGTTTTTTCATCTTAAAAATACTTTCTTCTATTCTTTTACATTCAGTTTTGTTTCGTTTTAAAAAAATTTGAAAACACTTTGTTTATGTATTAAATATAGTATTTCTAGCACTCAGTTTATCTATTACATATTAAATCAATCAATGGGTTAAGTGGATGAATGGGGTACATGGCATTTTATATCGATACAAGTTTTTATAATGGATTAATGAATTTTAGGCTAACTTATGACTGTTACAGTGGCCTTCTTAAACAGATATTGTGACTGAGACATGGTACTATATGCAAAATTAAAAAAAAAAAAAAAAAAAAATCAAATACAAAATGATCAAATTTGATCATTTTAGAACTTGAAACCAAACGATTGGTTCTTTAAATGTTTAACAAAATAAATTAATCCTTTCTGGATCAGTACTACGAAATTGCATGATACAAATTTACAATTTTTCCACTCCATTTTTTAACTTTAAATATAGTTTGAAGAATATACATAGAAACAAGTTAAAACTATGTTTCTATGGTTATTTAATGGTTCTTTTTAAATAATTACTGACAAATGAACCTGCAACCCAATAGGCAGACAGTCGCAAACAAAAATTTAAATGTGCTATAAATTTTTTCCACCCAGATGTTTTGGGAGGTGTTCATCAAATTCGTTATATAGTACATTCTATCCAAAGGTTGAAATTAAACTTTTGGATCAGAGGCAACACACACGCCTAGCTAGAGAGATGACTGTCTGCATTAGCCCTATGCAATTTTGTCCTTCAAAAATTAGTCGACACAACAGGAATCATGTACTCTAAATGGAAGTTCCCAATTTAATAGCTTTCAATTTCATTTCTTTGAAGATTTTTATATGCCTTTTGTTTGCTCCTAAAAGCTTTACTTCTCCAGAGTACTACATCGAAAATAATTTTGTAACAATTCCCTTTATGCCTGTATGGAATGTACTTTCTGCCATTTTGAGTTTATCCTTTAACTTGCCCTTCAAAACTTTCCCTTTCTAACACTTACTTAAATAAATATCCTTTTTAATACATATTATAAGATGTATAATTAAAGAGTTCACATCTCTATCAAATGAAATTTGCTCTCTTAAAGATTGGAATTAACTGTACTATCTGTTTTAAATGACCGAAACAAAATTTTAATTCTGATATTGTAATCACTGTCACCTAAATTTTCAGTAAATTTTTAAATTTTGATGTCTCTTCTCATTATTGCTGAAAATCAAATCCAAAATTGTAGCTTTCCTTGTACCCTGCTTAATATCCTGGTTTTGCTTTGGTCAAAAAGGGCTAGGTCTAATGACATCATTATTCCATTGCATAGGGGATTAGTTAGAATGCATCTTGAGAATGCAGTGCAATTTTGGTAACCATATCTTAAAAAGGATAATGAATTGCTGGAGAAAGATGATTTAGGGTTTTTGTATCATTCTTATATAGTGATAAATTAAGAAAATCAAATGTGTACACGCTGCAAGCGAGAAGAACTAGAGGAGATTTAATTCATTTATTCAAAATTATCAAACAGAATGGGACTGAGGGTTTTTAATTTATTACAGGAAATAGAACGAGGGGTAAAACTGTTTAAGTCACAGTTTAATACATGAAGGAGAAAATCTTATTTCAACACTAGGATGATTGATGCATGGAATTGTTTGCCAATGGACATAGTAAATTAAATTCGTTTTTTTTTTTTACAAAGTAGATATTTATCAGGGATAATTAAAAGACATTGATTACTCTTCGTTGGACCAACTTTTCTAGGTATCCTGCCTGTAGCTCATCGACTTCCAGTGGCGGCTTGTAGGGTACACCCGGGCTGCATCTAAATTTATTAGTTTAAAACTAAAATGATATATTTTACAATTTTTTAAAATGTAGATCCAATTTCTATGGCAAGTGTAATAAAATCCGATAAATAGCAAACTTTTTGCCTCAATACGAGCAAAGAAATGGAAATACGAGGGGGGGAAAAACCACTTCCAATCACCCCAAACTGATGATCTTCCTTCAAACTGCAGCCAAGTGTTCCTTAAATGCACTTTGGTCACAATGTTGCTATGGTAACCGATGGAACCCAGCAGAGTCTTTCCCTCCACGTAATGTGCAGCGAGACAGCCAGTTCAGCAGTTTTCAACTTTAGCTGTTCTTGAGAATTTAATGAACTGATTGGCTCCACTTAAGAATCAACGTGGTTGAGTGCGAGAGGTAGGAAACTGAACGTTTCTAAAAATCCCTCCAAATGGAATGTCACGATAAGTTTACACTGTTTTCTTGCTATTTATTAAGAAGTCAACCATTTTGAAACATGGAGTCACTTTATGATAAAGTGTGTGTATTGTTTGAAACTCCTTTTAGAAGATGATAAATGCCAACTACTAAAAGGTGATAGATCGACATCAAAACTGTCCTTCATTCATAAAGGGGATATGTCTCAGCATGGTCGTAAGTTTCAATTATCTTGGAAAGCACTTTTCTCGTGGTTATGTGGCAATTTTTACTTACAAAAAACGTTTTGTTGATTATCATGTTTGATTGTCAGAATTAAAAAGAGCATTTGGAATAGAGCTGGATATGGTGGAATAACTACCATCACACGAGCATTTAAAGCACACGAGGGCTCAATGAAATATTTAAAAAAGTCTTAAAACTTTGAATTGATAAACTCAAATAGCTGGTGCATTAAGGAAAACTCTCAACTTTATATTGTTGAATTTAACAAAAAGATAGTTATCTGAATAGACGCTTCATGCAATTACTCATCAAAGCAGTATTGTTTTTAAGTAAACAAGAACTTACAATTAGAGGCAAAAATAAGAGAGAGAGAATTTTTTTAAAATCAAAACTATGCAGAATGATTTGACTTATTGTTCTTATATTATAATGTTATGTTATAAATGTTATTATTTTGTACAAATTAAAAGAAAAATTAGCTTTGAGTACTGTAGAATTTGCGTTCATTAATCATTGTGAAAAGTGTGTTAATGTGGTTGGGGGAGGGGTTGTAGGAAAGTCACACTATTCCAGCTGCACTAATATTTACAACCATGGGCCGCCAATGTCGATTTCTTTTGTACAGAGTTGACTGTTTTGTGATGGAGTATTGTCATGTTATAGGAGTAATAATTATATAAATGGCTTGATGTTAAGAGGGGTCTTCTGTCATAATCAATATTTCACGAGTGAATGAATACAGTTTTTGTTGAGTAAAATTTTATTGCAATATTTAATTTATTTAAAACTAGTTACATTAAAAAGACTGGTCAGAAACTTACAGGCCACTAGTGAATTCCAAAAAGGTAATTGCAGCTTATATACAAAATTTAGTGAAGAACCCTGGATTGGTGTTTAACTTGCTTAAGCCAAGGGGCATTAATGCTTACGAGTTTAATCAAAATGATGAGGAAATGAGCCTTCCAATTTTTAATAAAGTTCAAATAACACAGAATAATATTATTATAAATCATGCTTTAATTTAATAAAACTAATTGTTGCGTATAATACTATAAAAAGGTAAAAAATAACTTCCTAGAGTATTAAGTATTGAGAAGGAATTAAAATGTATTTCTAGTAGAAGAAAAAAAATTATAGTTTTTACAAATTTTTGGAAAAATGAAAGAAAAAGACAAAAAACTTTTTGCATTTTTTCCCTACAAACGGAAAATGAATATGTTTAGAATTCTTCATTTTCCAAAAAATTGATTGTTCAATAAAAAAAAAATTGTTTTGAAATTCTTGAGTGCAAGAGACATTTCACTTCCATTACTCATTTTAACAAACGTCTGGTGTTTAGCCAATATATTTACTGGCTTAGAACATATTTTTTTTTATAGATATCATTACTATAAAACCTTATTAGATAAAAATCCAAATAATATTTATTTTTTGTGTAAAAAGGTTTTTTAAATATATTTAATACTATAAGAGATCGAAATATGTTCTAAGTACTTAAAATATTCACTGAATTTTAGTATGAGCTCTGTGACCGTACTCAGGTATAAGTTTACTTTAATAGAGTAAACACATTGAAGATTGAGGTGTCAACATTTGTAATAAGGGTCAAGTTGATCGTTTTAAAGGGAGAAAATAGTTTTAAAATGTTTTCTCGTCTGAAATTTTTTTTCACGAGAAAAGGGCTGCATTCTTTTCTCAAATTGTGCAGTGGTGGCCAAGACCGTAATCCTCCAATGAGCTTTGGTAATTCTGCGGCATCTGGTGAGCGGTCTTTTAATATTCAGGAAATAGATGTTCACCAGTTTTCAAAGATAATTTCTGAACCTGAGTGTATAGAAAAATGTGGCTCAATTGTTGAGGAAATCCAAAAAGTAATAGCAGCCAATAAACGCTACCCGCAATTTTTGAGCACCGATGAAATCCGTGTGCTGTGCAGCTTGGAATCGCGGGCGCAAAGAAAAAGTTACTTGGCTTTTCTCTTCAAAAAAGAAAAATACAGAATAAATGATGCAGAAAAAAAAGAGAAGAAACGCATCGAAAGAGATTCATGGGAACCAACACGTTTTCGTTCTGATCACGATCACGGCGATATTAGATATGGAATTGGCCACAATACATTGCTGTTATCTGTGCGATCACATTCCATGAATAAATTTTATGACAAAAGACTAGCAAACGCCGTTTTGTTTGGAGCGAAACTTGTTTTAGATTTGGGCTATGAAGAGTACATGACTGAGAAAGAACTGCGAAATACTGCTATCCAATTGAAGTTAGTTTGTAGTGCCAACAGAAAAAGTAATAATCCATATGATATATACTTTTGCAATGCTAATGAGACAAGTAGATGTGTTCGTTACTTTAAAACGGGTCTTCCTAAGTTAGAAGATTCAGTGTATACTGTGACTGATAAGAGTTTTTCGGATGTCTTTCCTAAAGAAAAAATTGTCTACCTATCACCACATGCTCAAGAGACATTGAAAGAGTATGATCCCAATGCCATATACATAATAGGTAATACAATAACATATATTATTTTTTGCTTTTTTTTTTATTGTAGAGCGGAATTCTTAACTTTAGTTCTAAACTTATTTCCAGTTTATGTTATGCAACAACTTATAAATATATTATGATATTTAGAGTAGTCGGGTACCTTAACCCTTTGAAGTATAGTGGTTCCACATAGGGATAAGCCATATTTTAATAACAGTTAAAAGTTATTGATACTTAAACTCACGCGAATTAACAGTTACCTAATTTTCTAAGTAACAGTTATTCATTTATTATAAATGCAATAGATGGCGCTAGTATGTCCATATATTTCTGTTATTGAAGATCATAATATCAGAATCACGAAATAAAAATATATTTTTCTAATAACGGTGATTCGGAAAAATATATTTTTCTAATAACGGTGAACGGAAAAATATATTTTTTTATCGTGATTCTGATATTAGGATCCTGGTCGTTATTCCTGGAATAACTAATTGTATCCATCAAAATAACTTGTCTGAATGGATTAACGTGTCCGATTGGTATCAGTTGATATTGACATAATTTTCAATAAAAGTAGATATAACTGTTATAAGATATTGACAGAAGTTTTTGTATTGGAATAACTTTTGGACCATTCTTTGTTAGCGCTGCTTTTCAAGATGGTATTTTAAATTTCGTTTCGATTTGTTTTTTGTTGTTTTTTCGTTGATTTTTGTTAGTTCGTTATGATTTGATGCACATTATGAGTGGTAGGGTGAAGAGGAATGTGCGTGGAGGGGGGGGGGAGTATCTGACGCAACATTCTTTGGGTTTAAATGACAGAGATGGGGGAAAGAAGGTGGGGGATTAGGATTAAGGATTTAGGAAGAAATGCATGCATGTTTTTGCGGAAGGCTCTTTTTTTTATGTTACAAGAATTCCTTTGGTGGGAGAGGTTTTGAACGTTCGTTCGCATTTCATTTCAGTCTTCTTATGAGACTTTTAAAGACTCGCTGTGTTTCTTTCGTATTGGTTGGAGGTAAGAAAATTTTTCGCTATTGTTTTGGAATAAGAAAATGATACTATATATAAAAAATAAAGAGAGCGTAGGATTTGAGTTTTTCCTTTTGATGGAAAATAAATTATGTTCTTTTCCTTGTAAAGCAAGCTTCTAATTTCAAATCAATATAATCAAAAGATTGTGTAGTAAATTTGGAGCGTAGTTAAATAGGTTTTAATGTTAAACAAAAATTTGTTTATGCATATATTTTTTATATTTAACGCATTACCTGAGAGGTTTTTAATTTTTTTATGATCATTTTTCAATTTGAACTAAATAAAGGGAATTTATTATTTTTAAAATTGCTTTTCTTGATTAATTATGAATTGAATTTTTTAAATAAACATGACATTCATCTTTTTTAGTTTGATTAACTTTATAATATTTGAATTTTACTTCAAATTTTTTATTAAAAATATTTTTATTCGGGTTTAATATCGTAACTTAAATTTATAATTTTTGTTTATAAATTTTTATTTCATGAATTTATGTATACACTAGGGGGCTTCGCCCCCTGCTCGCTAACGCTCGCCAACCCCCAAACGCCTCGCTGCGCTCGGATTGAGCGGCTTTGCCGCTCGAATTTGTGGTTAAAACATCTTGCTGCGCTCGAATAGGTTTGCCAGCCATAAAAAATGTAACCAAATTCTTATAAATTTTATGTAAGGCCTAATAGAGAAAACACCCAAATTGCAAGTTTCATAATAGAAAGTTAAATATACTATCCGAAAACATTCTGACTTAAAACTTCATTAGCTATGCCCTTACATTGAAGTCCCAATATCTTTTATTTATTCTGATAAGTCGCCCCGTTAGAGAACGACGTCCAACGCGAAGCATTTTCTGGATAAAAATACTTCAAAATAATAATTACTCTAATACAAAAATACTTCAGAAAAACAGAAAAAATCAACTTGGAAACGAAGAGTTTAAAAAGAGCTTTAAAATTAGCAATGGGTTTGTTGTTTACATATAAGGATAGCTTTAAAATTAGCAATGGGTTTGTTGTTTACATATAAGGATAGCTTTAAAATTAGCAACGGTTGGTTGGTTGAACCCCCGAGCAGCCGGTTTGTTGTTTACATACGTAAGGATGTTGCCAATCATATATTCAAAATCATTGAGGCTTTGTAGTAGCTTAATGTTGAAAAATATTGAAATTTAACTAATTAATAAAGTGTTAATAAATTATTTTGGCACGTTTTGGCAAATCTACAGCTTATTTCCTTTAAAATGACACCTTGATCATTGAAATTGGTTGAGCAGTTTAGGCGGACGGACTAACCCCAAAAAACGTATTGCCTATTAAATATATAGATAAATGTGGTCGTGACGGCACAATTATTTATAAAATACATAATTTCTGTAAATAGTTTTAACGCGCCATAATTAATTTACAATAATTTCAAAAATATAGTTATTGAAATAATAATAATATCCCTATATTTAAAACATATATTTTTTATACTTCAAAGATTCCTCTGAAAATGTACATTTTTCTCACAATATTACATAAAATTTATATGTAAGTAATAATTTTAAAGCCTGTGCACGTAAAATGTTTCAAAATGTGTTTTCATTTAAAAATCACTTTCATTTTATAATTTGAATTATGTTGTATTGTAAATTCTTTCTCCAATTTATTGTTAAATCATAAAAATAAAAAAACAAAATTCTTATAAAATAACCTCAAAACTATAAATGATTTCTTTTATTTTGATATTTTTACAAATTTATATTGAAAGATGTTCTAATTTAAAATCGATTAACTGATATCTAAAGAGAATGTTGTAGAAAAACAGGTATGTTTTATTTATTCCATGTATTTATTTTTATTTACCTTTTACTTTAAAAATAACGGATAACGGTTATAATATTTCGTTATTTCCTAATAATTTTAATGTAACTGCAGTTATTTAACAATAACTGTTAAGCTCATCCCTAGTTCCACACAGAAGCCGCATACTTAAAATTTTTATTTCTAGATGCAGACTGATTTTATAGCGAAACCACATAACATATTATAAATAATCTATGTAATTTTTGGATTTTTTTTATCACCTGAAACAAATTTGGAATTTTTTTATGCAGAAAAAATGGTACTTTTCCATTAAAGGGTAGCATTGGCAATATGTAAAATATGAGTAAAACTTCCAAGTATAGTACAGATTCTGCTTCAAGTTGATTTTTACCAATAAATGGCAGCTACTGCCATTTTTTAATAACAAGTGAACTGTCTGGTTATCATAATTTAGCGTGGTTTTATGTAAACAATTCTTGGTGTAGAATCTGTACTGTACTTGGAAGTATATATATACCAACGGCCTCCTTTAACGGAAAAGTACCGAAATTTTTTGGTTAGGTATATCATTTGTGTTCACTGTTACTTGTATTAAGGTTTCATAATGTAACCACTTACAAAAATTAAAAAAATATTTTTTTGCAAAAAGGAAGTATATTCCATCATTTTGCTACGCATAAAGACGGCCCTTACCATATGTCATTAAAATTGGAAATAAAATCGAAATTCGTGCTTCAAAGGGTTAATTGTAAAACTAGCATGTGAATTTAAAGAGATTTGACTGAAAAGATCAAAAACTTTTTCTTCCTCCATCAGGTTTCTTACGATTTTGGACTTAAAAGGTTTTGAAACTTGAAGTAAACTTTTCTATTGTTTATGCTATTGTGCCACACGATTGTGTTGCGATTTTTTTTTTTTGCAATTAACTTTATTGTGTCTTATTTAAATACTTATACCATTGCATCTGTTTTCAATTCTCAACATATATAAAAATCCATACTTGTTGAAGAAATACCAATAATTAATAACATATACAAATGTCTTCAGTATTTGATTGCCATTGCTGCTCAGTTAAAATGACTTTGTCATTACCCACTAGGCGTGAAACATTCAACGAAGGTGTGAATCACAAATCCTGTTAAATGCAAAAAATAATTTACAATTTAGTGGCATTCCGTTTCATCCTCCACTTAAACTGGTGAACATGGTAAAAGAGGTTTTGTTATACAGTGTAAAATGGTTAGAATATGTAATGAAAAGTTATTAAATCTTTGTGTTATTCAGTTTTTCCCACATCCTTCAATAATCTTTATTAGATAAAGTAAACTCAAGTAAAAATTTGCCAAATAGATTCAATAAACAAAATATTATAATCATTGTTGCTTTAAAAGATATTAATTTCCTCAAACTGATGTGGCTAATGTGCACTTCTAATTAATCATTGCAAAATAGCGATTCCAATATCTTAACACTGTAAGGCTTGTTATTTCTTCCGCACCAATGTTAAGGAAAGAAATTAACTCATAAAAACAAAGTTTTCAATATATATCCTATTATACGTATGCATTGCCAACTTTATGTTGAATTGCAATTTATTTAATCGATTTTGAACTATGATTGACTTTCATTATGTTTCATCATTATGAGGAAAACCATCGATTCCGTGTTGTTAACTTTTTTGCCCCAAAACTTAATTCAATATATAGTCATCGACCAATAGTTAATCTTTTAAGTTTTAGCTTGATTGGACGACGGAAAGTGGGTTAAATAGTTCTTGGAAGCAGCTAAACTTGTGTAAAAGTGGCACTCTAAAAAACTTAATAGAATTCATTGTCATTTATGCATCTATCTGCCAAATTTTAGTTTGAATGGATAATCGTAAGTGAGTTGATTAGTCTTCTGAAACAGCAATAGAAGCATGTATAAGAGCGACCTTTTAGTAACAACTCCTAAAACTTGATACAATGCATTCTCGCTGACAGCAAATCTATCTGTCAAAGTTCAGCTTTATTGGATGACAGCAAGTGGGTTAATTAGCTCTCAGCAGATTTGTCTGCAACAAACAAAATTTAAGTTAATATAGGGATTTAAAATTGCAGCGGCACATTTGCATATCACTTATATATTTTACGAGTACTTTTAACTACAATACTTTTTTACTTAAAATATTTCATACTTTTTACTTAAAATTAATTTTGATTCACTTAACAATAAGTTGTAAATATTTAAAAATTTTGTTATAATATGTTTTGTTATACTTCCATAATGTGTGAAATGGTAAAAAATTGAGCGCTTGTGCATGTTGACACCATTAGTAGTTTTATTGAACCTATTGTTTTCTATTTCTTTAGAAAATCTGCCATCTTTTTATTTAATTAATACTCTGTATGTCAATATTTATCAGACTACTAATGGTCTTTGATTAGATCTGTTTGTTCTATGGCTAAGAAATTATTATTTTAATATTAATAAAAAATTTAAATATTATCATTAAAATACACTATATATATATATATATATATATATTTTAATGATAATATATATATATATATATTTTAATGATAATATATATATATATATATATATATATATATATATATATATATATATATATATATATATATATATATATATATATATATATATATATATATATATATATATATATATATATATATATATATATATATATATATATATATATATATATATATATATATATATATATATATTTTAATGATAATATATATATATATATCTTAATGATAATATTTAAATTATGATATTTTAATGATAATATTTAAATTTTTTATTTCAGTACTAGAATGGGTGATTTGTTGAAGTGATAGTGTATATCAATTGGTCTGGTAAAGAATGAGATGTTGAGGGTAATTGAGAAAGAAAGTTCAAGCTATTTTCCCATTACATGTCACAATTTAAATAATTGTTAAATATTTACATGAATTATATTATCTGTCATTGACACAAAGAATAAAGCAGGCGATTATCTTCTGCAATAAAATGTGAAATTTTTAATCAATAAAATTATGCCAATCCATGCAAATTCAGCTAATTTAATAAGAAATAAAAGGGTTTAATGAAATACTATGATTATGCTTCAGATAAAGGTTTTTTTTTTTTTTGTTTTTTTTGTTGATATTCCTAATATCTGTGAATATTTTAATACTCAAATCTCAGTTACTCCTTTGACCACTTTTGTTCTTCTCTCAGAACACCTGCGGATAATGGATTAGGGACCATTGGCAATTTACAATTAGTATATTTTTTTTCTCTTTTATGAAATTTAAGAAACTTATTTTCATATTCTTGTGTTATTTATTATTACTTACCAATTCACTGAAATTTTTCTTTTAGGTGCTTTTGTAGATACAATTAAAAAAACTAAAGTTTCTTCTAACAAGGCTGAAAAGGAAGGAATTAAAAGCTATGCATTACCTCTAGATGAATATATAATGTGAGTCAAGTTTCTTATGTTGTTTGCTGTTTCATCATATTTTTAAATCGACATCTATCTTACTGTTTTCGTTTTAAACATGCAATGCAACAACTCTCAAAGTGTTCAAGGCAGCATAAGTGCTTAGCATGCAAGATATCTCATAATTGGCACTAAACAATCCGATTCTAGATATGTAAAGACGTATTATTGATTGTGACAGATAGCAAATTTATACTTCTTTGTTCACATTAGAGGTGCAAATTCAAGACTGTGGAAGGTATTCAACTGTCCTTGAAATTTGGAATCATGTTTGATCACATTTTAGCCTTCTCGCAACTCTGGTTTGAAAAAAAAACACCAAATCTTTTTAAATAAAAAAATAATTATTAAAGTAGGACAATGTCGCAAAGGAAGTTTCATTATGAAACAGTTGAACATTCAATATCCGACAATATTAACATCGATATAAGCTAACAACTTAATACTATTTTTTCACCTTCTAGGTGAATAGATGCCAAGAATATTATAGATTCTCAAAACTGTTAATTTTTATACAAAATTGTTAATTCTGACTTGCCTCAGTCTAGCCCAAAACATTCTACGAGATACAAGTATACACTGTTTTTTTGTTAGTGATGTTTAAGGTGTTAACTAAGTAAATGTAAAACAAAACCTAACCAAAGATATCCTAACTTTCTACAGGCTCTATGTTTCAGATTGTTAAATGTAATTACAAATGATCAATTCCAAGCTGACGTTTCAAAAATAATCTGGGGCCTCTTTTACGTTGGCCACCTTGTAGTACTTGGAATATCTATGTAAAGAAAAAAATGAGTTAAAGAGGTTTTGATTTAAAAGGTTTACAATTTGATAATTGAACAATAGCCAGAGTTTTGCAATGGAAATTTTTTAATTCTTCTGCTTTAGTATTATTAAAAATGTTGCTATAGATTAAAGGCCATATATTAATTTTAGCAATTATATTAACAAATTTACACATACCGTTAACAAGAAAAATAGTCTCTTTGGTGTCCGATTTTCATCGAGTAGATTATTTTTTCAAGGCTAGTGATTGCTGCAAATCTTGACCAATGTTTTCCTAAGATTCGAAGAAAGTTCTTAATATCGCAATAGCATTCTCCGTTTCTTTTGTGGTGACTTTTGGTACATTAACATTCAGTATATTCCTCAGTCTTTTTCAATTTCCAATACACCTCTTATGTTTTCTACAATCTCTGCATCTGTTATTGTTTCAGATGTTGCCCAAGAAACAACAAAATTAAAAAATTCTACTATTAAAAAGTTGATGTTTGGTTCATTTTTTGATTGGCCTTTCTTTCATTCAAACTTGCTTTGTTACTTCATGCTATTAACTGTCTCCGTTGCTCTTTCTCCTCAATATACTCATCTTTAACCCTCTGAGCATGAATGGGCAAAACTGTAGTTGTTTCCCTGCAATAATTTTTAAATTATATTTCTGATTCAAATATATTAATTTTTAAAAAATTATTTTTTGTTTGTTTTGTTTTAAATGGGTTTTAACTTATCCTAATAAAAATATTTTATTTTAAATTTTATTTATAAATTTAAAATGTTGTGTATTGCTGGATAAACTGGGGATCAAAAGACGTGTATACATACATCCATGACCATCAGAGGATTAAGGCCTGCATTCATAAAGCAATTGAGCATTGTCGTCTTCATGGCATTTCTCCAGGCGTAGTAGTTAAAAGGGTACTTGCCGGTATATCAAGCTTATCTGCCACTTCAATTTTCTTCATTAGAGGATTTTCAATTTATATTCAATAGCAAGAACACTCAAATTACTTTTTGTGCCTAGCCTGCTGTGTCTTCTTCTATAAAAAAAAGTTTGAGAATTTAACAGAACCATCCAAAGCAACAAAATTACTTTTTTTCGTTTTGCGACTCTCGATCGTGAAACTGACCCATGCTCAGCATTCACCTGTTATTGTTAGAATTCCAATTCCCTTACCGAGTTAACAGGAAAAATGACAGGTCATTAGGTGGATTTCCAAGAAACTCATTACCTGAACATATTAAAATCATTTTTTATCTTCCGAGAGGAATGTTTTTTGTCTGAAACTTCAGCTGTCACCCCCACTTGGGTTTTGCTTCAAATTTGAAATTTGTTGGAATTTAAGATGTCTATGAATCATTGGCATTTTATACAAAAAACTATCTATAAGTTTTTATTCAACATTCTGACAACAATAGTCCATTGGACAAACAGGAAATATTCAAAACTAGTCCTATCATGTATCATAAAGATAAAACCGTGACCACATAAAAACCAACAAAATAATTATTTCAGTAAGAAAATAAACAAGCCAAATAATTATTTAACAAAATTGATGCTTCATTCTGTCTTTCGAGATAAGAGGTTTAATACAAAATTTTTTCCCCGGGAGATATATAAACTTGATGTATTTGTCATGTAACAAATGCAGAAAGATTAATAAATTTTGAGATTAGTAGTTTTGACTGTAGCTTAAATAAATAGGTTGAGAAATCGTAGAGTGCAATTGAAAAAATGTTTCAACAGAAAAACTTAAATCAGCATTTTTTAATTTGTAATATATTAAATGGTTGCAGCATTAATATCTATTTGAATAGATGAAAATAAGAACACGTTTCTAGTTTTTTTATAAAGAATTTTGCTAGTAGAAAGAAAATATCTCTCTTGCTCATGAAGTACTTATTGCAAAATTAATATTTTTTTGGTAATATTTAGTACTTTATTTTGCAGGTGGGGAGCAGGCAGCAAGAGCTTAACTATTAATCAAGTGTTTGAAATAATGTTAGTTTTAAAAAATACTGGAGATTGGATTAAAGCATTTCAAGTTATACCAAATAGGAAAATAAGAAAAATCAACTCAAAAGAAACTGAAATTCCTACATTTTCCAACAAAATATTTTTACAGGATACTTTAAAAAATAAAGTGCTACTCTGACTTATGTATCTATGCATATGCTTTTTAAAATTATATTTCTTATGCAACAATATACCTTCATTACTTAACAGTTACATACTTCATATTAATACCATTAAGTGCCAAGAATAACAAAATGTATGTCTTTTGCCAATAGAATTTTGAGTCCTCTTTTTAAAATCCTTCAAACCAAATTTGCAACAAAATTAATCGAACACACCAAAACTTAGTAATAAAACTTTATTATACATTTGTCTTAATACACAAGAAATCACACTGAAAGGTATCTGACTACACCTCTATATAAAGATAAACACTGAAGATGAATACATAGCTCAAACAAAGGGAAGCATTTTATAATTTTAAGTGAAATCAAGCAAAAAATGCAGAGTATCACACATTATATCTAAACATAGAAGTAAAACTTATACTGCATAGCGAGTTCATTAAAAAAAAAAAGAGATTTGATATCTAGTCGAAGGCAGGGGGCGGAGAAGGAATATGACGCGAGGCATACCAGTCATTGTCGTTCTGGCTAACTAATTCTGCAACGACCAAAGCGACATCCCCTTTGTGCTTTCTCAACAACTCTTCGTTTTGTGGCCTGTTGCAGAAACCCATTTCTACCAGCTGCTCCATGGAGTTCAAAGTCGAGTTAGGCGAAGAGTCGCTTCCAACAGTTGGATTCTGAGATAAGACCACACCCTGTAAATAGAAATAGTTTATTAAATGAGGAAATAACCAGTAGTTAAACACTGTTAATGTAAATATAGAGTACCAAGTTCCGATTGGAAAAGGTCTGATCTAAAACAACAATTACGACAGATTTAGGCAAAGCTACTAAAAATATTTACGAAAAGAGTTTTGGATACATTTGCAGAGGATATTAAAAACATTCATGTGATTGATAGGAGGATTTTTTTAAAAAGAATTTTCGGGGTTCCCACTCAAATCACAGAATGAAAATCAATGACTTTTAAGGACCTTTGAAAATTTGTTTTCAGGCATCGTGTTGATATATAAATTTTTAATAAATTTCAACAAAAAAGTTACAAGTTGGTGCATGCATAATACAAATATGTCGGAGAATTCTGATACAGTGCAGATAAGTGGCGGTCACACAGGGGTAGCAAGTCCAAGTAGTATTTTTATAAATTTTGCAGTTGGGCACACAACACTTGCAAAAGTTATGGACCTCTAAGCACTTTCAAGGCCTTGAAAACAAGTTAAAAAATATTAAGCACTTTTAATGACCGTAGGACCCCTGGTTTTGAATTTTTATTAATAGCAATTGTGATGATGGATCATATATATATAAAGAAAGAAAAAAAAGGAAAATCTTCAACTAACTGCACGAGGAAACCAGTGGTGGATCTAGGATTTTCCTGAGGGGGGGGGGGGGCGCAACACTTGTGCCTTGGCCAAGATGAAATCGAATATTTAAAAAAAGTCTATGCAGTGTTTTAGAAATATACTTCAATATAATCCGTATCCATTGAATGACCATCCCCCTTTTTCGTCACATTTCTGACTCGCTATCTTAGCGTAAGGTGAAATGCCATGGGCCAAAAATGCCATGGGCCAATTGATGGCCATGGGACCTGGCATTACGGTTTTCGTCAAAATTGCACATGTGTATTATTAGCTGATATTGAAAAAATTACGTTTTTCAGCGATTACCAAAAAATGGTTTTAACGATTTTGATTAAAATCGCTATAAAAATTCATTTAAAGGTGTTCTAATCATTCTCACCTCCGTAGAAATGAGATAATGCGAACGTCCATCAACGACTGTTTCTGCACTGTTGCACTTAAAAGAAAGGATAATGCAGAGTTTATTGAAAAATATATCACAATTTTCACCGTTTCAGCAGCGTTTTTTTAGAATAATCGCCAAACTGGGCATTTTTTTAAATAATGAAAACAAAATAGGTAAATTATATCAATCCGTGACAAATTAAAAAAACATTGCATACTAAAATATTTTGTTCCAATTCTTCAATTATAACTGGAAGAAAGATTGTAGGAGGATCATTATATTTAAAAAATTTTAAGAACTTCATTTTGAGTTGCAATATCATTTTACTTCTTTCACGAAACTTTTAAACAAGAATCATAAGTTTTATAAAAAATATGTTTTGGAAAAATAGGCTTAGAATAAAATTAGAGAAATCTTAACCTTCTCTAAAAGTATGTATAGATATTATGCTGTAAGCTTTAAAATTACTTTATAAAGTGCAATATTTCATGCATTACTTCTGCAAAAAAAAAAAAAAAAAAGCATGTCCAGGTGAATATTTGTACAAAACTTTTCAAACATTTAGTTTGTTAATTCATTCGTTTAATTTCGTACAGGGATTGAAAGCGATATTTTTTTAAATAATTAATTCTGCTACTGTAGTGCTACTTTACACAGATAATACTTTATACAAAATTGTTTATAAGTCTAATTTTATGTAAAAAACAACAACAATTGGCATACATTTCCAGTTTGGTGCGAGAGGATTGTTAATCGAAATTCAAATATGACGCTTATACAAGCCGAAGCAGAAATTAGAGCTGGACGAGTTCTTATGCAGTTAATAAATAACCTTCCTCTTCCTTTCTTTCAAAAGTTTTAAGTTAGCCTATTACCATGTCCAGTTGAATGGGGGTGGCCATTTCCGGGGGTAACCCAAATAGTCAACCTCTCATTATTTTTTTCCCCCCTGGTTGGCGTTGGACATTACGCGTGTGAGTCAAAATCTCTTCCTCCCACTCGACAAAAAAGGGATCGGGTATCGGAGGGTCCAAGATATCTTCAAGGTCAAGAGGGTGGAGGTTTGAATACCTGTACAGTCTTCCAACATCCGTTTGAATGGGAAGAGAGATGGCTATAAATAGAACCTTGGTACAAAAACAGCTTTTTTTTGTTGCTATTTTCGGAAATTAGATGAAGGTTAAAATATAATTGTTGAGGGAACTTTTTGAAAAAAATATATATGTATATATTTTTATTATTATTATTTATTTCTGTAAATTGTAAATAAGGACTCCATCTGAGGAGGGGGCGCGCGCCCCCTGGCTGGATCCGCCATTGGAGGAAACTCACAAATCTTTCAAAAATCATTTTTTTTTTCATATAAAGTTCAGTTCCCAAACTGAATTTTTTTGCTTTAGAAAATCGTTCATTGACATTTACAAAACCAGTAATTAAAGTAAAAAAATATGTTGAAAACTGTTAAATTTATAAATATATATATTTATAAAAACTATAAATAGCATCTTTTAATCTGAACTAAAATGTGGAGTGACAAATTATAAACGTTTTGACAAAATGTTAATTTTTTTACTGTTTAATTTCTTATCAAATCATACCCAAGTATATTTAAACTAATTAATATTTTCTCTATTCTACAGAAAAGATGTAGTTTTATTATTTTAAAAATTACAAAAAAAAAAAAAAAAAAAAAAAAATCTTTGGGAATTCATAAGTCAACTTGCTCAACTGATTCACTTCATATAGTATTAATATTTTCTATGCAATTCTGAATCAATCATACAACATAAATTCAGATTCTGGCTGAACTCTCATGTCCATTTAAAAACAAAGCATTGGTAAATTTGAATAAAAAGTTTCACCTGTTCAATTCGTGTTTGTTGCATGGCATTTAAAGCAGCTCGAGCAGTATTATACACTGAAGCGGCCGCACTGAGGGCACCGGTTACAAGACCTTCAGGCAATACTTGAATAGTTCTGAAATTTAAAAAGTTGTATTGACAATTTAAAAAAAAAAAAAAAAAAATTAAATTTTATGCATAAAATTTAAAATGGTTATTTTAAATTTATGTTGATTATTTCTTTTATTTTGTCTGATAGGAGTAAGTAAAACATACCTTTCTTCATTTGAAACTGGGTCTGGATCAAATGTACTGGTTATTCCTTCGACAGGAAATTTTGGAAAGGTTGCACTACATGGAATGTTTGCATCCTCCTTAAAATCACAATAATATTGATCAAGATGCTGAAAATTTTAATTTTATAGAAAAATGACAACTTTTTAATTTTTCAAATAATTAGAACTTCAAGTGTAACAAAGAATGCTGTGGTAACAAGCCAAACTTACTAGCTCAATATTTACTAATTACAAATATTACATTAAAAAAAATTAAAAAAAAAAAAAATTCAGTCTTTTACATTCACAAATTACACCCAAACAATTTAGTTGAAATAATATAATTTAAAAAAAAATTAGCATTTTAAGTTATAAACACTGTTATTGAACCATCACTATATTAGATACATTTTAATTATGTTTGACTTGATATTGGATATTTACTAATTGCAAATGAACCCTGGTATGAATATTTACTAATTACAAATATTACATTAAAATAAAAAAAAATCTTTTACATCCACAAATTAACACTCAAAACAATTTAGTTAAAAAGCTTTTTTTTGTTTAAAAAACTATATTATTTCAAGTTACAAATAACTATTATTGAGCCATTACTATATTAGATAAGTTTTAATTATGTTTAACCTGGAGTACAAAATTTCTTTAGCAAGAAAAAAGAATAAATAAAAAAGAGCTTAAGTTGCAATATCTTTTTTAGCAAAATACTAAAATTGGATTGCCCTAGGATGTTTAATCTAAGAATTCATTCTATAAAATCGTTGTTAACTTTAAAATAAAGCTATTTTACACCAAAAATCAACTGGAAATATATTTTTCAAACTTTAGCTTGTTTGATCTTTTAGGTTGATGACTAACCTTCAAATGACAGATACAGAAATTTTGTGGCTAAATGTTTTAGCAAAGTAAGAGATAAATGTTAGACTATAGAAGACCTTTTTTATTCTAACATTTGAGAGTTCTTTAGCATTTTGCTAAAAAAAGCCATTGCAGCTTCCTGGTTTTAGTTAAAGTTTATTTGTTAAAAAAAGCAGAAAAAAATACAACTAATTTGAAAAATCCTATTTTGCAAAAGTGAATAATGATGAGAGGCTTGCATTGCTTTGGCTCTAAAAAGTTAATTTTTTATCTAAAATTGGAACTATAATTAAGACATCGAGTTGAATGACATTATGCACAATTTCTAACATTTGCAAAACAAAAATTTCTAATTCTTGCAAGTACTTTTTCAAATAAACAAGAAAGATTACTAAAAAACTGCGCACAAAACTGTAGGTAAGAAAACCCCTCCAATCAACCATAAAAACCCACCTCGACATCAAGAACTTCTTCAACAGCTCTTTCATTCAACGCTCTGTTGTCTAGATGTACCTCAACTCTATCAACATCACAATTAGCGTCTGCACTCTCGGAAGACAGGCTGATGTTGATAGTCCCAACATTGGTGGGGGCATTCTCGACCACAGGACTGTTCTCTTCACTCTCGATTATGCTGATTTCGGATGAAGAGCCATCAGTTAGAACTGAGACATAATTAACTTTTCCCCCATCGTTCTCTTGTTCGACTATCTTTAACACAGTTTGTTCTGCGGATAACTCTGGTACACCGGTCTCTTGGGATACTGTCTCGGAAGTCAAGGAGGGTCTTTTGGATGTGTTTTTCGATCCTTCTAGGATTGCTGCTTCAGGGTTGTCTGACTGTGGCTTAAATGTCGCTGACCCTGAGTGTAAGTTAATAGATTAGTTTGAAAGAAATTTAAATATTAAGACAGGTACAGTAAATGTAGTTTAAAAGTAGCGTTAAGTAACAATATTAAATTGGATTAATTGCAAACATTTCTAAGTTCAGTAGATTCAAAAGAAATCTGAAGATAATTTTTTCATTATCAGATATGTTACTGCTTTCTAGCAACAAAATGAGCTTACTTTTAGAGGATCAAGTAATTTTGATTTGCAAGAGTTGCAGAAATCCATATAAAAAAAGCCAAAATCCACATTCCCACTGAATTGTAGCACTAATCAGCTCATGTTTAATTCCCCCTTTTCAGGTACTTATTTGTAATATATGATTTTATTAAAACATTGCTTCAAAAACATCAAAAAATTTTGTATGCAAATTATAGCTACATAAACCAACTTTGTTAATAAAATTCGACATAATTTTAAGAAAACCTTATACACGAACTTGGAAATATATATCCATTTCAAAATTGCTAAGCTGAAATAAGGGTTTAGCAATGCTATGTGGTACATAAAAGCCAATCAAAAGTTACATTCTTGAAAGCAACAACTAAAACAATTGTAGTTGGAATAAGGCTATTAAAATACTCAGTAATAACATTATTCGTTGCATAACACTAAACGACCCGCAGTTTTTAGAAATGATAAGTACCTAATTCTTGAGACAAACTCCGCACCCATTGTGGAATGTCTTGTGAAAGAAAAGATTCTGACATGTTGAAGCATTTCGGCATGGGGATTACTACAAACTCTGTGTCCGACTCGGAACTTCCCAAGCTTAGAACACTACATTTGTCCTCTTCGTTGTCAGAAACTGCAATAAAACATATTACATATAGGACAGGTTTTTCGAAAGTGAAAAATTCTCCCAAGAGCTGTTATGCTCTTGAATAGTCTAAAATATTTTAAGGCTTTACTTTGCTGAAAAACACTATCATAAGTGTCAGAAAATAATTGTTAGTTTTGTTACTTTTGGGTATCTCATTGGTATATACATTAATATTACACAATACCTTTTGTTGGAGAAATGCTGTTGGGTGTCAAATTATCCAATTCTTTAACTGTTGTTTCATGGTGATCTGGAGATTTTGGAGGAGTTATATCTGGAAAGAAAAAAAAAACCATTCACATTTAGATGGCACTAAGATTCACATTTAGCTAAAAAAATTGAGAAAAATTAAATATTTGGTGCAATTTCATAATATTTTTGGTTACTTTTATTGGGTATATTTTAATATGCATTTAGATTATGAAAATTATGTGTAAATTCTATTACAGGGTGGCCACAAAATTCAGGAAAAAAGTTCCCTGATAATTCCCTGACAGATTTCTAAAAAAATTCCCCGATTTTAGGGCAAACTTTTTTCCAAATTTCCCCAATTTTCTTAGGTTCTCCAGATGTCTAGACACCCTGATCAAATAGAACATGTATTCTAAAGATATAATATGCAATTTAAAAAAAAAAAAATAGTTTTGCTGGTAATGAAAAGTTTAAATTATTCCGTAAAATTAAACTTCTAATGGCTTACCACTACAAATCTCAGTGAAAATAGCACCAAAATATGGATGAACTTGCCTTAAACAATACAAAATTTCCCTGATTTTTATGAAATTTTAAAAAGTTCCCTGACATTTCCCTGATTTCCAGGTTTTCCCGGTTCTGTGGCCACTCTGTATTATATTTAAAGAAGAAAAATTCTTAGAAGCTTAGAAATGAAATAAATGTACATTTTTAACTACTTCAAGCTAAGCAAAAAAGAAACTTAAGAATAAATTATATGAAGTAGTATTAATCAAACTTATGAAACATTTAATTTTTATTGTCTCGGTCAACAAACTAAATTAATGTTGTGACAAAAAAGCAATTGAATAAACAATTTACTTAATTCATAGCATGAGACAAACATATAGTAATAGCTGTATAAGAAAGACAAAGCAGTAGTTGATACAATATTCAAAAGCATGAAGAGAGAGGTAGTATTTACAATGAACAAGTCATAAACAAAGAAAACTCATTTTAAAAGTAATGCTTAATCCTCTGCATAATTAGCCTTTACTGCAGTAGAAACTTCCTTAATTCAGAAAATTGTCTTTTCCTTACCAAAAGGAGTGTTGTTAGGTGTGGCTGTATGTGATGTAGCAACTACTTTTCTTGGTACCATGTTTCCTCTCTCATGCTCTTTTTTAACTGCAGTTAAAACTTGTTCAATGCAGGAGGCTTCATTTTGCTTGCTTTCAATTGTCTAAAAAGAAAAAAAATATGCGACTTTGATTACTAAATTTTATTTGAATTTTGAAATAACAATAAAAAAAATCAAGTTATGGTAAAGAAAAAATAATAATTTTTTTTTGTCAAACTGGTTACATTTTGTTCAAAACATTGTTGAATTAAGAGCGATTTTTTCAATTTTATTTCTATGGAAAAATCGTTAAAATGCAGTAGTTTGGCTGGAACATGGTGTTTCAGAGCACTTTGGAAATTGCGAGTTGGAGCAGGTGCAACTCCCCAAAAATTTAAAAATGAAATGAAAATATATTTGGTGTTTAATTTCTTAGAAACTCTGCTATCAAATAATATATTTATAAATAATTTTAGTGATTTTTACGTAAAATAATAAAAGTATATTTTCTAAAATCAATACAGTGGCATGGTTCGTACACTTGAAGGAGAGAAAAAGTCAAGCACTTTCAAAGATGCGTTAATACATAAAAAAAAAATAATAATTCTACATTTTTTTTATTTGGCAAACGGTATGCCAATTTCGGATGTGAACATCCAATTGATTTTCTTTTTTCATCAAATTGAGCCTTTCGTTAAATAATAATACAAAAGTCTTATTGGTTAAATTTAAATTGTCTTTCAAATTACTCTGAAGGCTTGATTCCAAATACTACATAATATGCATGTTTTTTCTCTCCACAAGAAAATTTAGATGCAATCGCGCAATCGGCAAACATACAATTACACGATTTATCAATGTTTTCATTTAATTTATAGTATTTCAGTATCTATACTTCGTTTTCAATTACATGAGCCTACATTGCGCTTACGACATTGATTGTTGCGAAATATCCGCTGTTGTGGTATCAATCCTCATTTAACTCCTTATAGAAACTAAATCCTTGTGCTTTTTTCATGACTTTTTAAAGCACTTCCTCCTATCATATTTTTGACACACAAAGTACATGGTGCAAAGTGGGAATCCAACACATAGGCTTCAAACCATGATGTTATATTCTGATTTTTCTAACCAGCTTAAATTGAAAATGCATTTTCCCGCCATTTTCAAACAATGTGAAAAAAATTAGCACACATAATACAAAAAAAAAGAAGGAAAAAAAGAGATCACGTGACTTGATCGGATATTCGAAGACACGCTGCGCATGCGTAGTACTGTACTCACCAAAGGGGGAATGACGAAATATTTGAATGTTCAACTGCGCTGCTTTCCTAGTTTTTGATTGACTTAACTAAATTCGAAAGATTTCGCTCACTTTGTTGACCAAAATTTTTTTAAGATGCTATATTTTTAGAAAATAAAATGAAATTCCAGGACTTTAAGTGTATTTATACAGAAATCAAGTTTTTTTAAAAAAACGTACGCACAAGTATTGCGAACCTGGACAAAACTTTTATGTTGGCAATTCTAAGTCAAGAAATTTTTGCAGTTATTAATATACTAAAAAAATAATTGGAGAGTACAATTGACAAACAGCTATAAAAAAAAAAAAAAAAAAAAAAAAAAAAAAGGAAAATAAAGTAATTGTAACAATTTTTGAGGAAATTTTCCAATACTTTAAATGTCTTATAAAGAGATTGAAAGTTCATTGGATCAAACTCAAACAAAAGAGAGTTCCTCCAAATACTACACAATTTCTTTTTTTTTTTTAAATCTTTTTTTTTTAAGTTTAATCTTTGTGTTATAACTATGTGATGCCCTTTAATAAGATTTTTGACATAATTTTTACAGTACAATGCTTTTACAATAGTACGACTCGATTCCCAAAAAACTATTTAGTTGCAACTTATTTCTATTATGAAACTAGTTATACAAAGAGAACTTACCTTTTTAGGAGGCAGAATAATCTTGGGTGTACCGGTAGGCTTCTCAGTAAGCACAGTTCCCGCTTTAGCTCCATCTGCATGTACAATAATGTGACACCATACAATGTCTCCGAAAGGTCGGCTTTTGTGGCAAAAGTTCCAGTGGCTTCGATAAAGACCGGGAAAAGGTGGTGTAGTGAAGACCACTGATACAACTCCAATTTCACCAGGTCTTAGATGCGGAACATCGACCTGCTCACTGGTAGGAGTCAATTCAGCAGAGCCTTGAATCAGTTGTAGCTGAAAGAAATTACAGATTAATAATAAATATTAAACTGAACCTACTTGGAATGTTTTTTAACGCACATTATGTTTTTAAGAGTAATACATTTATTCTTCATAAGAAAAGCAAGGCCAAAAAATTATAGCTAAAATATTTGTTTTGAATTTAGAATAATTTGCTATACTAATTTAATTTTTCAGACAACTATTGGTATGGTATTGTATAAGTTAAAGGGATGAGTAAGTTTTTAGAAAAGAGCAGCCTAATTAGTTTTAGTATCAATGCACTAGCAAATTTTGACAAGGAAAATAAAAAAAACAATGAATTACTTAAAGAAAAATACATATTTTAAAGTCAACTTTAGAAAAATCTTTTAACTATTAAGGAGTTAAACATGGCTTGTAGTCTCAGTATAAGAGCCAAATATGCTCGGGTTTTTCCAACAGTTAAGGAAGAGAAAGAACAGTGTCTTTTAGGTTGTTAGTAGATCTACAAGATTACAATTAACTTAAAAGAGAAAAAGAAACTCGTTTTAAAAGCAATCAAACTCATTAATGCAATTTTGTTACATGATTGTTATAAATTTACGTATCATAATACATATCGACTTGCCTGATTGAAATAATGGTAAAAAGCAAGGTTATGAAGCTGGACAAATTGCACAGAAATTTACTAACTTTTGTACTATGATTCCAAACTCTGGTCCCACTGTTCATTATTCTCCAGCTTTTAACAAATTGTGTAGAGGGTAAAAGAACAGTGCTATCTGGTATGGTATCATCCTTTATAAATCTAGCTTCATACAGCCTTAAATAAAAAAACACACATTCCCTTTGTTAAATGGAATATCTGAATTCAAGTGATAAAATTACACCGAAAATTATGCTCAATACAATTAATTTTCTAGTAAAAAATATAACAAATTAAGTGCTACAGTTTTGTTAATACAATGGGGAATAAAATGTGTTACAAGAAATAGTAAATTGTCAGGAGATTAAATATTAGTACAATTATCTTTTTGATGAATTTGTTTTTGCGCCAATGACAATCTTTACCAAGTATAAATTCTCTCTAAGATATACTTAGCAATGTGGTTTAGCTTTGGATCTCAAAGCTAAATTATTTGAGTTAAGGAAGTTTTTTAAAAAAATTAGAGCAATACGAAAGGGTCAAAGACCTTTAATGATTAGTGAGACTTTCTCTCTGATATTACACTAATCATTAAAAGTTTGATAACTATTTTTAAAAAAATAAAAATTATTTGAAAATAAACTCAATCCAAAATTGATCATTAGGATATAAGACTATATAGAAACTAACTAAATAAAGATATTTGATAAAAGTGGAAAATTAACAGAATATAAAAACGAAGAGCTAACTTCTTTGTCTGGGGCTTCTTTGATTTCGTAATCACTCTGTTCCCCGGGGGCTCTTCGAGTGGTTTTAGCCTGAGGGGAAGAGGATGTCGCACTTTCAAGAAAATGTGATAGGCATTGTGAATGTAGGGTAGACTCTCACACTCTTGGCAAAGATCAAAGTCTGAGCAGTTCCTGCATTGAAAATAAATTCAATAAAGGCTAAGAGAAGAATTTATGTCAATAGTTTGCAGTAGAATAGTAACTAGAAAGTGAATTCAAAGTAAAATTGTATTTAAAAAAAAATAATACTTTTTTGTCATAATAAAAACTACTTACACACATTTGTATCGAATTCCTTGTATAATCTGATCACAATTATCACAGTAGATGCCATTATGAACTATTTCATCTGAAAAAAGAAAAAATCAAGCCCATCAAAAGCTAATCATGGAAAAATATTATACAATCTTTATAAATAAAACAGAATGTTTGTCCGTTTGCATCCTATACGAATCTTTAGTTTGGCACTCAGAAGGGCGAAATTAGCAGTGCTGGTGGTTAAGAGCAACTCTTATATTCAATTAAAAGTTGTTGCTTTTTTTAAATTTAATGAAATTTAATTTCTGGAATGGCAACCACATTTTTATAAAACATCAAAACTACATTTTTATAAAACACAAAAGTTAGTCTAGTGTTTGTTGCTTTTTTTCTCTTATTACTTTTATGTATCATAACAATCTGTCAGATAAGTTTAAATCTAATAGAGTATTTTCAGTTATTTATTATCAATACACATTGAAACCATCAGTGCCACTTAAAGATTGAGTAGTAATCAATCTTGCTTTTAAAATGGAATTCATTCACTCATATAGGGTGCGTTCGTAAACGTAATTTTTTTTGGTCACGAAAACTGAGTAAACTAGAATCGGATTAAATCGTTAAGTCAGTTATCGGTGTATTTTACGAACGTCCAGTTAAGAAGATCGTTGTCTGCTACTTGTTTACATTTGTCATGAGTTTTGGAAGCGAGTTTTAAATGTGCAAAAGTGTACTTTTACTGAAAAAATGAAGGAATTATTCTTTTTTTTTTACTGCCTCATGTTCAAATACATAATTCGCATGAAGATTATTTAATTTATATAAATTAAAATACTATTTTTTGTATATAAATATCACCTATTACGATGTACAAAAATACTGATTACTTTTTAGAATATATCACTGTTTTAACATCATATAAATAAAAAATTTGTATTTAGAACTAAATTCAAAACTTGTTAAGTTTATGCACTATTGATGATTTAGTGTGAGTAAGCTAAAATATGTGTTACTGCATTGAATGATAAAGGATGAACACAAATAAAAATAAGATATTAAAATGAATGTTGAAACCATATTGCTACCACAAAAGAAAGATGATTTCAATCAAACTGAACTCAAGACATGACATATTTCACTTTAAAAAGTTTGGAAAAGATTTTGCTATGCAGTAATAATCAGAAAGGGATAAAATTAAAAAAAAAAAAAAAATTAAAAATGGTCTTTAGCATATTAAAATTTCTGTTTGTAATATTTATTAGTACTTCTATAGCAGTATAGGACCCCCATTGTGGATTTTTTATGAGTTGAATTGGCGGTGTTGGTGCTTTTTTCAATTTCTGGGTATCCCTATATTAGTTGTTTGTTTGGATGAATTATCACACAATTAGGCAATTTTTATCTGGTACACATCTAATAGAAGAATACCAATATTATTTAATCTAAGCTGCATTTACCTTTTTTAAGAGTTTTGTTTGCACTCTACTTCCAATTTTTAATATTATTGTTGCTAATTGCTAAACTGGAATTTATTTTGTTTACATTGCACTTTCCATCTCTTATATTATGCAAGTTACATACTCCACTGTCAACATCTTTGCCTTGACGCTTAATTTTAGTCGCAAAAGGAAAAAAAAGTCGACAATGGGGTCCTATACAGCTTATGTGTTTTATTCTAATATTCAAGGTGATGGCAATAGTTAATTATGATTTTTCAAAGAGCGAGGACACCTGAATAGTGATCTTTTGGAGGCAAAACACTTCTATAATAGTGTGTGGACATTCTGTACAAAACACTAAAAAACATTTTGCTAGCCTGCCACTTAAAACCATGCCTTAAATCAAGGTAAACAAAGTGACAACTTCACCAATGTCAGTTGCATTAGTACATGTCTTTTTAATTGTTCGCCTCGAAAAATTTTTTGGCTGCATAGAAGGGCTTTTTTTACTGTCACACCTTGGATTGTGTTTTTCAGCCTTTAATAATATGTTGCAATTTACACTGTAAAATACCTCTGCTTGGCTGAAAAATAAAATTTAAAGGGGGGGGGGGGGGGGCTCAAACCCAAATTTTTTTTAAGGCTATCGATAACTTGCCCAGAAATGATCTTTCACAGATACCGAAGACAACTATTTCCCATGCATCCACAAACAAGCTTATGTAGTGCTAGAATTGTTACCATGCATGAATAACAAATAATTAGTAAATTTAAATTTGTATGAGGAAGATAAAGGTAATGTTGTTACTTTTCTGTTAAAGGGGGCCGTTGGCAATATCCAAGTACAGCACGGATTCTACACCAAGAATTGTTTACATATAACTGCGCCAAATTATGGCAACCATAGGCAGTTCACTTGTTACTCAAAAATGGAAGAATCTGTACCGTACTTGGATATTGCCAACGGCCCTCTTTAGTGGAAAAGTACCATAATTTCAATAATTGAAACATTAAAAGAAAACTTTGATTTTCATTTTGAATTTATAAACTGGAACCTTAAAATTCAATTGGGTTATAAGTTATTTTAATATACCATCTACAATTGACATTTATGGAGTTGCAATAAACATTTGCAAAGGATTTTTTTTATTTTGTATCACATAGTTACAATTGGCCTTTAGTAATCCAAGTCTTTTGTAATTTTCTGAAAGCAGATTGTATTTTTTTAACCAATAATTTAGTATCTAAATCTTATCCAAATTTTTGAAAATCTTAATTTTTTTCTAATAAATTGTACATTTTAATTACAAACTAAAATCATGATTTGTATCATCTAACAAAGCAACACTATTATTCTACCATTTGTGTCTGCAACTTTATTATCTGCCTTTTTTCAGAATTGGCATGTTTAATTAAAGATTGTAGAAACATGTAAAAAGTGTATTTTAAAGCTTAAAAAATTGTTCTAAAATTTCATATTTACTACTTGGCATTCTTATTCACAAATGGTAACGAACAAAAGTGCAATATTTTGCTTATACTATTTCTAACAATGAAGGGCGGATACAGAGTTTTACTGAGGGGGGGGGGGGGGCTGTTGAATAACTTATGTAAATTTTGTGGCTCTTAAGTTATACTACCATACCCATGGGATAACTTAACTTTGATTATACAGAATATGTTACAAAGAGGTAAAAAGTCTCAATAACATAAAGGCGACATAATGGTTGGCTACGTGTGAATTTACGACAATAAATTTGAGATGTCTACAACTATTTGATTCAAGTTAAATATGATAAACAGATCTAACAACAAATACGTATAAACATTTTGAAACTATAATTTGCTTTGATGTCTTTCTTTGTCCTCGGCTTTTTTATCTCCATTTTTTGGGATGAGAACATTTATATTAAAAAAATATTCAGTGCAGATTTGTTAAATCTTGATTGATTTTATCCAAAGTCTGAGAGCAGCGCACGTTAAAACATGAGCAGTCCATGTAAAATGGAGTGAGCAATCGCTGAATCCACTAATGCTAACAATAATGGTATTTGTATTTCAAGTTTTTTTTTTTAATATTAATTTAGAATTGTTCTATATAACTCATTATGATAGTTATTTACAAATTAACTATTTTAAGATTTTACATTGACGGACAAAACCCGAGTTGCTTTGCAGTTAATGTAATTTAAACAGTATTTTTTTTATTTTACACTTACTAATAGGGTCATAATTGCCTTTTTAAATCATCATTTTCCAACATGGACGTTATTTATTTAAAACAGGCTTTTGCAGAAAATTTTAAATTGTTTATCATACTAAATGCTGTCTAAAATAAAATTTGATATCACAAACAATTATTTTGTCTTATGTATCGCATGTTGACATAGCATGCGCATTTTCATTCATAACATGCGCTTGTTCATTGTAAAAAAAAAAAACATTTTCAAAAAGTTAAAATTATGATCTGCATAGCTTAATTTAAACTATTTTTCATACATTTCCATTTGATTCAAATGTATATTGCCATATTTATTCTTTGAAATATTTGCTATTATATTTTGTTAACATTAATCCGCCCATTTTCTTTTGAAACACAACAGCAATTGCATCAAATTGTCTGTTGGCCCACCTGATGGCTGTGTGGTTAACGCTCTGACCCCTTGCATGGTAAAGTTACTGGATTCGAACCCTGGATTAATCATGGTTGGTTGTTTTCAAATTATCTGGCGCCGTCAGCAACACGAGGGCTATAATGCGCCGAAACATTCGTCATTAGACAAGCCAGCATACATTTACAAACACCCATGCCAACACGGGACTCGAACCCGCAACCTCGTGGTCTAGAAGCTAGCACGCTAACCACTATACCGTTTGGTCGGCGGATTAATCATGAATGTTCGTTATGGTTCTGAATCCACGTTAAGCTGTAAGCCTTGGCCTAATTAGCCATCATTGAGCGTAAAAATAGGTTGATTGTATAAACCAACCAATCCATATTGTTTGCAAGACTGTTTGGTGGGAATTTTCCAGGTTTTCTCAAATTGGAAACACGCAGAATGGCCTTAGTGAAGCCCTTGCACCGTAAAACATCAACCAAATCAAAACTTAAACATAGGAAAGTTTCCCCTTCATAGACTTATATGAAAGTATCCCCTTTTCACAGAAATAATTACCTGACAATGTTTCAATACAAAAGCCTTAAACTCTTGCGCCAGGCAATTTCTAACCTGATCAATCAACTGTTTTGAAACAGTCAATACAATTGCAAAACAAAAAATCTTTAAATACTTATAGCTGTGTATAAATACAGTACAATAAAAATTATTTCAAGCATTTCCTAATCGCAATTTGTATAAAAACACAAAAGAACTCGAATTAATAGCAGGCATGTAGCCAGATGACGAGCGATAAAATATTTCATAAAATTATTCTTTTATTTCATTATAAAACAGAGAACTCTCAATATTTTTTCTTTACCTTATTCGTTCTGTATACCATTCCAACACAACATTTAATAATTGTGATTATTATTTATGACTTCATAGTGTTTATTATATGCATAGAGTTGTAAATTACTTACGATTAATAAACACATGTTGAATAAATATTCTAATATTTTCTTTGCACATAATTATACACATCCACTCTTGAAAAAAATTCTGGCTATGCTCATGATCAATTACATAGAAGTAATAATAAAAAAGTGTTAGCTGTGTTGGAAAATGGATATTTTCATGAAATTAATTACATTCAAATTCCACACAAGCCATGTCCTACAACTTTAATACAAATTAAATTATGCTAAAAACCAGAACCTGCATTAAATGGTCTAATAGTATAACATTATAAAAAATTGAATCTGAAAGTTTTATCTAATAAATGCATTTTTATCCTCATTTAAGATTTTAAGACATTTTCAAATCTTCAGTGTTTACAAAATTGAAATAAATTTAAAGAATTAAATGTAACTCAACATTAATTGAGTAGCAGCTTGTTTAAAGGAGTCAGCAAACATATTAAAATTTGTTCCAGGTTAGTATATATAAAAGCAAACTTGGAATCAGTATCCGATATAATGTGCTCGATCTGTACAGAAATAATTTGCGTATAAAAATTTCCACTATCTTTACGTTAGTTTCAACACAATAAAGAATTCAGTTTTAGTTACAAGATTTAAAAATATAGAATTAGCAGTATTATCGTAGTAATTTATTATCTAAAGGCTGAGGAAGTTTGTGTATATAAATGCAAATGATAAAAATATATGATAAACAACTATATTTTATTGGAACCAATTCTCAAAACTCGTGTAAATCAATAAAATTAAGAAAAAACAATAACAAACTAATGTAATAATTTCCGCACCAAATCAAAACATTCGGAAACCCTACATATTTACAAGTCCAAACCCAAAACAAAGTATTTTCAGTGGGAAGGGAGGGGGGAAACACCAGCTTAAACGAAATAAACCGAAAGTTAACCAGCTTCTACCTTCGTTAAGAAAGTTCGATAACCAACTAAACCAGTTTTAAAAAATCGAGTTTACGAACGGACAGTTACAAAACCAGTTAAGATTACGAACGCTTAGTTACACGGTTTTGCCTCAGGCGACATAACTCACTTTTTCAGTTCGAGTTTACGAACGCAGCCATAGACTTGTAATTATATGTGCCTAAACACATTTAGTTAAACAATGCAGCAAATGTTACTATAAATAACTATACAATCTAAATGCAAAATTTGAGATTGACAGCATTTAAGAATATGAAAATATAGTAGACGGGAAAAAATACTTTGAATGTCTTTACCTTGTATTTCATGCAATTTCATAGCCGAGGCTAGTTTACTGCTATGCGTTTCTTCTGATGAGCCACTTTGAAGGAGTTCCTCAAGAACCTCTTTCTTGATTTCGTGTTTCATCTAGGAATAAGACAAACAATGAGTCAAAATTAAATTTTTAAATAAGGTGTAATAAATATTGGTAGGTACACACATAATTTATTCAATAACCTGGTTATTACTTCTCAATGATCTCACATGGAATGAGGGATTTTTAAAATATTTATTAGTTGCTTTGGCTGCATGTGAAATTCATGAATAGATGCCAATGTAATGATGTAAAAATTTAATGACAGAAATCTCATACTATAGTTGACAACATTTAGACAAATTCCTGGCAAATTTGGTATTTTTTAACATAAAAATGTAACCTAGATCATTCTACTTATGTAACCAAAGATGGTTATAAGGGTTCCACCCATGTAACCAAGGTCACCCATTGGGCGAGAAATTGTGTCAATTAACATTAAAGTTCAAACTAGGTATTACATTTGAAGTCAAGACATACACTTCCCATCAAGTTGCTTTTCTGTACATTTGCTAACCTGGCTGACAACCTTAAACTGATAAGAGACAGAGTTGCTGATCTATGCAAACAAATAAAAAAATATATATGTTTTTAGAGAAAATTTTAGGATTTCATTAAGTGCAAATACAATTTCTTTTTTGTTTAAATTTAGGAACATCAAAATTTTTAAATGGTAGTATCTGCTATGCATTTATACTACCATTTTAATAGCAAATTATAAAAAATAAAATTTTATCATGAGGATTTACTTAAGATCAATTTTTATTTCATAAAATATGTAATTTGTTTAAAAGATTTTTCTCTTGATATATTATTGAATAATAATTGATAGTAAACATTTACTTTTAATAAATATTGCTGCAACCATGCTGGAGCAGCTTCCAAATCATTTGAGAATCCAGAAACATTTTCCATTGGATTTGTTGATTCCATTGGATTTGATGAGGATGCCTGGAATAATAAAAATTAGAAGCTTAGAATAAAACACTACACAAAAAATCTAAAATTGAAGTTCAATAATTAATGAGCGTTGACAATTTGCCTTACTTCAAGCTTTATTTCACCAAAAGATTTTCTTGTTTAATTAGCCCTCTAATTAAATTTAGAGGAATGTTGTCCTCTAATTTACATATTGCTAAATATCACAATACATCAAATTAAATGCATAATAATTTCAGATTAAAAAAATATTTATACAGAATTCTTTTAAAGTCAATAATAACTGCATGTATGGCAAAAAATTGCTGTCTTGACACAAAATTTGATCTGATTTGGGAAATAAACAAAAATTCAAGAATTTTAGGATATATGCCAAGTTTTTTAGTCAGAATATTCCTTAGGATGTCATGAATCTGGAATATTTATGAAATACATTACAGCAGATCATTAGCTTGATCTCATGATCTTCTGGTAACAAGACTAATATTTTAGGTAACTAAACCACGGAAAAGGAGGGGACATAGCATTTTTCTACTTTTCAATCAAATATCAAAGCATTTTCTAGTAAACATTCTCTATTATGGTTGAATTTTTATACATTACTTTATATAGTATTTGACAACCTTTTATTTTGCAATTTAGCACTGGATTGATTTTAATATCATAGATTTGAACATTTATAGTTCTAGATAGCTAATGTCTGATGTCAGAAGCTGCAAGGATAAATTCCAACAAACATTCATACAGTCAAACCTCATTAACAAGAACTAAAAGCAGTTATCTGTACGATAAAGCGTTAACTCAATGTAAATTTTTTCATTTAACATAAGATCTCACATAATGAAATCTTGCTTAAGACGGGGGAAAAGGGTAATGATTTTGAAGAGGTCGGCACATTTAATTATTATTATTATTTTAAATTAAACACTTAGAGCAAAAATCAATATTGGACTTCTTAATAATATCTTATTAAACTATTATACTCAATACAAGTCTTGCAATGCAAATGTTCTAAAAGACAGCAGTGTTAAATACATACATAGTAGTAGTTTTAAATTTGTATTACTTAGATGAAAAAGTTTTTAGACAGTTAACACAAATTTTTTTTTCAATCCAATGAACTTCGCATGAACTTCGATTATACTTTGCTGGCTCATAAAAATAATTATATAGAGGAAAAAAAGAAAAAATTGGCAAAAGGCTGAAATATTAACTAGAAAAAAAGATGTTCTGTTTAAGATGGTTTGAAATTATTCACGAAAAAAAAAAATGCATTACTATTAACATTTCATTCAGAAATGTGACTAATATTTTTAAAAAAATCCCAAGGTTGTAGCTTATGCTTTAAGATGCTCTGCATTTTCTTTTTGTAGATACCCTTGGGTTACAAGCACACTATCTTTCAGATGATGGTAATAATTTTTACATGGATTTATTCTTTTGCTTTTTTTTTCTTCCGAAGACTATTACAAAAAAAAAAAAAAATCTACCTGTAGGACATTAATATTAAATTATCTAGGAATTTTATAATTAAAATTGGTTATCACATATCTTTAGAACAATAAAAAAAAAGAGAAACATTTAGCAGATAACATTTTAATATGTGAACCCCATAAATTGTTATTAACAAGAAGTTCTATTTAATCATCTTGGAGATGGCGGCAGTCCAACACAAAAAGCACATATACCCACTAACTTTTATTTCTTTCTTATATTATTTACGTAAAAATACCAACTTTATCCAAGAATTCAGACATGGCAACATTATTAATATGTATGCATTAAAAATGTAAAGAGTGATATTAGTTATTGAATCATTTAATCGAAATATGTTGACTTAATAATGGGCAACAGATATTTTCAATGATCGTTTCCTTTACTTTCATTAAAATATAAACGTGAATCACCGATAATTAAACGATACATTTTAATTAGCGATTAAAAAAATTTATGTTAGCCCAGGATCCACATAGTTTTATGCAAAAACAACAGCAAAAAAAAACATACATCATTGCGCACTTTACAATGCTATAATGGAACTAAACAAACATAATGGCTTCCAGAGAAAGGTCCACAAGTTCTAATTTCAACGATTCCAAAATAAAATGATGAATAATAAATTATTTTCTGAAAAGAAAACAATGAAACTTGACCTTATTTATTTCCTACAAATACGATTATAGAAAGTAAGACTTAACTTTCCCTTTTCTAGCTCCAAGCACAAATCGAAACCTGTACGTCTACACTGCAGGTAAACAATCTTCCAGTTGACAGTTAGAAATATCATAAGATTTATAAAAGAGTTAATAATACTTACCATAATCGTTTTCAGGTATTTTAACAATGTCTCAATATACTAAAAATCTGTCATCACGAATGAAAGAATTTGGATTGCAAAAATCTGCACTCTTTACGTCGTCGTTTGTTGTGATACGTCATACGTCTACATTGCAGTGAAGCTCGATATTACATTACGAAACACCGTACTGGATGGAACAGGACTTTCGGAATGCAGAAAAGCGCCGTGACGTAAATTAAAACCAGCTGAAGAGAAAATAATAAAACAATTATCACTAGTCTTGGGGAATGCTGGAAACGGTTTTGGGTTTTTTTTCTTAGGTGGATTAACGTTTATTTACAACCGTCTGTTCACAGCATAAAAAAAGCCGTCTTCGTTCAGTTCAGTTCAGTGACCAGATGTCGTCTGCTAAGTTTTTCTCTTCAACAAACGATCGGATTTCTTTTATCAGCGAATCGATTTTCGTTGGAACTAAACAGGAGAACAGATATGACAAAATGCGCTGCAATTTTAGGTTTTGATAAGATAAAGATAATTTTCATATGTTCGATCAAAAGTCTATGTTGGGAAAGTTACATGACAATTAAAGTTATTTGTTATTAAATAACTTTTAAGTCCGAATTACAAATATTTTTTTAATTAAAATATACAATTACATAGACTAGCCACTGAATGGTTTAATTTATTATTTTTTTGTAATTGACTCAGTGGACATTGGTGCCGAACAGTTTATTTTATTAAACTTATCAATTTATTTATTTTCCAAAAAAAAAAAAAAAAAAAAAAAAACTTTTTAATAATAATAATAATAATAATAATAACAACAACAAAAATATTTTTAGATAGTAATTAAAGGAAGACCTAAGGTAAAAAAGTTCACTCAAAACATTTCGATGAAAGAGAAAGACGAATAATCAAATTTCACGTTTTTTATTTTACGTAATTTTAAATCCTTAAATTAACAGCGATTTTGTTTGTGTGTGATTGTTAGTAGCGGGCAAATCTTCAGAGGGTTAACTAACCCACTTTCCATCCATCCAATTAAGTGTTAAACTTTGTAAATAGACTCCTTGTTAATGTCAATGCATTCTCTAGAGTTTGGAGGGCGTCATTAAAAGGCCGCTTTTACACACGCTTCTATTAGAATTTCGCAATAGATCTGAAATGAGCAGATAGACTCATTGTCGATAATAATGCATTCAATCAAGTTTTGGGGACAAAAAAAAAAAAGTTAATCAATGGCACGGAATCGATGGTTTTCTTCATAATGGTTTAATACTATGAAAACTCGATTTGACCACAAACGATAAGTAAAAGCTGTAATCCGACAAAAAAATTGACAATGAATATAAAGGATTTATACATTGCAATTTTCATGATAACAAGTCCAGCCATTTAAGAGTCAAAATCAGCAAATTTAAAGTGCATATTAAGTGTTTTTTTATTTATTTGTTTTGATTTTTTTTTTAATAAATATAATAAAGTAATAATTATTTATTTATAAAATTTATCTTCTATTCAACCTAAAATTCTTTGATTAACTCGTATTAAAGAAGTTTAAAGAATATTCTAAAAATAACTAACAAGTAACTGATGCTAAAAGGGAGTAAACTTTGAGCCCAATATCTCATTTTCAATCAGATTTCACAACCGTCAAAACGAAGGACTTTCATCATATCAGATGACGTTGTGTTCAAACATTAAAAATAGAGACACATAAAGGAAGAAAATGGAATCAAGAACCTTCCATAAAAAATAATAAATAAATAAGATTATCCTGAAGTATAAGAAACTTGGCTTCTATTTAAAATAAACAGATTTTAAATTATATTTTTTTATTTTATGCGACAATATTGGAAAACTACTTTGCATTATCGATTTTTTTTTTTTATGGGATATATCAATTATAATAAAACTAGGGAAGACTGCATTAATGATAAAACTGCATTAAAATTTAAGGTGTTGTTTACCGTTTTCACATTTTCACTCATTTATATAAAAGTGGCCAGTTTGGCAATATTTTTTTCATGGGGGAAAAAAAAAAAACCCGCCAAGATGACGAAATTGGCGATGTTATAAACATTACATTGTCCTTTCTTATGCATAAAACAGAAGAAAATTAATCGTTGATGGGCGATGCTCAAGGGCAGAGAGGGAGGGGACGATTAGAAAAGAGGCATTAGCACATAAATTTTAATCAAAATCGTTAGAGCAGTTTCTTAGCAATTGCTGAAAAGCATGATTTTTTCATAATTTTAACCCAATGCGCAAGCACGATTTTGACGAAAACCTTTAATGGTAAGACCTATGGCCAATACTAACCCGTACACATTGAAAATCGTAGGTCAATTTGTTCGGGAATTATGCTGACCACGTACACACAGACTCTGAATATAATGAATGGGAAGAGGGGGGGGGGGGGGATAAATACATTGCAGATTATTTTTTTTTAAGGGAATTGCTCTACATTTACGTATCGAATGAGGGAAAACTAGGAAAATTCCAACCAAGAAATCTGAGAAGAATTTGCTTTGAATAAGACAGTGTTTGTATCTTCTGCCTGCTTTGGAGCATCATATAGCAGTTAATATGAATGAGGACTAAAAGCAGGGGTGTAGTGGAGCGGGAACGCGTGGGAACGACGATCCTTTACCTTTTTAGAAAGAGGAACGGCGTTCCCTCACTTAATTTTTTTTTTTTTTTAAATTTGTATTTTTAAATATTTTTTTTTTCTTTACATGACACTAAACTCAAAGTCAAGTAAGAAATCAAATAAATTCTTTTATGATATATGCAATCAAATAAATTCTTTCGTGAGAACTATGCTTTTATTTTCGATCCACAACTTCAGGGCTGAGCAGGCAAGTTCAAGTATTTGCAAAACACTTAAAAGGCCATTCCATCAACAATCCTACACATGCAGTAAACTCCCTCCCTCCCCCTTCTTTGAATATATTATAAGTGGACTTTCAATGTTTCATTGCTCCTTCATTAGAAATAAACTGACATAATATGTTTACATCTATGATTCATTCTATGCCAATTATCTTCTTCAAGGAATTATCTGTATTTGTGGATGAATTACATACGTCCAATTTATATGGCTCGTCATGAATATGGACTAAAACTTAAATACACAAGTTCATGCCAACTATCTCCATTTGTAAACAAAACTATGGTCTGGCACATTCAGTTCTTTGTGCCCTTTCCTTAAAGAATTTTTCTTCTCTAATTTTAACGGGAACGCTAACCGAAATATCAAGAAAAGATACTTTTTTTTTTAATTTTTTTTTTTTTTTTAAATTACCCACTTAATAATGTATTTGTAAACTTCTCTCCGAACTAAAGAAATGAATTTGTACAATAGATAAAAGAATGACAATAAAAGATGCGTTTTTTGGACAATCCAAAAAGGTTAAAAAAACTGTGATTCTGACGGAGGTGAGAGTGAAGAATGTCGATATTTTATATTAGCTTTTAGGATGTTTTGAGATCACGGAATTATACATTTATATTGACTGGCCAGAAATTGGGAAAATCAAACTGATACGTTGTTTGAACATAACAAACTATATTCAAAACAGTGTGTTGTTTTTTGAACTCTTTCTTACTATAATTCAATACGTAAAAATAATGAAAATGAGTGGCGCCAGGAATGTGTATGGGAGGATGCTTGTATTCTTACTAATAGCTTACATTTTTATAAAAGTGGAAAATGGGCAATATTCACTGGAAAAATAAAATGTGTGCAATTTAATAATGGATTTTATATTTGTCATTGTGATAAGCAAAATATTTTGGAAAAAATCAAGGTTTTTGAACTAAAATTTTTTTATTTCCTTGCAACCTTCTACAGATAATGCTGCCGGCCCCCATATGCTAATGAATTTACCAAAAAGTGAAGTTATTCACATTCACTTTTTGTGAAGGTATTTAATTTTCACCCCCTTTCCCCGTCTATATATATATAAAAAAAGTATACGTTTGTGCTATATATTTTTAATATAAAACAACTAAAGGTTTGTATAATACATTGAAATTGGGCTGTGAAATAGTAGGAAAGCAATTCAAATGTATTTTTAAATGCAAAAGTAAATTGCTTAACTGTTTGAGAATGGGAAAGCTTACATTTACAGTTATTTTAGAGTTTATTCCAAAAATGTAGCAGCAGTTCTTAAAAATCGATTTCCTCAAATTTAAAAAAAAATCAAAACTAAATACAGAATACAGTGGAGCATTAAGGGGAGAAAATTGCCTCGATCTTTTTTAAACGCTAGTGATTTTGAACTACAAAAATCGCTCTCTTTTTAATGCATTTTAAAAACATTTGGAAGAGCTACAAAATCTGGGAATTTATCCGAACCCATTGCTTGTAAGGTATCGCTGAAAATCTGAAAGTCAGATAATAATGTATTAAGGCTCCGAAAACCTAGATCTGATGATGACCCTATTAGTAGGGTACGTTCTAAATCAAACTTGGCTGATACGAAACTCGAAATTGTTAAAAAAAAATCATGTAAATAATCTGTTTAAAATTTGTGTCAATAGTACGGTTAAAAATGTCTTATAATCCATTTATAAAGTGTCAAACAATCTCTTAAAATTGTTTATGCAAGGCAAATTATCTAAAAATTTGTATAATTTAATAGTTTACAAAATTATTTAAATAACAAAAATTTAAATTCACATTTTTCTTTTTAATTTTTAAGGTGCTCCTTATCTGTTTTGAGATTATTAAAGTAATATCAATAAAGATATTTATTCTCAATTTTCGACACCCCCCCCCCCCCCCCATTCCCTCGTCTCCACACAGAAAAAAAAGTATACGTTTGTAACGACGCGATATAGCGTTCCCACACCTTTTTATTTTACACTACACCACTGACTAAAAGCATTCAGTAAGGTAACAAGTTATTTTACATTTGGCATGTTAAAAATGCAAACCATTGCGATTTTTATGTGGAAAGCATTTATGGAAAATAATTAGACTTACTTTATGAATAAAAGAATTCTCATAGAAGATTACCCTGATGATATTGCACTTTTTCCATAAACAAAAATAATTAAGAAAATGTTTTTCTACCCATAAATATTTACAATTGAATCATGGCTGAAATTTTAATGAAAGAAATTTAAAATGTAAGTGAATATTTTAACTCTGACATATTTAGGTATACAAAAAAAAAAAAAAAAAAATCTATGTGAAATACAGACTTTTTCAAGTTAAATTTTCATGTTTTTTTTATTCATTATTTTTTTTATTTAAAACAGACAATTGTGTTGATAATTTAAAAATAGTTTTTTTACTAATTAAATAATTACACTTATTAAAAATAGTACTTTTAAATATAAACATATTTCAAAATTTCGAACTCCCTATTACTTTTTATATTAAATTATCCCAAGTTAAGAAACACGAAAAAAAGAAGAAAAAAAAAGCATTTGAATTTGTTCTATTTCTCTTTTAAAGGCAATTTAGAAAAACTTGTTATCTTAATTAAGGGTAATTATAATACTGGTTAATTATAATAATTTAAAATACTGGTATTCATTGTATACTGATGTATACACAAAATAATTTTATAAATTCTAGTAAACTAAAATATAAGTTAAGCCAAATAAAAGCACAGTTTTTTAAATGAGAAGTATGGATTTTATAATTTACATAATTGAAAGATGTTGACGTAGACAATGATATATTTAACAGGGCATGAAATAGATCTCTGGTAGATGCCATTAAAGCATTGAAAGAAAATACAAGCACTATGAAAATTAAAATTTTAGCAATGGAATTATTTGTTTAAGTATAACATTGTAAACTCAATCAGTAATTTAAAATTGGTTGTAATAAACTGTGACAACAATAATTTTATAACAATTATAGTATTATCATATTTTGCTGCTTTTTTGTTACTGGTTTTAAGAATAAGCCACAAAATAGAAGTCTTGTGCTTTATAGATGAGAATTACCTAAATCAGGAACAGTGTGATAATATTGGTGAATGATAAAAAAAAAAAAAAAAAAAAAAAAAAAAAAATCTCACCATATTTCATTTTAAATAAAAGCTTAAGACAGTGTTGTAAAAAAGAAAGGTACTAGAACCCTACCAAAGAATAACAAAATTTAATCGAAAGTTATTAAATATAAAATGATAATATAATAATAATAAATAAAAATTAAAAAAATAGTAGAATGCCGTTCTTCTTTGGGCATTCCATGGTAACTTACGTTACATTTGAACTCTATCAGTTAACTGTTTTTAAAAATATAATATCAAAAAGTAATTCAAAACAAAATATTCATTGGATTTCTTAAATAAAAAAAAACTGAATTTTAATGCAAAATGAAAATATTTTAATGGTATTTTTAAAATTTATAAAATTAATTAAGTAACTTACATTATGCCAAAAGGAATAGAGTTAAAAATTCTTTTGATTTTTAATAAAATTCTGTTCTATTTAACATTTTGGTGTTATAAAGTTATACACATTTCCTTCTTTAATCCTCAAGAACTGCAATTATGCAATTTAAAATTGTCTTTATAAAACACTTATTTTTGTATAAATTTAATTAAAAGTAACTTGCGTTACACATTTGCATGTTTCAGAAATGATACACCAATTGCTTTATTTTCATTAGACTAACTTGTGCTTTAAGTTACTAAGAGGTTACAATAAACAAAAAATACTATAATGGTGTGTGTATAATTTAAATTTTTTTTACATTGATAAAAATTAAAAAATATTATAATTAAAAAAGAGCAGTAGAAAAGATGAATATTCATTTTTCAAGTAGTAAGTTCTATTCTTGCAATTTATAATGCCTGCTACTACAAATTGTCTTATTTTATGAATCAAATCTTTCTTTTTATAGAAAATTTCATCTAGATGATTAGGTTTATTTCCATTTTGAATTAAACTTTTCATTTCAATTTTGAGATTTGTAATAAATTTCTGAAACCACCACATGCCTTTAAAGTCGTCCTTTGTGCGAGATTTATTATACTTGAATACAGTGAATCGTTATAACGACCCATAATACCAATAATTCACTTTTAAGATTCTATGTTATTATACTTTTGAAGTTTTAGACGGATGTCAATGGCTTTTCTGTCAGAAAACTTTTAAATGGCGATTTTAATATTCTGCAGTGGATAAGCTATGAAAAATAGGTTCATCAATTTGGACTTGGAATTTCTGTCACCAGCTGCGATCTGTATTTTTTTTAGATCTGAATCTTAATGACTGATTTTGAGCTGCCTGCACAAAACGTTCAGCTTTATTATCAATTTGTTTTCTTATTAGCACTCTTACACTTCTTTTAAAAGCTACATTCCAATAACATATTACTATCAAAATGTAGAAATCAATATTGGTACATATAGTATTAAAATTTTTTTAAACGATACGCTTAGACTTGATTAGAAAGATTTTTTAGTGGTTATTACAATGCTACTACAAAACTGAGCCTAAGGGAGTTCCTAGAAACAAAAACAAAAAAAAATTAATTTAAATTATTTATATTTACTTTGGACAGTTTTGAAACCATGAGTAAATAAATATTTTAATTTTTATAGAAAGTTTATCAGCATCTTAAATATTAAATGAAAAATTCTCCATTGATACCCGAGTTCCATCTTTTTGGTAACTTATGTTACAAATTTTAATTATTGCATATTTAACGATAAAAAATAAGTACGAAATAAAAGTATAGATTTTTGTTAAGTACATATCTTTTGTTAAGTCTATCTTTTTGGTAACTTATGTTACAAATTTTAATTATTACATATTTAACGATAAAAAATAAGTACGAAATAAAAGTATAGATTTTTTTAAGTACATATCTTTTGTTAAGTCTATCTTTTTGGTAACTTATGTTACAAATTTTAATTATTGCATATTTAACGATAAAAAATAGGTACGAAATAAAAGTATAGATTTTTGTTAAGTACATACCTAAAACTAAAAAAAATTTATATTAACAAATATGTGTTTGGCTTTTTTTAACATACAATCAACTCGCGATAACTGAAGTCTCATAAGTCGAATATTCGTTTATCTTGAAGTTTTCATTAGGTTCCAAGAATATGCCTTGAATAGAAAATAATTACCGAGTGACTCTCGTAAACTTGAAATTTGGATAACTCAAAGAATTTGGCCAGTCCCTTGAATTTCAAGTTATCGTGAGTTGACTGTAATATAAAAGTAAACACATTTCTGGTAACTCACGTTACACGAAACAATCCATTTTAAAATCAATGAAATAAAACAATTTAATCATTGAAAAACTTGTTTAAACCATTTTCACTATTATTTAAGGTAACACAATAATTTAAAAACCCTTAGTATAACTATTGACAAACAAATCAATTATTTTACCCACTTTATAAATCCCACCACCCACTTCCATCAAATCAGAACAAACTCAATCATAATTCGAGAGTGTTTTCAACTTAAAAAAATTAATGTATTAAAAAAAGAAACTACGTTATAGGAATGAACTTTGAATCTTTTTGTACCTAAAATTCTATAAAAAATATGTTATTAAAATTTTTATTTTTACAAGTTTTTCTCTCTTTGCATGGAATGACCCTTCTTCTACACCACAGGCTAAAAATAAATTTCTACTAAAATTAATTTTATTTTATTAATGAAATAATTCTTTGAAATAAAATATCTAATTGAGAACACATAAAAATATGAAAAACCTGCTTTCAAAGACACTTTTAATGAAATAAATTACAGCATTAGTGGAAAAAATTCACAATAATTTTTAACATTAGCTCTTAGAAAAATTCAATTACAAATGACACTATACAAATCAAAGAATCAATTGAAGGTAATGAGATTGCTAGATTTTTATGGAACTCAATTTTTTTTCCTTGCTAACTCTTTCAGTTTTAATAACCAGATAATTAGTAATTTCACTTGTAGAACTCCATTGTAAAAAATAAAGACGAAGAGTTCAGAAAATAAAAGGCTCAATTTCAAACTCTTGACAAAACTAAGGTGGTTATTAGTCTGTAGCCTCATTTTGGGAACAAAGGCAACGAACAAGACAAAATGGTGCGAAAAGGTTTACTGAACTGGGGGAAAAGCATTGTCATAACAGAGATTTTTTTTTTTAAAAATTGATAATGTGTTTAACCCTGTATCTTTAACATGTTGTCCTATTTATGTGCACAATTATTTTAATAAGTTATTGGTTTTAACTTTCTCTATTTAGTCACAAGAGTTAAAATTTCAGCTTGCTCTAAACTATTTGTCTAGGTTATTTGGACCTACTATGTAAATATTCTTGCGGAGATTTTGCAAGAGGCAAACAATATTTACCACTAGATGTTTTAAATAATACTATTATTATTAAGTGGCAAAAGAACCCCTTAAAAAACTTCACACAAGTCTTTCTTCTTAAGTTTTCTAGTAAGTGTTATTTTATGTTATAAAATAAATTTTAATTAATAAAAAATATAAATACTATTATTATTATAAATTGCCTAAATAGAATGAATTAGCAATACTGTTTTTATTTGATTGATCCAAATAGAAATAGCTTATGAATATTTTTTTAAAAACAAATAAAATTATGTATACTTAGATTCTTACCAAATAAGTTAGTATTACTGTTAAAAGCATTCTTTAAATGAATAACATGTATTATTAGAATGAGTTACATGCACTATAATTTATGCACATAAATTAGAATGCACAATTCACTTTAAAATTTATTAAAAAAAAATTCAGTATAATTTAAACCAGACAAAAATGAAAACCTTTTGATCAATCTACTTAAAAATGAAGTATAACTCTCAAAGTATTTCAAAACAATAATAACAAAAAATTTACTAATTTCTGGGGCTTGTTATCACAAATTAAGTGTTTATCCAAAAATATACAAACCGAGTAAACCCATTTTTCAATAAAGAGAGTAAAGGAATTACTTTTGAACTTCAAAAAGTTGTATGTACAAACCGATTTAATAACAATATGTTTAAATGTTACTTACATGTGATAAGTAAATTGCATTATCAAAAATAAGTTTTAAAAATGTACCAAAAAATTCATAATTTTATAAGTATATGGGACATTCTTCAGTAAGTGAGGAACTTAGACTGGAAATTTTAGTCTCTTTCTTATCACCACAATGACATTTTTATTAGCAAATATTATTAACAGTGCACATTTCCTGAAGAAATCAAATGATATAAATATCAAGCAAGTAAGGGAATTTTCTATTTGTGGACGATTGTAAGGAAAGAACAATTTACCACTTTTTTCCCGCCCTCTCTGCATTAAAATAAAAACATGATTTCATACAAAAAAATTCAATTTTAAATCACATTGCATCTTAGTGCTATTCATTACAAGTTTGATTTTCTAATTAGATTACATTGAAATACTAAGGAAATTAAAAAGGGTAGAAACGTTCAATTTTTCTTACTCATATCAGAAATTATACCCTTTTTCTACTCCTTAAAGTTGGTTAATCAAGATCGGTATAGCGTATTTTGCTATGATTGTCTTTGTTGATATCTACCAATTTTTAGAGTTATGATTACATTGGAAGTGGGAGAATTAGTGACAAGTGAGTGAATCTGTCAGTGAAAGGATTTGCTTTATATATATATAGATATTTGTAAAAAATGCAATTTAACTGTATCAAAGCAAATAAGAAACCCTTGAAAAATATGGACGTCTTGAATTGAAAAAAATTTCACAATATTATTTAATACTAAATATAAATGTTTACTGATACAGATGTTTACTGACATACAGATTAACTTAAGTAAATAAAAATACCATGCAACATATGAGGGGTTTAAAGGCAGATTGATGTAAGTCATGCTGAAAGAAAAAGTGAATTATGTTGCCTCCAGTCCGCAGCTTAATAATAGGCATGTAACCAAAACAGAGGGTTTGTAAGGAGAGGAGAAAAACTTTTGTTTATCAAAGTAAAGATTAATCAACTTACACCCCTCATCTGTATATCATTTGCAGAAAATCATTGCAAATATAAAGCGTTATAAATTAGTGGAAAATTCAAGAAATTGTTTCGTTAATAGCCAGGTATAAAGGTTTACATAATTTTCAAAGTGGTGTGATATTTAGAATTCAAGAGATGGTACTGCATTCAAAAGGTAGAAGTAAGGATTTTCAATGAAAGGATGCATGTGCACAATAACGGCAAAAATTATAACTTGTGACTGCAGTGAGACCAGAAAATGATTGGGTTCTTTTCCATTTCGCCAGCATAGGTGATAAAGCCACCAAAAATTATACAACCGATGAGGAACGGAATATTCATGCTGGTAACCTTTTACTATTTACATTTATTATTTTGAAATTTTTTTTATGTGTATATTCTGTGTTGTTGCCAATAAAATCTGCTTGGCAAGATTTGCAACATTATTAGCATTTTGTTATGTGTATACTGTATGTTGTCACCAATAAAGTCTGCTTGGCAAAATTTATGATGGCTTAAATGTAAAAGTACTACCAATGATTGATATGTGACAAACAAAGACTGGAAAAAATAATTTCAAGCAATAGGCATGTAATATTTAACATGAATTTAATGATAGACCTTCAATAAACATCAATGTAAGGGCTGGAGATTTTTCATCCTCAATATGGTCTTTATCGACTATCTACTGTGTTTAAAGCATTGGTTTTCTTACCATTTCAGTACATTTTGACCAGCTGGTTTAAATAGCCTATTGCAAAATCATGTAATTTCATTTCTATGCTAGAAAAAGGAAACATAACTTTTCTTTCACTAGGGTTTTAATTAAATTGTGGCAGTTAAACTAAACATCAAAACTTCCAGAACTAAATATAAAAAATACAAGAACATACGGAAGTAATGCTTTTAATTTGTTTATGATTTTTTCCTTAAAACTTGTTTTGCACATAGATGTCACATTTGATGATTAATAAATTAGAAATGTAAAATTACCTAATAAAAACATAAATTCGAATTTCCGAATAAAATGTTTTGGGATACTGACTAGAAATTTACATATAGTTGTGCATAACTGAAAAACACTGTTATTAAAATAATTTTTTTTATACTTACAGTATTGGTATTTGTCTTGTTTGAGAACGACATGTCGGATAAATGCAAGTTTTTAAACTTTTGAGTCACCTCTTCGTGCATATTCAGAAAATGGTGTTTCATTTGTGTCTTTGTTGTTAGTTGGGCTGGGGCAATATTGGGATATTCAGACTGAACAGCAAACTAGAGATAAAAATAATTAGTGATAGCACAATCATATAACAACTTATAAATACAAAATTAGCATTCCAATGGTCATGTAATGTATGACCTGCTTATTTTCATAATAGGTCACATATAATCTGTTTCCTTAGAGGATATTTCAAGGTCAGGTTTTCCATCCTCAAACCCTGTTACCAAGGCAACATAGCCAAAAAACTTATTTAGTTAATTATTCTTTTAAATGACGAACTATATAGTGGAAAAAAATAGTTCTTGCACTCAACCCACACTTAGCATGAGTTTCTGTAGTTATACAAAGAAGATTAGAATAATTTGAGAGATAAAGAAAACAGACTATAGTTGCTAATTTTAAACAAATATATGTTAGATTGTAAATTTTTTAATTACTTTTAATCCTCTATGATAAATAACAAAATCGTCACTTCCTCAATTCGAATTTGCATGACGAACATTTTAGTTTTTCAATCGCTCATGTCTTAAGAGAAATATAAGAAACTCAAGCCTCTCAAACCAATCAATTTTAATTTCTCGTTGAAATGATTAAACTTGTCTTTTAACTAAATGATACTAAAATTGCAATCTTTTGCAATAGTATTGAATTAAATTTATTTTAGTAATTTAGTATATCATGAAATAAGATTATAAGTGATACGAGATGATTATAAGTGATGAGATTATAATTGAATGGATAAATTACATTTTTGAAGAACCAATTCCCATCGCCTTCTTTTGAATTATTGTCAAGAGTTCCATTGTTAAGCTAGAAAAGGAAAGAAAAAAATAATAATAATAATAATAAATTTCATGGTATATAATTAATAATGGTATTTTGTGTTTTATCCCAGCAATCATTAGTGAACTTTTTGTTGGCTACGAATAGTTCTAAATGCCTGGTCACCTCCCGGTTTGGCTTGGACCAGTGCCTTCCCGGGAATCCCTCAAAAGTTCAATGCGGGAACCGTTTCGACGAATCAAGGGAATCCGTTTGGTAAACTTTGCTTCTCACCAATCATGGATGGGATAATACACAAGTACTTAATAATTAAAATCTAGAAAAGTAAAATGTACTGAAGTTATAGGTTAGTTATACTTCTAATCAGATATTAATTCTTAAAAATATTTAGCAATTAAAAAATATGTGTTATATGGAAAAAAAAATAGTTGTATTCATATATACCCAACAAGGAGAAAAAGAAAATTAAGCATATAGCTGATAAGGTAAAGCTTTTTAAATCACTCATTTTAACAAAAGCTATAGAATAAAAAAAAAATTGTGTAATTAAGTAGAACAATACCAAACACTTGAAAACAATTTTGCCAATATTTTTTCCATAATATATATATATTTTTATTGCCAAGTTCTTAATAAAAAGCTCTGCAGAAGATATTAGCAAATATTTGCAAAGAATAGCATATTGAATGCATCAAAATATAGTAACGTTTACTAAATTTGATCTTTCAATTAACACCGAGCTTTATCTTTACCCGATGAATAAAAGTTTTTAAAAATGCTCATAAATTTTTTTTTATTATCGTTTTTAATACTTTTTTTGTTTGAAATCCAAATGTGTATCAGAAAAAATTTATCTTTTCGGGGTATTTAACTTCATGGCTATTTCTTTTTTAGTTCTTATTTAGAGACCCCTTATTTATTATACATAAAATTTTAAACTACATAAATAATTAAATAGTACAATTTAAATAGAACTGACCTTTTATAAAATAAAAAAAATTTATCTTAAACTCATTAAAGGTATGTAAAACGAAGAGTACAAAAAAAAAAAAACTCGAAGGCGACAGAATTGCCAATTAAATACTACAACATTCCAAACATTCAGCGTGAATTCTACAACATTCCAAAAGGGGGACCTTGGCCCCAAAATTAGCAAAAGCCAGATACACAATTTTATGGCACAGAATATTAAACTCCTGGACTAATTAGAGGATTTTTAACACATCGTAACACATATCTTTTAATTAAATAAACATTAGTTAAACGATACAGAAACTAAAACCACATCGAAATTATGCGATACAGATATGACCATGAAAACAACTTAAATCTAGTAAAGATTTTACATTTTTAGAAAATTCTTTGAAAAACGTGTCATTAAAATTTTTTAAATAGAAGGGCATATTTACAGAAGAAATAATGAAAATGTAATTAGAATTCTAATAGTAAACACTCTCATTAGGTTAAAAGAAGTGATCAAAAGTTCTAATGTTAAAAACAACATACATTTCTTGAAATAAGATCTAATGGATCATCTGCCGAATCTTCATCGATAATTTCAGCAGTTATTCGCATGTTGGAAATAAACTATTGTGAAGTAAGCATGTAAAAATACAGAAAAGACGCTGGTTGACTTTTACTTTTAAGTAACTGTTGCAAAACAAAACTAATTTGTTGCCAGATTCGACAAGCTAAACCAGTCTGAGTTTCGAGTGCGCAATTTCTTTTATTACAAAGTTGCTCAACTATTTTAGAGAGATTTATGTTGTTCGAAGATTCATGAAATCCGATTGTCACAATTTTTCGTTTAGTTCTAAATAGTTTCGTTACAATATCTGTAAGTCCTAAATGAAATTTTATTTTCCCCTAAAAAATTTCTTTTCTAGAGTGCAAAAATACGAAAAAAAGAAAGGTAGAGTAGATAACAACGAAGGCAAAGCAACATATTTTTTTCTGAAGTAAATATTGTTCTCTATATTGCGGTTATTTTGATAAAATAGTCAAAGAATATTTAACGTATTTGTATTTATGATTTTAATCATAAAATAAGCCAATCTTGCAAGTCCGTGTGGCCTAATGGATAAGGCGTCTGACTTCGAATCAGAAGATTGCAGGTTCGAGTCCTGTCACGGACGATAACTTTCTTTTATTTTTCGTATTTAAATTTCTATTATTTTATGGAGTTTCAGCCGATTTAACTTCAAAACTTTTACTTTCTTATTAACAAAAACGTATAATGCAATAAATAGAATATTTTCTAAAAAATTTTTTTTTTTAAATTAATCTTTATTATTCTACAACTTTAAACGGAGTAAAACTTTTCATGTAAAATAATTACATAATGCAAACAAAATTCAAGGTTAACCCATTAACGATGGTTGACGAGCAAACTTGCCATTAAAAATTTTAGTTTTTTTCTTTGCTAATAAATTGCGATAGTGGTTTCACTTAGTGTTTTTTAAAGATCTTAAAAATAATTTTCCGAAAAATTAAAAAAATATCTTAAATGATCTAAATAAACAAGGTAAAAGTTAAAAACAAAGACTATTTATCCATTTCAAAGTCGTCTGTAAGGAAATAATTGTTTATTTCAAAATAAATAAATAAAAATAATAATAACTGATGTATTTTCGAATTTTTAAATTACCTATGGTCATGGACTCCGCCAGGAAGGTATTTGCTTGCACTTGCAATGAACATGCAACATGTCGTGCAAGTAATGAAGCTAAAATCACGCTTTGGCGATATACTCATTTCAAGAAATCTTTGGCCACCTCGTTCTCTTGAACCCGGTATTTTTTTTCTCTCTGGGTTATTTAAAGAACGAAGTTTATAATGTAAGTTAATTTTATTCCCTATGTCATGTTAAAAGTACTTTTCATCTTTAATATAAGTTTTAAAGTTAGTTGTTTTATGCATAATAAATTCAGTAATGGCTGCTAAGGAAACTTTTAGGACACACCGTATCTGGTATATATATGTATATTTTATAGCTCAACTTTTAAACTGAACAACTTCTAAATCAAAGTCAAGAACCTCAATTAGAAATTGGTGTTCCAGTGCGCAATCAATCCTTGACCTGTTTAAAGAATTACATGTTAGTCAACAAGAGACTTGTTCTGTGATACATAAGACGAATTTTAAGGTGAATCTTTGAAATCCGAAAGCCGCGTAGAATTTTAATTGGAATGAAAGAATTTGTCCTTTTGAAAATAAAGGGGTTGTTCTCCAATAAAATAAGCACAATAAGCAGCATTTTCGTTAAAAACGGTTCCAAGTCCTTTTCATCCAATTTTTGAAAAAAAGTTACAAAAATAATGTATCCCACAAAAACATTTTTTTAATATTAATCCTTTTTAAGCATTGTCAATTTTCTTATTCATTAACATAGCGCCGATTCTATTGTCAGCGACTATTTCATGTTGGCATTTAATTTTAAATGCTGAAAACATCTCTACCAACAAAATATGCAGAAAACTGCGTTTCAAAATTTATCTATTAAAAATGTACATGAATTTATGCATTCACATCCAATCATCTTTTATTTATTCTAATTAAAATAACGTTGGCAACAGGAAAAAGTTTCAACAATGATCAGAAAAATAGGATTTATTAGTATTCCAAAACGATTATAGAAACGTGTGTAAAAGCGACCTTTAAATGTCAGTGAATGCCATCAAAATTTGATAGAATGCATTGCTGCCGAGACATCGAATCCATCTGTATAGTTTTAACCCGATTAGATCACGGCAAGTGGGTTAGTGAAGCTTTCGCTTATTTGGCTGGCAGCCATACACTCATAAGCAAACCCGTAAAAATAGAAGGATTTAAAAATATTTCCATTGGGAATATTTGTATTCAGAAAACAGCTCACAATAACAAAAACCATTGTGATTTTGTTTCCTATTAATTTATAATTTTTTTTTTAATTATAATTTGAAAAGAAAATTGACATTTAATTATTGATTAATTTTTCAGTAGGAAAATCCAATTATCAATTTTCAAAAATGAAGGCTTCAATAAAAAATTTAGGCGCAATGCCCTTAAAAATTAGGCCCATTATGATTTTACACCTCCCTGCAAATAATAATCCTGCTAGAGCCCATTCTTGGCATAATAATGTTCGTTGCTATATGCTTTAGAGTTCCTGTATTTTCTCTGAGTAATTGTAATATTGAAGTGGCCAAACAATAAATGTAATCACTAAAAAGTTTGGCTTTGTAATAATTGGTAACATATTTTAAATGTTATTCTACCCATGATAATGTGGAAGATTAAATATTTGATTTTTTTTTTTAAATCTAGGGTCGTGGAAAATTGCACAACTTTCATAAACGCTATGATACTGGTCAATGTATATAAATTTGGCGTGGATTGGTGTTATTCACCGGTTTTACATTTTCATTCTTTTTTTTTTTTTAAAAAGAGGCCAGTTTGGAAGTATTTATGGCGATAACACTGCAAGAATTTTTTGTTTACCGAATGCAAATTTTTCATTACGTAAGTAAAAATGCAAGTGGAAAATAAAGTGAAATAAAATAAAGTGAAATAAAATAAAGCAAAATAAAAATGAAACAGAATGAAGCCAAATTAAATTAACCATAGTAAAAAATATAGATATGTGTAAAAGTATTTAATTACCTATAAATAGTAAAAAATTATATTAAAAAAAAAAGAAAATGTCGGCTTCCTTCCATAGCGTTTATGTGATCCAGACACCATTGATTTTCTTTTCAATCAGTACAATCAGATAATGCTGTTTCACAACCTGTATTATTTTTAACACAATTAATTTGTATTTAATAAAAAAAATTAAATTGCTTGTGTTCGAAATACAGACGCAAAAAAGAATTTAATTGAAAAAATAAAACAAAAAAACCGTGGAACTTGGTACGGAATATTTTGACGTTTCTGTTTTTTAGCTACTTTTGAGAGAAGAAATTATTTGAATAAGAATATTTTTACTTTTTAATTCAGTGCCGCCATCTAGTGTGACATTTTTGCTTCGATACTTCAGTAACCCAGCTCATATTTTTTTTTAAACATTCAAGCATTTTTAAATTTATTTATATAATTTATTGAAATGAAAAAGTTTTAAAATACTATAATGCATTTTTTTTTTTTTAATTTGAAGTTATTTAGAGAAATGGAGTAAAATTTTACTTTCATTGTAAACCTTAAAACTGAAAAAAATTACTTGTTCATTTTTTTCTTGTAATGCGTTTCTTGGTTAACTATCTAAGGAATGGACCAGTATCTAAGGCATGTTCAATAGAAATGAAGAGTTAGAACCAATTGTATATGTTTACATACTTATTAGGTCATTTTCCATAAGTCATTTTTAGATTTAAATTCTTGTAGTTCAAGTTGTAGTATAAAATTGATCAAAATTCCATAGCTTTGCTTCGTTGTTTAAATAACACTCCTTTAAAACACTCCTGTATGGTTTTAGGTATCACATCAAGTTTGTCGAATTAAAGTTTTTAGAAAAATAAATGTTCAGTAAATACGATTACATGAAGCAAAACTGGTTAGATCCTATTGAAGTGAATGTTTTTAAACATATTTAACTTCCGCTTCTTATTAACAGAGATAAGAGCAACATAAAAATGAAATGGGTATTTTGAGCGTATTTCATGTTTTCAATATAGTCGGATATATTAATTTTATTTATTCAGGGAGAAAAAGACTATAGAGTGTTATAAAAAGGAAAACAAGCATAGATGTGAAAACACTTAAATGTCATTTCGATTACCACTCACTTTAATTTTAAAGTATTCGTCTTTTATACGCGCATTCAAATAACTTTCTTTGTTCTAATTAATTCACAAATAATTGATAGCATATTAAAATTCATGTTCAAACGTTTATCCTTTTAGAGTGTTTTCGATACAACTGGGCCGTTTTTATGTCCCTGCTCCTCGTGGTCAAAAATCTACACAAAACGTTCAATTAAATTATTCCATTATAATTAGCAGTAATATTTGAAATATGTGTAAGAAAGAGAATTTGGAGATGTCACTAACTACTCATTGGAATTGAAGATAATTCACTTCTAAAGAATAAGCTTAGTAATAGAAAAAGCAGAATTTTTGTTTTATGACAGTAATTCATTGCACCATGTTAAAGAAACAAATATCTCGATATTTGAACTTCCTTACCTAAATATTTGCTACTAAGCATTTGATCCCCAACCACATACGCCTTTCAAGTTTTACAAAAATTGATTCACAAGTAAAAAATGTCAGCAGAACGATCAGACATAAATCATAGATATTTTTGCCTATTGCAAACATTTGCTGAAGGAATGATAGGTAATGCTTGACATTTGTATTAAAATCTCATGTACAGGGCTCGAAACCCGTAAATTGAAAAAAACATTTTCTCTTTCAGATAGATGGAGAAGCGGTTGAAAGTTCTGATACCTCATTAAAAATACACTGTAATAGACTGTTCGAAAATTAACTCTGAATGTGTTGAATTAAAACCGGTTTCTAAATATTCTATTACTTGTCAAATTATAGGTACACTTACTTTTTTTTTTATCTGGTAAACTTTTTTTTTTTTTTTTTTAAATAAATAAATAAATAAATAAATAAATAAATAAATAAATAAATAAATAAATAAATAAATAAATAAATAAATAAATAAATAAATAAATAAATAAATAAATAAATAAATAAATAAATAAATAAATAAATAAATAAACAAACAAACAAACAAACAAACAAACAAACAAACAAACAAACAAACAAACAAATAAATAAATAAATAAATAAATAAATAAATAAATAAATAAATAAATAAATAAATAAATAAATAAAATTTTGAAAATTACCATGTATGTACGTCTTCTCCTTCTGTTACAAATTGGGAAGGTTAATATTCATTCATTTACGTCAATGAAGATGCAATACTTATAGTTAATTAATTTGGTTTTAAAAGAAGCAAGCATTGGCATTAAGAGGAGAAAAAATTGTCTGTTCCATCATTCAGAATTAAAGAGCTAAATATTTGGCAGTTTATGATTGGCTATCAGTTATTATTTAGCTAATTTGAAGTCTATTTTTCAAACTGCTTTTGTAATTACTCTGGAAGAACAGTATAGTATATATATATTCTCAACCTACTATTATTTGTCTACATTCTATAAAAAAATTAGTATGAAGTACCCAAAATCGCAGCCGTCTCTCAGTATAAGAGGGAAATGGCCTTAGTTACAATTCTTAGATCGGCAAAGAGTTTTGTCTTTATCTAAGGTTGCAGCAACTTAATAAATTTACTTAATCACTATAGAACATTTTTGGTGACAAATTTGCTTGTCAGTTAAAACTAGGGATGTAAAATATCGCACAACTTTCAATTACACTTTAATACTGCCCATTCAATTTAAACTTTACAAGAAATGGTTGTACCTTACTGTTTTTGTTTTTTTAGTTTTAGTTAAAAAAAAGTTTAGTGATAATTATTATAAAGGTAAAAAAATAAAATAAAAAATCACCGCCAAAATGATAAATTCGGCAATATGTTTTTCGATAATTATTACATACCATCCCTTCTAATAAGTAAAGTAGAGGAGAAACAGTCGTTGATGGGCATGCTCAAGAGAATAAAACTCCGTGTTAACATTCCTTTTTCAACTTTACTGCCTTTTCGAATTTCTACGGAATTATAGGGGGGGGGGGGAGATCTTTAGAACACATTAAAAGGCATGATCAAAGTGATTTTGATAAATATAGCTAAATATAGCGTTTTTTGGTAATTGCCGAAAAACATATATTTTTTAACAGAAGCTACCTTATGCGCATGCGCAATTTTGACGAAAACCTTCACGATCCGAGGGTACCATTAACTCATATACAAAAGTTGAACGTAACATGTCAATTTGTTCTGGAGTTAATGCTGACCACAGACTGACACACTGATGGACAGACATTTTTCCTAGACTTTTTTTTTTTTTTTACTCAGTATGTTACAAAACGCGTAGAAATGCAAAAGAATCGATTTTTTTTTTTGGGCCGAATGCTATACTTTCATTACCCTATATAATATATAGGTTAATTGAATGGAAACATTATTTAGCAGCAAAACTAATTGGAAAAATTCTATTATGAATCTCTTAAAGAAAATGGCATCAAAATAAATAAATGTGTTTGTTATATTTAAATATCTGAAAAAAGTTAAGCTCAATTGAATATTAAATGATGAAAAAATATATCTATTTTAATACCTTAGGGAAATATCTGTTATCGTACGGGAGACATGTTTTGCTTTTAATTTTATATATTATTGCATTTAATTAAAATTTTCATACATTACGTGGATAATTTTGTGTAAGATCTGTAAAATTATTATTTCCAATTTTTGAAGTCATGTTATCTTATTTTTTTAACTCTTATTGCCAGTGAATAACAAGAAGCATTTATATAGAAAGCCATAAGAATTTTTTCTACTCACTTGGAATGTAACAAGAAAGTGGACGAATTGTGGCTTGAAATTTCTAGTGCTTTCTATTACAACTCTGGATTTAATTCTAGCATTTGTTAAAAATATTCCCAAGCTATAATTTGATATATTGCTTCATTTGTAGTTTTGACAATAAATGTTGCACGGCACACAGCCTATGCACCCTAAGTTAAACTCCCATCTACAACACTATTGTAAAATTACTGTTTCTAGTGATTATATAATTTTGGAATGAATTAATGAAGGATAGAAATTACCAATTGCCTTTTTTTGAAAAAAGTTTTACGCATTTTAGGCATCTGATTCATTTGACATTATCGAAATGAAAATGAAAATTGTAATTTTTAGAACTAACAATAGCCATAAAAACTAACAATGATTCGACTGAAAAATCAAAAATTATCATGTTCTTTTAATGAGGATACGAAACGGGGAACACAAATAATTTCCTTTCATTAATTTGATTTTTGGTAAATAGCTTTTTGTTATCACTTTCAACTATAGATGGCGCTATAGCTTCAGTTGGTTATTATTAAAAATTGGATATTCTCCCTTATAGATTAATTAGTTATTACAATTTGCTAAGACAGTGAATGTCTAATAAAACGAGATTTTCTGTTGGATTTACAAATAAATACATCAGGAGAAATTTCAAATGGAGTTAAAAAATTTGAGTAAACAACAAATCAATAGCTATGAAAAATAGGGCTTTTCAATAGAATATTTTTTTTGTTCATCAACACAAAACGTCATTGTTGTCTTTTCAGTTTCATAAATTTTTAGTTTGTTTTATTAACTACCAGTTGAAGTTTCTAATTTAATGGAAACATGCTAAGAAACATATTCACAAATCTTCCTGTAGAAAACTTAAGTTAGTATGTTTATGGAGGGGACTCATTTATGATCTTCTTGTCAATTCGACATATTGTGTTGCAATTGTGCATATTTTCTCTATCACATACGTCATTAATAACTACTCACACGTCGTATACAGTTAGATGTTTTCTACTGGTGGATGTCATAGACAAATCATTTTGTGTTCTAAAACGGTGTTCTCTACTGAAGCCAAACTAAAACCCAAACATTTCTCATCACGTTGGATTTTTGGTGATTGTGACAAATAGTCTCGTGTCGATTCTACAGCTGTTCAGAAGTTTCCTGGGTTTTCTCCCAGTCGAAACGCAAATGCGGAACAGTGTTTCTCCTGCGGAAAGAACTCTCAGATGGAATTCCAATCTTGGTACTTGGAATACTCTTTCAGATCCTGCTTAACGGTGTTAGGCGCAAGTAAGATCCTTGCTGCATTTGCTTGTACAGATTTCTATATTCTATTATCACGAATTCTGAACTCAATCGCTATTAGACGAAAACCAACACTAGAAGAAAAAACGATGAAACAATTGCAAAAATTAAATAAAAATTCAGACTTTTTTTTTTTTTAATTAAAGAATTAAAAATTAATAGGAAACAAAATCACGAATTCTCAATTGTGTTAATAGTTTTTTTCTGTGTGTGTTTTTGTTACTGTGGGCTGTTTTCTGTTTCCACCAGACCCAATGCAATTTTTTTCTTCTATGCCTTATTTGATCCTTCAAATCACTGATGAATTACAGTAACCATTTCCAGTTCCCTTTTATACATAGTAGAGCATTGTGAAGGATGTTAACCAGATGGCCAGACCACTTGAGCAGCGCTTCACTGCCTTGCCTTAGTGGAAGAGGGAGAAGACTCGCCATCGGTTCCTATCAGAGGAAAGACGCATGCCTTAGAGCAGCGTCAGCCACTAGGCGACCCGCGGGCCGGATCCGGCCCGCGACAGCTTTTTCTCCGGCCCGCCGGCAGTACAGAAGTGCAAAAATCAAATTTTGTGGAAATAATTTTAATTTGTCTACAATAGTATGTGTTTACTACTAAAAACCGCGTTTTCCATTAAGTGACCCGTGTCAGTAAGTCTGAAAAATTCTTTTTTTTTCCTGAGACTACCAGACAAAAAAGCAATAGTTTGAATTATTACCAAAAACGCATTGCTTAGTTTTGTACTTATGATACCCTACCCCCTCGATTCGTGAATGGCACAATTCGATTTCTGTTTTTCTAAATGTGATGGGAAGTAGTTGGGTGTTTTAAAGTTTTAATACATACCTCTTTTGTTTTGACGTGAAAAGAAGTATTGCGATCTCTATGACACTAGTGCAATAATGGCGTCGAAAACTAGTTTTAAACGCAAAGTACATAGTGAAAATCAGACCGGCCGTCATCGTCTCGCAATTAACATCGACTAAAATGGAAGATTTGGAGGTATGGTTTAAATATTTTTATTGATTATGAGTTCATGTCGTCACATTGTAATATTGTCACCTAAGATTAACTTCTTTTAGGACTTTGATTTACCGATGTAAAGAAAATTTTTTTTTTTTAATTATTTGAAACAAGAATAAAATATCAATTGTTATTTTATTAATATAAAAAAAAGTTAAATTATTGTTTCTTTTTCAAAATTGTTTTATCAGTTGAATCTTTAGTGATTATCACATTTTTAACATTGAACATATGTAATAAAGCAATATATTCAATGGCGTATTCGGTATACATCTGCGGCCCGCGGAAAGTTTCAACATAAGTTATGCGGCCCGTCTCTATAAGTTAATGGCGAACGCTGCCTTAGAGCTACGACATTGTATTAAGCCTACTGGCTTGAGAAATGTTTAAGCACAAGCCTAACATTTTGTAAAATTAACGATGTAAATGTAAATAAACGTTGTTTGTTATTATAGCAACGTGGATATTAAGACAAGAGTCAAAATCCTTCACAAGCATTGAGCTGGCGCCATGAAATCTCAATAACCATACAATGATCTCGGTAACCAATTGATCTATTCGAATCCCGGGTTAGGCATGAATGTTCGTTGTGGTTCGGAATCCACGTTAAGATGTAGGTCCGGGAGAAATTAGTTGCCATTGCGCATAAAAATAAGTCGTTGAGGGTACAAACCAACCAACCGTTAGAACTTAGTGATTCACTTCTATGAAGTTCGATTTTCAATTGTTGGATGATAGCTAGAGGTCGGCGATATATCGATACGACGATACTGTTATCGATATATATATTTTTTAAATATCGATAGTAAAAATATCGATACAAGTCAACGACATATCGATATTTTCAAACGTTTATAGTTTTTTGATGATCGTTTTGTAGTTCCATGTGTTTTTTCGATTTTTTTAAATTTTTTTTTCAAAAACTTTAAAACTAAAGTTTGGACTTGGCTGAGAGACAGTTAAATTGGCACCCTAACCAAAATGAAAACATAATGTAATGGAAAGATAAGACCATTTAATAGTTATCATTAACATAGCACCGTTTCTGTTGTCAACGTGTGCCTGGAATTTGCATCTAATTTTAAATATTAAAATCATCTCTTTCAGCAAAATATGCGGTAAACTACTTTTCAAAATTTCTTCTTTAAAAATAATTTTGAATTAATGCATTGACATCCAAATGCATTTTATTTATTCTGATTGATAATATAATTTATTTATTAAAACATTTTTTGTAATTTATGTATTAAAACAATTTTGGTATGAATTTCATGAAAAGGGTAGAAATTTGCCCCGAAAAACTTTATTTCTGGCAAAATTGAAAATAAATTAAAAAAAAAAAAAAAAAAAAAAAAATCATGTATTGATAATTCGATTTTTTTTTATGCAACGGTATAGTATCGATATTCATTTTGATCGATGTTCCCGATCTCTAATGATAGCACAAGCTTATTTATCTTTTTAACCTCCTGAGACCCCACGTACATTTAAATGCTCATCGGATTTTGGGCGCATAATTTTTCTTGCTATAGCCGAATTCAGTCCTACAGCTGATGATAGTTCCACTTATTGTGATGAAGTAGAGTCTGTAAAGAAACGGCAAAAAACAGTTCCTCTGACAGTAGAGGCGTCACGAAAAGTTGGTGCGAAGCACATGCAAGCAATGGACACTAAGACTTTCTCCTCACGTTGTCGGATGTTTGGATGTTCAGCGCGAACAAACAAAATTTTTGGGCACTGACTGTAATATTTTTATGTATCACGTCCTCATGAAATGGTTTTGTAGCCTTTTATGATTAAATTTCACATCTGAACAATTAAATTTCAGAATTTTTGCAAGCTTAAGGAGATAGTCATTTTTTTTTTTTGTCTAAGCGTACTTAAAGTGTATGGTGTTCTGAACTTTAAAAGTACTTTACATAGACCTAAAAGAATAATATACATAAAAATTAGCTTTAAATCATATTTCAAACAATTGTGGGTCTTAGGAGGATATTCAAACACATGGACGATTTTGATCTTAATCTTACATCATTTTATATACTTTTCAATGGCAAGCTTCCAAAGAGAAATAAGTTTGAGCTGTCATCCAACAATTAAGCGAACTTTATAGAAGTAGATTTCGTAGTCCCAATGGGTCTTAAAGCGTTTAAATTAATACAGTACTATGAAGAAACAGAGGGACTTATAAGTCCCTTCAGTAAATAAAGGGTTAAGAAAAGTACATACATTTTCTTTTTGAATGACGGGTAATTCAGAAATTCATCACACAAGGATACCTGCAATTAGATAAGACATCTTAAAGGTAAACTTAATGGTAAAAATTAATAAATAATAATAATGTATTTCAATTGCGATTGATTGGGAATTCTGATTTTTTTTTTCAGTATCTTCATTATTATTAAAATTTAAATTTGCAGATGGCTTACTTTTTCAAATACCATATATAATTGAATAGGGTGATTTTACAATGGACAATTCCCGCATTTTTAATTTTTTTTTTATTTATTCAATTCTAAATGTTTCGAAAAGGCAATAAACATAAAAATTTCTGTTCAATGCCCTTTTTCTTTTTTTTAATTTGCGATCAAAATTACTTTGTTAGAGGTTGACGAGAAAACGACCCATTTCGTTGGCATTGAATGTGACGTAAAGAGATCTCAAACATCTTGGTTTGAAATGCAGCAGCGGAAACCAGATTTGCAAGTTTCTCGCAAATCACGCCAACCTGTACGGAATGTGGCAATGGTCTACCAACGCCAACTTTTTTAACGATAACTATTTAACAGACACCTCACGATAACCATAGAAACGCTGGGATTTCTATACGTCACGAATTTTGTTGACTGTTTTGATCGGACTGGTTTTGGCTGGGTTTTGGGGCATTTTCTTTTCTTAATATTTAAATAATTAATTTTTTTAAAGAACTTTTGTTTACATATTTGGAATCAGAAAGAAATTCTTCATACATATATACTAATTTCACTCGTTTTTAAAAAAATGCCAGAATTGTCCATTGGATGCTTAAAAATTAAGATTTTGTGGCTTATTGGTAGTTTAAGTCACGTAAAGTAAACAAGGATGCTAATGAGAAATATAATTTTAATATTAAACTGTGTTCTTTCAATATGGTGTCCGTTTGTTTTCCTATGTAAATAAAAATTGTCCTGGGTAAAAGGTTTTGTGCTGCGATTGTAATTGTATTGATAATTTCTAATTGTACTGTCCCTTTTCCAATTAGCTGGCCTTAATTACACATCATTTATTCGACGAACCATGAAAACAGAAATAACCAGTACCGTTAAGAAGATTTTGGTGATAATTAGCGTGTTTGGTTAGTTAATTAAGGATGATTTTGTAATACTTTTCTCCATACATTAATTATCTCTAAGAATTTGAAATGTTGTAACGAAAGATTATGTAATTAGTTGCAAAATGTAAACAAAGTGAAGTTTTGTAGTTAGAAGGAATTCTTGTTAGTTGAAGAGCTTATTGAATGAGCATTTATCAATGTAGTGAATTTGAGTAAATGAGCTTTGAAATTATACGGAGGCCTCCTTTTTTTTTTTTTTTTGTTTATTCACTTAAACGTTTTTTTTTCGCCAATAGAATTAGTGTAAGGGTTCGATGTCGATTTATGTAACTGGGAATTTTTACTGATTCATGGAAGAATTGATATGGGCATGTGCAATATGTACTTCATTATTTGTTAGTTTATTTAAAAAAGATCGTCGGCCTATCTCTTTCCCATAGATAGTATTGATTCATTTTTTATTTGGTCACAATATCTGATTTAATATTAATTACATATGATATATACATATGTAATTAACATATGATACATATTATATATTACATATGATACATATAACATATTAATTACATATGAAATTGTACACTAGGTAAAACAACAATGATAAAATTTGGTTTATAAATTTTTGTAGAAAAAATAATTTTTTTATTGTGCTTTAAAGCAATATCTGATTTAATATTAATTACATATGATATATACATATGTAATTAACATATGATACATATTATATATTACATATGATTCATATCATATATTAATTACATATGAAATTGTACACTAGGTAAAACAACAATGATAAAATTTGGTTTATAAATTTTTGTAGAAAAAATATTTTTTTTATTGTGCTTTAAAGCTTTTTAGTTATCAAATAAAAAAAAGTATTAAAAAAACATTATTTTCCCCTCAAATTTTTCTAATGATCTTTTATTATTGTTTTTAGACTTGGTGTACGAATTCCTATGTTTTCAAAGAATACTTCGATAGATACTGTGACCAAAAAATAAAGCTCTAAGATCTATGGGATAAAGATAAGCTGACTGTATCTTTTAAACACGCATGTAAAGCACAGTAATGAATAGTAAAAGGCGTATAGCAACAAACAGTATATATTTAGTGTCAGCATTACACTATTACAAAATAACGCAAATAAAGACAGTAAAAGTGTAAGTCAAAAACTTTTAAAAAGTTAATGTTTGCACTTTTCTTATTAAGTTAAAACACAGGGCAATGTTCTTGTTTCACGATTCTGCTTTGCAGCATTTTAATTTTCTTGAAAGGCGTATTGGGATCATCATAATCATTATACAGATGGCAAAAAAGATAAAACCCGAACGATGGCGAAATTTTCGGTTTTAAATGAGTGAGAATAATACTTCTTGAATGTATCGGTTCTGATTTCCTATAGTTACGTAGAAAAATTTACTATATCTATTTAATCTACTAAGATCTTCAATTATCAAATGATCTTCAGCAGATGGAAAACAATTTAGATGATTGAGCAATTACGGACGCTTGGAAAATGATAGAAACTTTTGATGTTACTATGTTTACTAATTTTCCATTGAGTAGAAAATTAGTGATATGTTTTGACGAGTTTAATTTGTCCCACAATATAAAAATTTCAAACCTCTAATAATTAATAACTCATATTTTAGAAACATACTCAGTTAAATTTTTGCCTCGTAGTAAACCAACTTTTCCATTATGAAACAAACAGTTATTTAATTTTGATAGGGTATGCGATGTGTCACTTCACCTAACTAACGATATATAGGTGATTCGACCACTTTCTTCTATTCAAAGTTTAAAACTATCAAAAGTGTTATTAAAAGATTTTTTAAAAAATGCCAATGGTCTCGTTTAAGGAGGATTTCTTATTCCATCTTATTTCTTATTTCATCCAATTCAATTCAATGAGAAAAATTGCAAAAACAAATCACATACTAGACAAAACTCCCAGTATTTGAGTTTACTAAAGTTTCTAAAACTTTTACTAATTTCTAAATGTTTTTTTTTTTTTTTTTTCCTTCTTTTTTTTTTTTTTTTGGTTAACGAGAAAGTCCTCAAAAAAGCTATTTTGATTGGTTAACAATCACGAATAGATAACATGATAAAAGAGAGGATTTTTTCTTAATCTTCTAACAGGAATCCTTTTCTCTGCTCCATTGTTGCTATGTTTCTATGTTACTGGCACTTCTGAGGTCCCCTCCCTCGAAGTCCGCTTTTTCTTTGATTTGATTTTAAATTGTTAACTTTTAAACATATGCATGTTATTATACTTTAAGATTATTTATACCATTTCAACATTTAACTTTTTATGTGTATATTATTTGAGCTGCAATTCAAAAATATACACATTCAAATTCTTCACATTGAAGTATTGACTTGAACTTGATTAATGAATGCTTATTATGAAGAAACGTCAGTCTGTCCCTGCCTCATAGACCTAATGCTTTATTTTTTCGGCAACAATACTTGACAGAGTATTGCTTTGAAGCATATGAAATTTTACAACAGACATAAAGTAAAAATAATTAATTCAAGAAATTTAAAGAAATTATTACTGGTGATTTATATTATTAATATTTTTTGGTAATTTTATTCTAGCTTATGCAAACTTTTAAGTTTGTTATTTTGGCATCAATTTTGTAATGAACTTTTATTGCAGCTGTTAGTTATACATGCTATAAAATTTCATATGCTTGAAAGCAAAACTCTTGCAAAAATGTGACGAAATAAATAAATAAATAAATAAATAAATAAATAAATAAATAAATAAATAAATAAATAAATAAATAAATAAATAAATAAATAAATAAATAAATAAATAAATAAGTAAATAAATAAATAAATAAATAAATAAATAAATAAATAAATAAATAAATAAATAAATAAATAAATAAATAAATAAATAAATAAATAAATAAATAAATAAATAAATAAATAAATAAATAAAGCATTATATCTATGAGGGTAGGGTCAGACTGGCGTTCCCTCTTAACAATAATTTTTTAAAAAATCAGTGAATAGGGTTAATAATACTTCGCAAAGTATTTTTACTGCAAGTAATATTTTAATATTTGTCGGGAAAATTATTGATTTAATGTATCAGCCTGATACATTACAGTGGGAAATATGGTTTAAGGGCAGGATTCCTAGGACCCGATTTAGAAAAAAGAAAATTACTATAAGCATAACACAGTAGACGGGACAAGTAGACGCCCCATTGACCATTGTTGATGTTATTTAAATATTAATGGCGATTTCAGTTATCATCTATTACTATTTTGACTAAATAATTGTTGGGATATCAATATTTTTAATAATAAATACGAGTTATTAAAATATATGTTCATATTTTATAACATTCATCAAGTGTGCTGAACAGGATATTGATATTAACATCATAATTCAGAATTTTTCATGCAGTTTTGGAGCTACCGAAATTCGGCCTTACAGGCCTTTTGGGAAATCAGGCCCTGAGGATTCTCTTACCTTAAAGGCTTGATCGGACCCTATAGACATTAAAGTGGTCAACGAAATATTATTTATAATCCTAATAATAAGTTTGCTGTAAAACCTTTAATTGAACTATATTTGATGTATTATACATATAGTTACAAAGAGAAGGCATTAATTAGAAATAGATTGAAGAGCAGGTTAAACAGGAAATTAGAAAAGGTCCCCGGCGCAGATCAAACACTTCAAGAAGTACCAGACGCAACAACTTTGAAAGATTGACCATTGTATTGTTGCATTCATTTAGATATTAAATCTACAGTGTAGCTGATATTTTAAACCAATTTCAACTTACACAGAATGCTTTCTGCTAAAGAGAATTGATTGTTGTTTGCTTTCTAAGTTGCTTTTAAAAATAAGCAGACATAATGGCTGTTAAAAACGTATTAGCTTAAATCGTAAAAACCCGGCGGGAGTTGACGTTGTTGAGGACCAGTAAGAGCTTCGTGCATATCTTGCATCTGGGACGTGATTTGTTGTGCTTAAGATAATCGTTACGCGTTTTTGACAACATTTAAATATACTGCAAGGTCATTGTTAAAGTGCTGTTGTACAAACGGTTAAATAATTTTTTTTTAATTACCCCCCCCCCCCCAGAAAAAACAATAAGTAAAAAAGTGAAAAATGACAAACATGCAAACTAAAACAAATTACATACGAACAAACTGAAAGATTAACTAACAAACACACTAAATTAGGAGTGTGGAACATCGCACAACTTTAAATTACCCTATTATACTGATGATGATTGGTGTTAATTACCGTTTTTATGTTTTTATAATTCATTTAGAAATATGGCCAGTTTGGGGATATGTTTAGCGATAATTCTTATATGGGAATTTTTTTTAAAAAATCGCCCAAACGGCGATTTTGGCACTTTTCGATAATTTTTACGTTATCCTTTCTTGTAAGTGAAACAGAGAAGAGGAGAAAAACGGTCGTTAATGAGTGAAACTCAAAGGATGGTGTGTTGAAGACATTCGTTTTCAATTTCGTATGCCTTTATAGCATTTTTACGAGAATTTCAGAGGAGATGTTTAGAACAACTTTAGAGGCAATTACCACAGCGATTTTGATCAAAATCGTTAGAGCAATTTTTTGGCAATTACTGAAAAACATGATTAAAGGCAACTACCTTGTACACATGAGCAATTTTTACAAAAATCATAATGGCTGGTCCCATGGTCACCACTAACCCGTCCATTAAATATGAACATCATTGGTCAATTCATTCGAGAGACACGTGCGCACACACATAATTTTTTTTTCTAGAACACTTTTTTGAAGTCAGGATGTCCCAAAAAAGAATCGCAAGAGAAAAAAAATCGATTTTTTTCCCCCCGAAAAAAAATCGATTTTCCCCACAGAAAAAATCGAAAACCAAAAATAACAGAAAAATATTTTTTTCTTTTTTTTTCCTTTTTTTTTTTTTTTTTTTTGCGGAAATCGAATTTCAAAAACAACATTATTCCAAAGTTCTTTTTCGGTCTAAAACCATTCACAACTTTTCCCACAAGGTTTCATTCAGCCCATAAAACCAACTGCTATACGGCTATAGACTACTCTAAACAAGGGCAGCATATAATTATGGACACCCTCTACATTCTCTACCAGAAGGAAAATAAAAAAAATTCACAAATCCGAGGACAAACCCATTTGGGCAGATAGTCAGTGCACACAAGTGCTGCATAGAAGAGAGAATGAAAACGAGGTTGGCAAATAATAATTGCAATGGAGAGAGTGAGAGAGCAGTAATGTGTTGCATCACTTTCTCTTATAGGCGTGATCTCCCTTGTTCGGGTTGCGTAGGCAGCAGCAGGTTCGATAACCGTGTGTGATCTCCATTCGTGTCAAGGATATGTCGCCGATCTCCAACTCAACAGAAAGGGAATGTACAAGGGAACCGGTTCTGTCCGGCTATTGATGTGGACACTGTTGGGATGGTGAACTAATAATAAAGTGTATTTATTTGTACGGGGGGGGGGGGGGTTGTAGTTATGGTTGAAGTTAGACTTTAAACAACTGGAGTCTGTTTTAGTCGATGGAGCTTAGAAAGTTGGTGTAGCGTATGTGCTCATGAGAAAGACATTTAAGAAAGGCTATCTGAAAATCAAACGTTTTTTTTTATTTCTTATTTTACTAACAAAAACTTGTGTTTAGTTTTGCTATAAGGTTATCACAAGAATAGCTCCCACCATAGAGTCCAGCGTAGTCTGTTTACATGGAGACAAGACTAGTCCCATTTTCTTCTAGGGATTCCAGGAGAGAGAGGCATCTAAATTTATCATAATATAGACTTTTTTTTTACTTCAGTATTATGCCTGCACACCCTTATTTGAAATAGACGGATATTGTTCTAAAAACGACCGCCACCAACCAGACTATCTGGGGAGGAGCTATTTTTCTGATGGACAGACAGTAGTTTGGAGTGTGTAAAAAAATTAATATAATTCTTAGTTTACACATATTTGAAAAATTCCCACCATATGTTTTTATATTGCTTATCATATAAATACGTCCAAAGTGGACAAAGTAGCTACATGACATACGAAGGTTGGTCATGCATGAAGCATCTGAACTCGTGCCACGCAATATTCTCAGTCACCTTAAGAAGCCTTTTCCGATTTGTGCGTCATTTTGGGGGTTTTGATTACCACTTTGAGGTAAGTTAAGAGTAAAACGCTTTAAGGGAGGTCTTTCAAGGGGAAACTCGTTTTTGAAATTGGAGATTTCAAATCACTCGCGTTGAAAATCAAACCCACTCGTTGATTTTAAGCCAAGCACTCACCCTCTGAGCTGTGAATTCGGTTATCCATTTCTTCTTTAAACATCCCGTTTAAATTAAACAAGAATGTTACCAGTCTGATATCTTTGATTTATGACAGTACCAACAACTGTAAAAAAATTGGAACTACATGTGTCATTGCGTAAATAGGTAACATAGAAAGAATAGTTACTTGGATCAACAAAAAGGTTGGGGGGGGGGGGGAATTAAAATCCATCTTTTAGCTTTTAAAAAGTAAACAATATTTTTAACCTATTAACAAGAACTGGCAAGAAAACTTATCAATCTGATTTTTTTTCCCTTTGATAATAAATAGCGATTCTTGTTCCACTTTGTGTTTCTTAAACATCATAAAAACAAGTTTCTGAAAAATCGTAGAAATTCAAAATTTACCTTAAATGATCTAAATATACAAGGTAAAAGTTAAAAACAATGACTGTTTATCCATTTCAAAGTCGTCCTTAATAGGTTAAACTCAACTTAATTGCGTATTTGAAAATAGTTGAGCGTTACAAAATAATTACCAGGATAAAAAAAGTTTAATAATTATTACATTTTATAAATATTAAGTACAAACGATCAGACACATTTGTTTATTTAAAATAATAATAATAACAATAATAATAATAAATAAAAAAAAAAATAAAAAAATAAAAAAAAAGATTAAAAATTTTTATTGGGATTTTAGTGCTTTAGTATAACAAATCAACTTTACTGTATTTGTAAGTTTGCCACCTCCTTGGAGTATTGAGAGAATGTCTTCCAAATTACGAATAAGGAGAAAAATTTAGGAGCGTGTATTTTCCATTTATATAAAGGAAACTTAAACGATTATTTACGCAGTAAAAAATGTGAAGTAAAAATGTACGAATCTGTAGTCAAAATAGAACTATCTTTTGAAAACTTATTATTCCTTACATAGCGTAATCAATATGCAATTAATTCACAGAATCCAGAACCATAGAGTTATAATAAAGTCAACAAAAACATGCGGAATTGAAAGCCAATTAATGAAATTATTTGATACTATAAATGAAATTATTGCTTTATTTTTTAATTTACTACGGATTAATTATTTTGCTTTGAAAATTCAGTTTCATTAAGTGAACCGAAAAGAAAATTATGGCTATTCTCCCCCCCCCCCCTCCCCTCCTACTCACTTTTCTTTTTTGGCCCCTTTCAACACTCAAAGACTATTTCCATTAACATTTCAATCTTGTATTGACTGTGGACAATTTTAAAATTGCGGAAATGAAATATTTTCTCTCCTAAAGTTGATCCCGGATCCTTATATTTCAGTTTTTGAAGAACCACCTACAAGTACTCATGAAAAGAATTCAAGATTGTGGGAAGACGAATTTATAAATGCGGTTCCAAAACTGAGTTATTAAGGAGTCTTACATGACATAGTTTATCTCTCTCTATATATAAGACAAAGCCCTCACTCACTCATTCACTGACTCACTCATCACTAATTCTCCCACTTCCAACATGATCACAAATTGGTACAAATGTCAACAATAGTAAACATAAAAAAAGCAAGTTATTCCGATCTCGATTAACGTTCTTTAAAGTGTGGAAAAGGGGTTAAACGTTACAAACGAGGGATATCCGAATGTCTCACTTCTTATATAGTCACAACTCCGAAAATTGGTACTAATGTCAACAAAGACAAATATAGAAAAATGAAGCTATTTCGATCTCAACTAACCCAATTTAAAGGGTGGACAAAGGGTTAAACGTTCCAAACGAGGGATATTCGAATGTCTCACTTCTTATATAGTCACAACTTTGAAAATTGGTACAAATGTCAACAAAGACAAATATAGAAAAATGAAGCTATTCCAATCTCAACTAACCCAATTTAAGGGGTGGAAAAAGGGTTAAACGTTCCAAACGAAGGATATTCAACAAAGACAAATATAGAAAAATTAAGCTATTTCGATCTCAACTAACCCAATTTAAAGGGTGGACAAAGGGTTAAACGTTCCAAACGAGGGATATTCGAATGTCTCACTTCTTATATAGTCACAACTTTGAAAATTGGTACAAATGTCAACTAAGACAAATATAGAAAAATGAAGCTATTTCGATCTCAACTAACCCAATTTAAAGGGTGGACAAAGGGTTAAACGTTCCAAACGAGGAATATTCGAATGTCTCACTTCTTATATAGTCACAACTTTGAAAATTGGTACAAATGTCAACTAAGACAAATATAGAAAAATGAAGCTATTTCGATCTCAACTAACCCAATTTAAAGGGTGGACAAAGGGTTAAACGTTCCAAACGAGGGATATTCGAATGTCTCACTTCTTATATAGTCACAACTTTGAAAATTGGTACAAATGTCAACAAAGACAAATATAGAAAAATGAAGCTATTCCAATCTCAACTAACCCAATTTAAGGGGTGGAAAAAGGGTTAAACGTTCCAAACGAGGGAATCCAATGTAGTCACAATTCTGATATTTGGTGAAAAGTTTAAGAAGGGAAAATATAGAAAAAAAAGTAATTAATTAAAATATCGATTAATGAATTTTTAAAGGATGAAAAGTCGACGCAACTTTGAAGACGACGAGATATATGACGAGGAATATCCCGTCTCCCGTGCATGCCTCACTTCCAATACAGTTACAACTTTGAAATTTAGAACTAAGAGTAAACACAATAAACTATTACAATCTCGATTAGGTAATTAAAAACGGTCCAATGGGGGTTAAACGTTCTAAACGAAAGATATTCAAAAATATAATCTCCAATACATTTACAATTATAAATTTTGGAAAAAATTTCAAGAAGGGCAAGTAGAGATAAAGTAAAGTATTTCTATTTTGATAAATCATTTGTTGGGATTAAAACGGAATCAAGCGTCTGAAGTGTGGAACAAATGAATGTCTTTTGATTGCTTTGGCGCAGCATGGTCCTAGTGAAGCCATTGCACCATAAAACCCCAAGAAACCAACAAACAATTTGATTGCTAGAATGCGCAAGGTAAAATTTCGTATCGAATCATTGGTATTCAGCTAATCATTACTATACTGTAAATTGTTTTATGGCAATTCTTGAATTAATTTTTGATAGAAATTTAAAAATAAAAAATGAATTATGGTTGTAAAAATATCTGCTTATTGGAGACGAATTTTGGGGTTTGTAATAAAACATGTATCTTCGGTTGTTTTTCAGGTATTCAGTTATAAATAATCAAACTTATATTTTGTTGACAGACCTGTATTACTAGCAATTGACGTAAAGGTTAAAATTCAAATATATGGTAAATTAGCAATTAAATACTTTCTTTTACTCCCTCGGCTTACAAATTTATAAAATTCCAACATGGTGGTTGACGAGAAAAAGAGACCAAACTCCATAAATTTCTCCGGATTGACGCCATTATGTAAAATTGTTATACCTAAAAGCAACAAAACAAAATCATCACCATAACGGATTTTTGTTGCTAGTAAAATAATTTTGTTCAAAAATGGTAATTCACTTGGTTTAAATGTATTAGCACACACACTGAGCACTTGCCTTGTATCAAGGTGACTAAAACTCAAAAAAATTATGATTTCCTCGGGATATAAACCGTTAACCGGAACTAGATTATCAAATTGACTGAGTACATTGAGTGAAACGAATTTTGTTAGCCGAGCAATGGGAGTACCACACCGCCACTGTAAACCCTGCAGCTATTTTTCTCACTCTAGCCACTTTTCCTAGAAATTAACTACTCTTTTTACACTTGCAAAAACTGCTAATTCCTATTCCGAGGTACAAAACTTGATATTTACTCGAATCTGAGTTGTTGAAACTTAAAACAGCACACTTTTAAACATACAGCATTTAATAAATATTTTTTCTTCAATTACAGAAAGGAATTAACATTCAATCGTATCCCAAGATCTTTTTTATAAGAGTTTAAACAACCCTTCTAAATTGATTAAATTTATATTTCAGCTGATTTTTTTTATTAGTTTACGTTACTCAATTACATTGATCCTTCTTAAAGCATATCGTCAAGACGTCTCTTTTTTATCGCTACTTTGCACGAAGTGTGTATTGGCCGTAAAGAGACATTTACAGAAATATTTTACTCATTAAGGAGCTGCGCTACAGGATGCAGTGAATGCGAATATATAGTAAAAAAGAAATCGATTATTTAAACTCGGTTACTTTTTTTTTTTACATTTTTTTTTTAACAAATTCACATAGATATTTGAGAAAATAAAGTTTTTTTTTTTTTAAATAAAAGGTATTGTTTAAAAATTAGATATTAATATCTTTTTTTGAAACGGCATTTACAGAAACATTTTAATCGTTAAGGAGCTGCGTTATATGATGAGTGAATGTGAATATCCAGGAAAAATTCGATTATTTAAACTCGATTATTCTTCAAGTGTTTTTTTTTTTTTTTTTTTAAAGAAATTCATATTAAAGTTTGAGAGAGTAGTTTACTATTAAGTGAAATTATTGTTTAAAAACTATCTATGAATATCTTTATTTTAAATCTATTTAAAAAAAATCATATCGAAAGATATTTCATAACAAAATATTATTTAAGAACAAATAAAAAAAAATAAAAAAAAATCGATGCAATTTATTTCTTTTCTTCTAAGAAGTGGATTAAAACTTATTTATATGCTGAGTAAATTTCTTTTAAAAGTCCTTCACAATCAATTATTATTATTATTATTATTATTTTTATTTTGTGGAAATATTGACTTGATTTAATTGATGTGTTGATTTTATTTTACATTTGAGTTTATAATTTAACAATTTTAAAACACAAAAATATACATACACTATTTTAATTTTATTATATTGACTTTCCGGTAAAATTGTTATCATTTTCAAAAGAAAATCCATTACAATTATTTTACATAAGTGAATAGGAATTAATAAATAAAAAAATATTAAAATATTTATCCCTAAATAATATTATAATAAAATTATGGTCTTAAATATCATAAATTAAAATGGAGTTTAACTTTTTTAAATAAATTACTTTGAATAATAGTCCTTTTTTTAGAAATTATAGTTTCTGTAATCGAACACCTAAAAATTGCATTGATTGATTTTTTAATAAAAATAATTACAATGTTACTTTGACTCAATTGTTTACCTCAGTTCTGTGTGGGAAAATTAATTTTCATAGGTGTTTTCTCTATTATTCTTAAAAACTAATAAATAAATTGAACAACTTAAAAAAGACGAAAAAATGTACAAAATCAAATGTATATTATAAACTCTTAATAAAAAACTAATGATTGCGTCAAATATATATAGGCACCACAATACCCACACGTATGATGTTTTACATACTTTTAAATTAAACAATTCTTTATAATCTAGCCATATAAATAAACATATGAACATTGCAATAGATTTATTACGCTGATTTTTAAATATATTTGTTTAATTTCTGTACTTCATAGTTCAATTTTAATTAAATGTGATTATTTATTATTTCATTCATTAGGAAATTTTCTCAAGTACTAATGATGGAAAAGACTTGGAATATGAGAAGGCAAATGCATTTAAGAAGGTAAATGCTCCTTAGAATGCATATTGTATCAAATTTTTGTTATGATTTACAGCAGGGTGCGTCTTGGGGACTTTCTGAAAAAGTTTCCAAATTCAAAACGACATCAAAAGGCTATGTCGCCAAATCCAATATGGCCTTAAAACTTCGTGTTGCCAAACGATCACTAGTGTTGCCAGAAAACCAGATTGACGGGTTGCCACGTTCGGCGACAAAAACAAACCATTCGAAATAAATCAGGCACTGTACAATAAATCTGAACACAAATTTTAATAACATTAACTCTGTCATGCTTTTTGGTGAGTCAAAGTAACATTATTTAAAAGGTTCTGGAATTTATAATAATCGATTTACAAATTGTTAAACTTAGTTTATATTGAGAGTCCTATTCTTGAGGATCGATTCCTGGCGTGTAGGTATTTGAAATCTGCTTAAAAATGTATAAATTACACATTTTTAAGGGAACTTGGTACTCTTAAACATATTTTTTTTAATTTAAGCCTTTAAAATTATAATTTTTTACATATTTGGAAGTATTACTGGACAAAAAAAAAACCCTACACCTCTAGATAAAAAAAAGCTGTAAAAAAGGATATTTTTCAACATTTAAATTTGTAAAAAAAAGTTTAATTTTATACAAAAACCCATGCCAATTTTTTTCAAATAGATCTTTATAATGACACAAAAAAATTCAAGTCGTTTCATTTATATTTGCCAGAGTCTTAGCATTTTGAGTAAGGTGGGAATTCCAAAAAACACGAACTGAGAAAAATGAGTTCGAAACATCGAAGAAGCTATTTCAGCTATGCCAAATTTTCAATAAAAATATCATTTTTATGCAATTACAGGTATCGGATCAGCTAAAAAACTTGCCAGAATAAGGCGAAGGTTTCAAAGATATCAAGTGTGCAAAAAACAGCAAATCGATATTATTATAATTTTTTGTGAAAACAATTGTGCCAAGTCCCCTTTAACATTTTAAACAAAACTATCTGATATAATATCCGTCATATATACACATTTTGTATATAATAACGGATATTATAACAGATGGCTTTATTTCGATTGTCCATATGCCAGAACAAGGTTTTCTGCTTTTTTTTTCTCTCTCTCTCTTTTGAAATTCATAATATTAGCAAATGTTGTTACGATATTTCAGGTTATAGGGAAATAAAAAATCTCATCCAATAAATACAACAAGACTAACCCTTTAAAAAAAACTGCGGTATTATAAATTTCAAATATTAGAAATTAAATATCTCAATTTCTATTGCGTGCAAATACCAAAACACCATTAAACAGAAATTTAATACGAATAAAAATTTCCCGAAGTATAGTTGCTTTTAAGCTAAGTAGTAATAAAAGAGTTACCAAAACATTTTTAACATTTTCCAGTTGAAGGTAATATTTATGAACAATTTTTGACTAAATGAAACTAAATGATTTATAAATACATGTCAAATTCCGTTTATAATTAAAAAAAAACAAAAAAAAAAAACAAAAAAAAAAAAACCACCTTTCTTTGTTTGCAGGATAATGTTTAAAGAATTAGACTTTTTTGCTGCAAAAGTGCAAGCACTTTATTAATTCTTAAATAATGGATAACGGTGATTGACTTACACTTATAATATTTAAGAGCAAACATCTTTGCTTTTCACTTCCATACGTCTGGGCGAACATTCACTTGCCTAGCATGATAAGCAAGAGGTCTCATGAACGATCTTCTCCGGTGCTCCTAAATCTCTTCTTTCAAAGTAAGTAGATATGGAGGCGATCGTGACAAATAGTCTCATGTCGGTTGCTGGGTCACCTAGTGGAAATACTTTCAGATTTCCTCCCTTTCGAGGTGAAAATGTTCCGCAGTATACCTTTGAAAGTTTAGCCAGATGATATTCTTATCTTCTCTTCTTTTTAGAGAATATAGCTGCTGTGATAGGTATTTAGTAACCCCTTGTTATATCGCGCATTCGGATAATCGCTATTTTCCAATATTATTTTTTATTATTATTATTATTTTTCTTTTATTTGAGCAGCTTTTTGGCCAAAAAACTCGACTATAGTTAATTTTTCAAATTATCTGGGACAAATCAGGGTTTTCTTCCATTCGAAATACAAGTACAGTACGGGGCCCTTGAAGTAACACTTAGAAAGCGTCAGATTGCTAGTCAAGATGTTAGATGCAGTTGATTAATTTTCGTTCAATAATACTTTCTGGAAAGCAAGTGGTGAAAGAAATATCCGAGCAGATGACGTTAGACGCATTTTTCGCGAGAAAACGAAGCGTTTACAATAAATTAACGTGTATATTGTTATGAATTTTTCCACTGAGGCAATGATGGCACAGTTTTTAAGATAAAACTACTATTTATTCACTTCAGAAATATCACAAAAGTTATTTCAAGAACAGTACAATTACTATCAGACTTCAACACAAGTTCCAATAAAAGCAACTTCGAATTCAGCGATTATACAAGCTCACTCCAATAGGTAAACAAAGCGATCAGCTTTCAACGAAGTCCGAAGTCAATCTGAAAACTTTCCCGATCTACAGTATTATTTATACTTGGCGCGAGAGAACAATCGAGAAATTTCCAGCCAATTCGTCGGAAAAGAAACATCTCGAAACTTCTCGATTGCTTTAGGTGTTTCCACCTTTTTCTAACCTGTATAATCGCTATTAATAAATAAAATAAGATAAAAATAAATTACAATAGAATTTTAAAATAATACGTCACTATTTACAATATATACAGACAATTTGTGCAACAATATGCTTTGGATATAAAGTTAAATGGAACTTCTCTGTCTTTATTATTTAAATGATTCATTTTTATGTACATCGTTTTTTTATTCATTTTTATGTACATCTCCCAAGTTACTTAGTAAAGTGCATATGTTCATAATTTTTTTTTTAAATTTTTATCATATCGCTCGATGTATCGCGTAATCGGATACATCGCGTATTTAGCTTGTCTCCCGACAAGCGCGATATATCGAGGGGCTATTGTATTGAGAAAAGGATAATGACCCTCATGTAGCGCTTCAGAAAATCTCCAAAATAACAGCAACGTTCACACTACAATAGCATTAACTGTAGCAACTCCTTTTAGTTGGAGTACCCCGCCTGAGTATTAAAGGTTTCAAAGCTTATAATTAAAAAGAAAAAAAAAATTCATAATGACTCATCGACTAAGTCATAATAATAAAAGCAATTGTTTTTCAGTGTGTCTGATCGTCTAGAGCAGCGTTCGCCACTAACTTTTAGAGGCGGGCCGTATCACTTATGTTGGAGCTTTTCGCGGGCCGGATACACTAATATGTTTCTTTTTATTAGTGATTCAACAATATATAGCATTTCTGAAAACTGAAGGGAAAAAAAAAGTGATTTTTTTATCTTAATCAAATTACAATTGATATTTGATTCTTTTTTTTTTCAAATAATTAAAAAATAACAATTTTCATTATTAGTAAATTAAAGTCTAAAAGAGAAGTGAATCTTATGATCCAAAGTGACAATGGGGCTTGACCTAACTTTTAATAAAAGTATTTAAACTGTACTTCTAAATTATTTTGTTTTAATCGATATCAATTGTGACACGATGGTGGTCGAAAAGTTAAGTTTATTTTGTGATAGAATCGATGTCTGCCGCAGTATTTGTTGCAACCAATCTTAACAAGTTGCCCGAATGATATTCAGTTAAGTTATTCCTGTATTTATTCTTGATGAAAACCATCTTGCTGAAAACTTCTTTTTATACTTTCTTTGGGCACATCTATTCTACACAATTAACACATACTATAATGTTTCGGACAATTTACAATTATGTAAAAAAAAAAAAAATACGGTGAAATTTAATTTTTTTTTAATCTTCTGTGCTGTTGGCGGACCGCAGAAAAATCTGGCCCACGGGCCGAGTAGTGGCTCACTCTGGTCTAGAGGAACTAACTTCCACTATTAGAAAACCTCTGAAAATTTAAACATAAGTAGTATTCAATTCATAATTATACACCAGGATGTAAAAATTTTAATTAGTTTTTCAATTAGCTTTTTAAAGTTTTAACATTACCAATTAACGCTAGTCCCAAAATTTCTCACCAGATGGCAATGGCATCAAATGGAGAAAAGGTTATTATTATTATTTTTTTTTTTCTTTAACGGGGGCGGGGTTATATTAACGGAAAAAGGTTTACAGTTTTAATTATGGGGCGTAGTAGTTAATCGTTTAGTGAGCCGGTTTCGAGAATCGTCAAAAGCTAGGATTTATACACATTGAAGAGTCTCCGTAATGCAGCACCACGCAGTGGTTGTAAATAAAGTCAAGAGGGGGTAGAAGCGCAGTGTTAGTGGAAGCCATATTCTTTGATGACCCGTTTTCGAGATTGGTGTTTTTAATTTAATTTTTTTATTTTGAAATGTTTAAGACAAGTTCTAAACTTTAAAATAAGTAACAAATTCATTAGAGTTTATGCATGTTTACGTCACAGTTAACTTATAAGTAGGCAGGAAAATTAAATATGCGTTGGGATTGAGTAATGGACAGTGAAAATTCGCATTTGTTTTTTAAAGGTGTTATGTGATTGATCACAAGCAATGTCACAAGTGTTGCAATAGAACCCCACTTAAAATTGCCCTTTGCATGAGGTCCATAAAAATTTTTAACAGGAAAAATATATTCGAACCTAGTAAATTTAATAGTGTCATTTTTGAATATCTAACAAAAATCAAAAACCTATTACATCTCACACAATTTAAATTCTTAACATATTCAAAAATAATATTTTTGACGAGGTAAACAATTTTCGAACTTGGCAAACATGAATTTCCCATTTTGAAAATCAGACGATAATTATTTTTACACACCAGTATAATTTTGATTTGTAGCAGATTTCATGGAATTATTTCTTGGCTGTGGCATCTTCTTTTTCCAAAAGCGTCCATTGCAGAACATTTTTCAATTACGAAGGAGATTTTCACATAGCCTTGTGCAAACGAACGTCCGGTTGAACTGGGGCCAAGGACATAGCTTTAGAACCTTCGAATAGAACGTTGACACCACCCGTACACCCTCCCTCCATCACCCCTTCTGTTAGTCTGAGGGACGATGAGGGACAAGGGGATGCAGCGCATTAATAATTGCAAACGATATTTATAAAGCCTTGAAAAATGAGTGGTATTCTTTTTCAAGGTACCGTAGGGTTAAGGCATTTCGCTTTTCGATAAAATGCTATGGAACAGAAAAAGGATTTATGGACGTTTGTGACAAAATGTTTGAAGAACAAAAAGCCTTAGAACAATTTTATGTATTATATTTTAAAACTGGTTTGTTGGAATAAAAGTTCAGATCGCATTAAAAATTTCATGATTTCGTGAAATAATTTTGAGTGAAGATTTAAATTAAATATTCTAATTGTAGAATTAAATGAATGCTGGAAGCATATTAATTAAAAAAGATTAATATCAGATGCCTATTGGGTATTAGGTACTATTCTATAAATACAATATACATATTGCAATGCTTCAAAGGGAACTGTTATTGGTTTAAAAAACAATTTTCTTTTCCATTTGTAGCCATATAGTTCTGTTCTAAAAATAGTAATTCTTAAAAAATTTAAGGTTCTTTTCGTTTTATTTATTGTGAATTTAAGTACTCATTTTTACACACTTTTAGACAAATGTAAATTTCCAAACATTGGACTTTCAATAATTAAGAAATAAAAATCTATAAGTCATTGGAAACTTTTTTTTTGGAGAGGCAGAACCACAAAACCTTTTACACAATTACATAAAAATTATTGTTAACTCTATTTTTCTCAATATTCGGTAATAAGATGCATGGCTATATGGATGTATGTTAGTTTATCAGTGAGTTTTCCACAAAGAACCCATCAAATTGTGTCTTTTGTGACAGGAATCGACACTTTACTATTATAGTTTTCAAAATATATTTAAAGCAAACACAAAAACATATTTAATGCAAATATATAAAAACCAATATATAACAAAATGTTTAAACAAATATAAAATAAAAATATATTTAAAAACATGTTTAAGAAACATATAAAACATATTTAAAACATATTAAACATTTTTAAAAACAACACACATAAAAACATACTTAAAACAAACATAAAAAATTTTTACACAAACACATAAAAACATACCTAAAACAAACATAATTTTTTTTTACACAAACACACAAAACACATTTGAAGAAAACGTATAAAAACATGTTTAAAAGTGACTAAAAATATTTAGAAATGTTTTTAAACTTTCTTCGGAGATATTAAAACCACAAACTACTTGTATAAGTGCATTGCAAACACATTACCAACTTCGTTTATTAATTTTAAAACTTTCGGAAACAATAATTCAAAATGGCAGCATTCAAATTTCTCCATGAATTTATCCTATCTAATTTTTTGAAACTTCAATTATTGTTTGAAAACTATATTGGTAAACAAATTTGGTTCTCGTTTCTCTAATTAGAGATTGTATTTGAAAGTTCAATTGTAAAAGCAACCACATCTCTGCTGCAGCCGTATAGTTAATATCCTCAAAGTAAAAAGAGGCAATTTTTAGTGAACCTCAAAAACAATAGAACATATTAAATTAGAGACTAATTATTCAATAGAACATAATAGATTAGTAACATTAAATATTACTATAGAAGACTTATAGTTTGCTGTAAAATGAAAATAGCCAAATTTTTGCAAGGTAGTATCAAACAATTCGGAAGTTGTCATCCACGGAAAAAGTAATTCAAGCGACACTTGAAAGCCTTTTCTGTTGTCATGGCAATCTGTCTTTCATCTTTGATGCCGTTCTTTGTGTTGAAGCACCACGATTGCAGTCACAGTTATCACCAAGGTCACATCCGGAGAACCTTGGCCCAGTGCGTCGAACTTCTTCATCCTGTCGACTTTTTGTTATGTGTAAAAAGGGGTGGGGAAGAACTTTTTATGGCGAAGGGGAAGGCTTAAAAAAATATTGAATTGTTGTTGTTCTGAGGGTAAGCTGACTTTATGGGGAAAATGAAAGGGAATATTATGCCAAAGTCCCTAGGATGGAGAATTTTTGAAATCCCCACTGATGGAGCGTAAGAATTGATAGTTTTAATAGAACCTAGATTTCTCTGAAATACAATTTTGGAATTGGACATCAAAATAGTTTTCAGTAAAACATAGATTTTTTCTGCAAATTGTGCATCTAGTTTTTCAGAAGCATTTTTAAATGATTTTTTGTTGTCTTTGACTGCAATATTAAGTCAATGTTGTAAGTAAAAATTACATGCATATTAAAAAGAAAAAGTGAAAAACTTTTGGTTTCGTAGTTAACGAAGAGTATATTTTAATATTAATTTAAATTGCACTTGTAATCAAGTTTGGGAATATTGTTCTTAAGTAACAATACTTTTTTATTTTGCACTATTAATTAAAGAAAAATTTACAACTTACAAATTGGGACTATAGTTTATATTGGATTTGTATATCATTGAACGTTAACAATTTTTTCTTGCTTGGATTATGGAACAATTTTAGTTATTTGTTAATTGTTATTTTAATTTATTGCGCTTTTAATTTCAAACATTTACATTAAATCTTGAGTGTCATCGTTATTTTTTTTAGCTATCATAGATTAACAAGATTTCATCGCTGTAGCTTGGTTAAGAAAAGTACTCATAGAAATACGTAATATCTGCAAAATAAACAGAAATACGGAGGAAGCAAAACGTATAACATCAATGGATAAAACTACAAAGATTTTTTTAGTCACCATTGTAATAAATTTCTTTCCTGGGGAATTTTTTTAATGCGAATTTAATTTATGAATTACGCTTGAATGACCCTCGATTTCATCCTGATAATTATCATATCATACCAAAAGCTACATGCGTACATAGCAGCTTCCAAGCTTTGATTTTGTTAAATTATATTTGTCATAAAAACATACATATGACACTTAATTTGTAAGCGAATTTGTAAGGGTTTTCAACATAAACCAAAAGAATATTCTTAGAGCATGTTGATTGATACAAACATCTAAAAAAAAACGAATGCTCGGTCAAATAGCTGCCATGAAATTCGGGTACACATAAAAATGACTGAATCGAAATATTAACATGTTATGGTATGCGTTTTCATTGCGACCAAGTCCAGAATTACGAGGGGCATTTGGAAAAGTGATTTCCTTGTCTTGGGGTGGTAAGGCTGTCATACAGAATTTATCACAAGAAAATCTAATTCCAACCCACCCTTAATGAGGTCTGACCCAACACATTTGCCACGAAAGCTTACAGCGTTAATCACTCATCTTCAGGGGCCTCATACCCTTATAAATAAGACCCCCCATAAATCTTATGATAAAACCGACAGGCAAGTGTCTGTTCCAACCCCCTAGAGACAAAAAAAAAAAAAAATCATTTCTAAATTAGGCCTCTCTGATTTCCCGCAACGAAAAAATAATTATCATTCTTGATTTACGGCCATAAAAGCTGTCGAAACAACAGAGGAAAAGAAACAAAAAACTTTTTTTTTTTTTTTTTAACACCGAAAACTTTCCTCAACTTGCCCAACGTTACAGTTATGTATCCTCCCCATTAAATTGAGGTCTCAACCAAGTACAGAACCCGTTGCTCAGTGTATTCCTATAGGGAAGACACCAAATAAGTTTTCCTCCTAACCCACTTTCCCGTAAATAAAAATGCTCCCATATTCTCCCCCACATTTGTAAGACAGATGGACACAGTTCGATTCTCAAGGTGCTTTTTTTTTGCTCACAAAGGAAAAGGGATGGTAAGGTGAGTGCACCTTCAACCTGTGGTTGGGTTGAAGGTTGTGGATCCTTAGAAAAGGCCTCATTGTCGCAAGGTTGGTAGAAGGAAGGGAAGACTGTCTCTTAATTTTTTTTATATGCGCAGATTGGTTAAAAAGGTGATGATAGTGGATGATGAAAGTGGGAGGAATTAGTTGATCTGTAAGGTAAAGTTTATGACTGAAGTTTAATTGGCATTAACAAAAATTGATTTTGATGGTATAATACTGTCTAAATTGTAGACTGTAAAAAAATTAGTTAATGGTTATTGCTGATTAAGAAAACTCATTTGATACATAGAAATCAAAAATTACATTTTTATAATTGAAATAAGATTAATCAAGCTCTTTTGGAACATTTTTACTCAGTCGCTCTTTTTCACAAGAAGAATATTTCACACTTTAAAGCACAAAGTGACTCGAGATATTCTTATATATTTGGACTTCTTATATATTTTTACTCAGTCGCTCTTTTTCACAAGAAGAATATTTCACACTTTGAAGCACAAAGTGACTCGAGATATTCTTATATACTTGGAAATTAAATTAATTTTATATTGAAAAATCCATAAAATTAGTTGATTTTTTTCTAAATTGAAAATAATATGTGGTTATATATCAGGTGCGACTTCTAACTATCAATGCCTTTAAAAATTGAAAAGAAAGTATCAACATCCCAATAACAGAATAATAACCTTAACGAAACAACGTTGATGGACAATTTAATACCAAGTAGAACAATATCCTGCAGATTTTATAGAACTCATAGTTAAAGATATCCAAGTCCGTAAAAGAAATTCTAAAAAGAGAGCACTATGGTACTTATGCAACTTTCACCCTTTTGTGCATGTTAAAATGCAGAAATTTAATGGATACAAATTGAACTAACTACTTCGTTCACTAGATACCTGTAAGCTTAATTTCTATTTTACCAAGTCCATCTTAATATAACCTGGATCAAAAATAAATCATATATGAATACCCTTATCCCTAATGCTTGATTTAGATTGAAGCGACCCTCTTATGACGTCACCCTCATAGAAAAGCTACAAGTTAAAAGGCAACACTCTTTTATCTACCTGCCTTAGTCCAAAGGTGGCTTACCAAAAAGTCGAAAGTGAACCGAAGATACTCTAAAAATCTTTCATGGCCACGATGTTTTTCAAAGAGGTTGTGTTAGGGATTTTACTTTTAGAAGGATCCATCATTCAGGAGGGCGTTTGTAATTTCATAATTCCTTTTTGGGATTGTGTTGCGTTGGAATGAGAACAGGGTGATTGGGATCGAATTCGTTGGCATCGTGACCCTGGGGTACAGGATGTTATATTGAAGAATTGAGTAAAATCAAGTGGGTTGGTTTTGCAAGATTGTTGGGCAAGGGGGGGGGGGGGGACGAGATTTCGTGATGGGTTTGATTTTACATTAGAGTCCGAAAGGTGACTGTATGTTTAAGTACCATCATTTTGAATTTTTTTTATAGAATGTATTAATTAATTACGAATCCACTGGTTTGCAAAATGGCCGAACTATTCAAAAACCGACTTGGAATGAGTTGAACTAAACCTGATTGTTGAATATGTCATAACCTACAAATATAATAAGAATTCTTTTTTTTTATGTGGTAACACACTGTTTTTTAATTTTCAATGGGAAAGAGTGCAGACCATATTTATGGTCTAGCGATAAATATTACGTTACTGACGACATAATATTTATTGCCAACTTTGCTGACTTTAAAAATATGAAAGATTTAAATACTTTAAAGTTATTAAAAGTTTGCATTTTAAAGTTTTTAGTTTGTGATTAAAAAAAAATAATATATATATATATATATATATATATATATATATATATATATATATATATATATATATATATATATATATATATATATATATATATATATATATATATATATATATATATATATATATATATATATATATATATATATATATATATATATATATATATATATATATATATATATATATATATATATATATATATATATATATATATATATATATATATATATATATATATATATATATATATATATATATATATATATATATATATATATATATATATATATATATATATATATATATATATAATAATAATAATTAAAAAAAAAAAAACCCGCTGAGAAAGGTGACTAGATAATTTGGGAGAGATGGCAGATTTGTGTGCGTTATCACTAGATAAAAAGACACGGGGTCTTTCAAAAAGGAATTCCTAATTTTGAAATTGCACATCTAGGAATCAATGAGAGACAGAAAGGAAAGACAAGTAGTACGTTGGATAGACAGGTGAAGAATGTTAAGTACATCGGACTGAAAAATGTATTGATAGGAGTAAATATGATGACGGATGCATATGGTTTACCGATGAAGCACCTTGTAATTTGGACTGATTGTCAATAAATAAATTTGGTGAATATGGTGTATTAAAAACCCGTCTGTATGTCTTTCAAAACCACTGCATTCTGCAAAAGTGAGGGTTTGGGCTGCAATAATCAGTTAAGAGACCACAGGGCTCTTTGTTCTGAAGGAGTAGATGAGCTTATTCCACTGTATTTCGATTATAGTTTGCAACAATTTTTTTGCCACTTTTCAATGTTATAACTTATTTTGAAAATCAGTGTACAGAAAATTCCATACCTGTCAGTCCAATGTACATTTTGTCTCTTCTTACTGTCTCCCAATGTTTCGGTTATGCCATTTCAAAGCAAGAAAATCCTTTCTGAAAGACCCTTTATATCACGGGTACAGGTATTTTGAGTGTAAATGATCGGTTAACCTTCAAAAGTAAAGTTTATGAATAAAGATAAAAAGAAGCTGATGCCTTGGATGGTTTCGGTTAGGATTTCTTTCGAGTCAGAACCTGGTAACTTGTCATTCCAGAGAAAAGAAAAACGGTAAATATAATCAAATTATAATAAATCGAGTCAAATATTTCGATTTATTTGTGTTAATAATGAATGACGTTAAAAGGAGAATTTTTAATTTCATAACAAATATAGTTTAGATTAAAATTATTTAACTATGCTGTGCTATATCAGTGGAGCAGTATGATATACTCCTAGACGTCGCATTGCATACGTTTTGACAAACTCTAATCTAGTACACAAAAATTAGATTTCGCACATTGGCCTACTCTGTAAAATGTTGCACTTATAAACAAGTAAATCCACTATTCCTGTCGATCCAAATGGTAACAAGGGGTTTGGAACATCCCATAACTTTTAATTACACTTAGTACTGGTCGCTGCATTTATATTTGCAATGAATTGGTGAAATTTATAATTTTCGTTAATTAAAATATGGCCAGTATGGAGATATTTATGGTGATAAGTATTAGATTGGCAAAAAAATACGCACCTCCAAAATGGCGGATTAACGATATGTTTTTCGATAATTACACTGGCGAGAAAAGCCAAAGGAATATCAGTTTTCCCCAATAACTTCTCAATCGAGAGTTATAAATACATGAAATTCACCTCAAATGGGCATCTTAATGTAATACAATGATAGGTAAAGTAACACAGTTTCAAAATAAAATGCAAAGTGTTCAGTGGGGAAGATGCAAAATAATGGAGTGCCATTTAATTATTTTGTTCTTGCATGGAGCTATAGCAATATTCATTGCAATAAACACCTGCAGAGTAAAAATATGAGGTAATGGAGATTTACATATTGGAATCCAACACATTTAATATATGATAATAAAAAATCCACATTTATAATAATTTTATAAGCGTACGCGACCGCTTTGATATTTTTATGAATGGAGTAAAAACGAGCGTTTCATTTAGTGCGCTTTATCTTTGATGTCTATCTACCACCTTCCTGCAGCTACTGCTTGCCGATCTCGAATTCCCGCTTGATCCGGTGAAATCTAAAGTGTTTTTAATTTAATAATCCTTTATATGCTTAGCCAATTGTTATATTCATTAACAAAGCGCCGTTTCTGTTCCCAGGGTGTGTGCTTGGTCATCTAATTTTAAATATCATAAACCTCTCTCTCAGCAAAATATGCGATAAACTACTTTTTAAAATTTTACCATGAAAAATGAATGTGAATTTATACACTCACATCGAAGTATATTTAAAAAAATTCTGGTTAAAACTATTTTGTTTTTCATTAAAACAATTTTGGAAACAGAAAAGAGTTTATCCAGTGATCGGTTAAATGCTACTTCAGTGTGATTGGATGATGACAAGTTGGTTTATTAGTATTTCGGAAAAGCAATCTTTTAGTGATAATGACAGCCGCCAAAATTGTATTGAATGCATTATTATCGCCATTGAATCTATCTGCCAAGTTTCAGTCCGATTGGATGACGGCAAGGGGATTAATTAAAATTATTTAACTATGCTATGCAGTGGAGCAGTATGATATACTCCTAAACATCGCATTGCATACATTTTCCCGCCATCGATACACACAATCGAAGTCAATATAAGGGGTTTAATAAAAAAGTAGCGATAGAGTAGAATTTCTTCAAATTATTAATTCAGGAAGTCTTTCGTTGGAAGGCAGAGTGTGTCAAAAATTATTATTAACATGGAAAATTGATGTTAATTATCAGTTGATAGAAAAGAAATTCCTAACTAAAGTTCTTCTAATTAACTGATCTGGATAATTTTTTACGCATACTAGTGAGATCGTTGAATCTCAAAAACAATTAAGTTTAATTTAACTGACGTTATATTTTCTTCAGATATAATTTTTAAATATCAGTATATAAGTATACAAAATTTTATGAAGATCTATCACTTACAAAAATTAGTTTTACACACGAATAAGTTTCTTGTTGTTAATTTTCGTGGAAGGGTAAAAATTTGCCAAAAAAAAAAAAAGAATCGATTTTTTAAATTTTTTTTTTTGCTTTGGAACATCCTGACTTCAAAACGTGATCTGGTAAAAAATGTCTATCTGTGTGTATGTGGTCAGCATAACTCCCGAACAAATTGACCTACGATATCCAAATTTGGTATGATGGTTAGTGGTGGCCATGGGACCTACCATTAAGGATTTCGTCAAAATCGCGCAAGCGCATAAGGTAGCTCCCATAGAAAAATCATGTTTTTCAATGATTGCTAAAAAAATGCTTTAACGATTTTTATAAAAATCGCTGTTGTAATGCCTCTTAAGGTGTTCTAAACATCCCCACCTCCGAAATTCTCGTAAAAATGTTTTAATGGCGTAAAAAGTTGAAAAATGAATGCCTTCAACACAGAGTTCTCTTTCCTTGAGCATACTCATCAACTATCGTTTTTTCTTCTCCCCTCAGTTTCGCTTTTAATAAAGGATAATATAAGGTTTATCGAAAAATATATCGCCAAAATTATCATTTTGGTGGAGTATTTTTTTTTTTTTTTCTTTTCGTCGTCTTTGTCACAAATCCACAACAGTGTTATAGTGTAATTGAAAGTTGTGAGGTGTTTCACACCCCTAGTTATATATGATACATAAATTCATCTCTGGCAGTGTGTCCATTTCTCAGAGAGTGTAATTAGAGTAAAATTCTACTACAACAACTGCTTAAATTATACTTAATTTGTAACTAATACATTTTGGTATCTGAAGGAACTGTGGGATTCTTGTATAATTTGTCTTTAGTTTTACAATTGGGGATATTTCAGAAAAGAACTGTTGATGGTGTAGTTATATTAAACACCTTAGAGTTATTAAAAGTTTAAATTTTAAAATGTTTGGTTCGTGCTAAAAATTCCGAGGAAATAAGGACCCGAGTTATCAGTTTTCCCGAATAACTTCTCAGTGGAGCGGCATAGACAAATGGAATTCACCTCAAAGAGGCATTTTAATGTATTATAATGATAAGTAAAACAACACAGCTGAAAAATAAAATGCAAAGTGTTTAGTGGGGTCATATGCAAAAGAATGGAGTGCCTACTATTAGTGTGCAGTTTGTACCGAAGCATTCATGTTAAAAATCATGCTGTTCAAAGAGTTGACCTTTATAGAATTAACATGGATTAACTTGATTTCTAATGGCTAAATATACCATTCTGTTTTAAACTGTTTTTAAGTGATCGGAAATTCCCAAGACATTAAATCATTCCAAAACGCATCTCGTGGAAGCGTCCCACACATTTTATGAAATCTGGATTAGATAAGTGATTTGGCTTACGTATAAATTCATATTTTTAATTGTTAATCTAAGGCACTATTGGGATGAAATATGCCATAAATGTCAATAAATATGATTTAGAAAACAATATTTCATCATTATAAAATTGCCTAGAGCTAAGAAAGGAAATTATTGCAAACAAATTTAGTTGAATTATTTTTCGAGCTCCTGAAGAGCTCTAAGTACATACCAACATAATGCAACCAAAGATCAAAACTTAGTCGCACGAGTAGTATAGATGTCAGAAGATCCGTAGAAGGCGGGAGCATGATATTACGTGGTTGATAAATACCAATTCAAGATAACGGTTTGGTGCTAAAAGAGTTTTGGATGCAATGTATTAGATTGCTTTGTTAAACTCCCCAGGAGTACAAAGGATAATTAAATTTGATTTTTTAACTATAATTACGTTAACTTTATCTAAGAGAGTCTTTGATGATCAAATGTCGGTTTCTAAATCGTGTTTATTGATTCTTTTGGCATATTTTATCCCAATTTTGCTTTGATAAGTGATTAAAAAATATGAATATCGCCCCTTGCTAGATCACTTTTCCAATAAAAATTTCATCAAACGTGTGTAGGACACTTCCACTATATGCATTGTGGACAAATTTAATGTATTAGGAACTTTCCATCATTGGAATATAGCTCAAAAGAAGGGACGAGCAATTTAGCCACTATAATTCATAATGAACTTCATGTTAAGTATGAGAATACAGTGCCAAGTAAACACTGATGACAGGGGAGATCATATCTCACTCTAAAAGTCAACGCCTTTTGTTGCGTGAATTTTATTGGGGATGTTACTGCACCCTATTGGTACTCCATTCTTTTGCATATGCTCCGCTGTACACTTTGCATTTCATTTTGCTACTGTGCTGTTTTACTTAACGTTACGTTTGTTAAAGATGTCTCTTTAATGTAAATTTCATGTATCCATGCTGTTCCACGGAGAAGTTATTCGGGAAAAACTGATATTCATTTAACTTTTCTCTCCTAAGTACATAAGAGAGATGCTTTGGTGTAACTCCATCTTTTAATCATTTATCCTTGTATGGAGTTATGACAATATTCCTTTGAATGAACAACTGCCGAGTAAAGATATGTAGTAATGGAAATTTAAATACGACAATCCAACACGTGGAATATATGGTGACGAATAATTACCATATATAATCATTTTACAAGCGTAAACGACCACTTTGATACTTTTTTATGAGTGGAGTAAAAACGAGCAAATGGCTTACATTTAGTGCGCTTTATCTTTGATGTCTATCTACCACCCTCCCGCAACTACTGCTTGCCGATCACGAACTCCCGCTTAATCCTGTGCCAGTTGCGATAGTGCAGAATTTCTTCAAATTAATCAGGAAACCTATCTTTAAATGGCACAGTTAGTCAAAAATTATTAAAACAAAACATTAAAAATTTGCATTAATTATCAATTAATATAAAAGGTATTTCTAATTGAAGTTCTTCTAATCACCTGATCTGGATAATATTTTTTACACGTAATACCATAACCATAGAATCTCGAAAATAAGGAAGTTTGATTTAACTTTAAACTGATGTTATATTTTCTTCAGATATAATTTTTCAATGATATCAGTAAGAATACAAAATTTTATGAAGATTTGTCACTTACAAAATTAGTTTTATATACAAATGAATTTCGTGCAGTTAATTTTCATAAAAAGGTGAAAATTTGCAAGTAAGTCTCAAAAAGGAAAAATACTGCCTGTTTTTATAAGGCGCATTTTTTTATGAAATGTAAATTCATCTCTGCTAGTGTGTCTATTTCTCAGAAGATAGTTATTAGAGTAATATACTACTAATAAAACTGCTTAAATTATAAAATTAGTCATTATTTTATTTTTGGACCCTGAAGGCAGTATGAAATTCTCGTCTTGTAATTTTGATAGAAGAGAAATTAGGGATGAGGAACAACGCACAACTTTCAATTACACTATGATATTGGTCTCGGCATTTCAATTTAAACGTGGAATGGTTTTTATTAACAGTTTTCATATTTTTATTCATTATAAAAAGGGCAGTATGGCGATATTTTTTGACGAGAAACCTTACATTGATATAAAACAAACACTCGCCGCAATAACAAATTTGGCTATATACTTAAAAATAAGTCTTACATTACACATTTTTGTAAGTGAAACAGAGAAAGAGTCGTTGATGGGCAATATTCAATGGAAGAGAACTCTGTGTCAAATTCCTTCGTTTTCTCTTTTTTAACTTTCTACGCTTTTATAAAGTGTCTACGAAAATTTCAGTTGTGGGGATGTTTGGTACACCTTAAAATGCATTATAGAGATTTTGATAGAATTTGAAATTTAAGTCGTATTTTGGCAACTGCTGAAAAACGTCATTTTTTTTAAACGTCATGTCTTAGGCTCAATTTTGACGAAAAATTTAATGACTGGTCTCATGGCCGCCACTAACCCGTATACATAAGTCGAACATAGTTAATTAATCTGTTCGGAAGATATACTGATCACATACACACAGACATTTTTTCTAGACAACTGAATTCAGCATGTTTCAAAACTTGTAGAAATGAAAAAATTTAACATAATGGCATACTTTCTACCCTATATTAACTCACGGACATTTGAAAGTAATAATTTTAAATAGTTTAATTACTATCCAAATAATTGTTGAAACTGATGGTAACTTAATTAACTTGAAGAAACTCTATAGTAGGCATAATGTAAGAAGAACTATTTGGGGTTAGAGTAATCTATTTTTCACATACTCTTTTAAACCTATGGTTAGGGCTAGCAAATTGTTAGGTTTTCATTTGCTTTAGAGATGAAAATAATATTTAATTAAATCAAGGGTGAAGTTGGATGCTTGGGAACGACGTTCCTTTACCTTTTCAGTAAAAAGGAACCGCGTCCTCTCTCCTTTTTTTTTTTTTTTCTTCTTAAATTTAATTTGTAAATTTTAATATTTCTTTTTTATCTGACACTAAACTTAAAGTCAAGTAAGAGAACGAAAATATTCTTTCTTGAAAACTAGGGTTTCGTTTTCCAGCCACAACTTCAGAGCTGTGAATAAAGTATTTACTATATATACACTTGAAAGATGTGCTAAAGGATATGCGCAGTAACCCACACATGGCCATTTCATCAACATTCCAACATAAGCATCATAACTCTCCCTCCCTCCTCACCATCGCTCTCCTACATGTTGTTGAAATATATTTGAAGAGGTCTTTCAAGGCTTCATTAGAAATGAAATGACACGTGATTGCATATTTCGATGGTTTGCATCTAACTATGAGCAGGGGTGTAGTGGAACGGGAACGCGTGGGAACGACGATCCTTTACCTTTTTAGAAGGAGGAACGGCGTTCCCTCACGTAATTTTTTTTTAATTTGTATTTATTATTATTTTTTCTTTATGTGACACTCAACGTAAAATTCAGTAAGAAAACGAAAAGTTCTTTCGTGTGAACTATTTTTTCGTTTTCAATCCGCAATTTAATAGCTGAGCAGGCAAATTCAAGTATTTGCAAAACACTTTAAAAAGGCGCGGCAACTCGCACATGGCCATTGCATCAACTATCCGACACATCTATTAAACTGTCCTCCCCCCCCCCCGCCCCATCTCTCCTACATGGTGTTGAAATAGTATCTTCTTCAACGAATGATCTGTATTTGTGGATGAATTCCAGAGGTCAAATGTGTATGGCTTGTTATGAATACGGATTAAAACTTCCATACACAAGTTCACGCCAACTATTTCCATTTTTAAAGAACAAAACTGTGGTCTGGCACATACAATTCCTTGAAGAGTGTTTCTCCTCCTCAAAATTTAACGGGAACGCTCACAGATTTATTAACAAAAGTGATACGTTTTTTTTTTTTTTTTTTTTTTTAATTTTTATATCACCCACTTACTAATATATTTGTAAACCTCTCGCCGTACCTAAAAAAATAACTCTTTCAAGAGGAAAAAATAAATGACCATAAAAGATGTATTTTTTTGGACAATCCAAAAAAGTGAAAAAACCTGGGGTTCTGACGGAATAAACTGGTTGGTGCCAAGAATCTAGATGAAAGGTGAGTGTAGAATGTTGATATTTTGTATTAGCTTTTAGGGTGTTTTGAGAACACGGAATTATGCAGTTAATATATTGGTTTGCCTGATGAAGGAAAAATCAAACTGAAACGTTATTTGAACATGACAAAATATATTCAAAACTGTATTGATTTTTTACTCTTACTTAATTTAACTCAATGCGTAAAAATAATGGAAATGAGTGGCGCCAGTAAGATGCATGGGAGGACGCTCCTAGTTGCTTAAATTTTTATAAAATTGGAGGAAAGTCCAAAATTCACCGGAAAAAATAAATTGTGTGCCATTTAATAACAGATTTTATATTTATCATAGTGAGAAGGAAAATAGTTTTGAAAAATCAAGGTTTGAGTAAAGAATTTTTTTCCCTTACAACTTTCTACAAATAATGCTGCTGCCACCCATGATAATGAATCAGTCCTTTTCCAAAAAGTGAAGGTATTCACATTTGTTGATGTTATATATTTCATTTTGCTTAATATAAAACTGCTGATGGTTTTGTAAATTGGTATAATTCACAGAAATTGGGCTGTGAAATAGTAGAAAAGCAATTCAAATGTATTTTAAAATGCAAAAGTAAACTACTTTTCAGTTTGAGAATGAGAACGCTTACATTTAGAGTTATTTCTGAGTTTATTCCAAAAATGTAGCAGAAGTTCGTAAAAAAAAAAAAAAAAAAAAAAAAAATCTTTATCCCCGAGTTTTTAAAAAAAAAAAAAAAAAATCAACACTAAATACAATGTCGGCGATAAAATAAAGAAATTGCCCCGATCTTTTTTAAAATCTAGTGACTTTGATGGCAATATCATATAAATTTTGCAGTTTGCTTTCTCTCTTGATTCCATAGCCCGATTCATACCCACTTTTGACGATTGTCACCACTATCAAAATGACAAACCGAACTGGATAAAATTAAAAAATCAGGAATGTCCTAAGCAAATCTAAACGTTTGGCAAGTGAGTCTACAGTTGGATATCCTTCTTAAAATAAGAGATAGTTACACAAATTAATATTTTATCAAGAAATTTTAACTTTTCAATTGATATTCTTCTAGTTGTTAATTTCATTTTATTAATGAAAGAAATTTTGAAAAGAAAAGGAAGGGTCTATCAAGCACCAGGAATTTCTCTATATTTTCATCTCGAGATGGAGAAAAAACATAAAACTCTCAATTGACAACTGCAACAATCGCAATCTTTTTAATTTATTTTGAAAACAGATTTCGAGGCGCTACAGAATCTGGGAATTTATCCGAACCCATTGCTTGTAAGGCATCTCTGAAATTCTGGAAGTCAGATGTTTATATTAAATCTAGGCTTCGAAAACCCAGATCAGCTGATGACCCTATTAGGGTGCGTTCTAAGTCAAACATGTCTGAATGGAAACTCGATCTCTCATTGAAATTTTTCTGAATGAAAATGAAGTAAAAAATCTGTTTAAAAATTGTTGTAAAAAATCTATTTAAAAAATTGTTGTAAAAAATCTATTTAAAAAATTGTTGTAAAAAATCTGTTTAAAAATTTATGTCGATATATGTTTGAAAATGTCTTATAATGTATTTATAAAGTGTCAAACAATCTTTTAAAATGGGTTGTGCAAAGCAAATTGTTTAAAATTCCATATAACTTAATAGTTTAAAAAAAGTGATTTAAATAAAAAAAAACAGTCTAAACACACATTTTTTTCTTTCTTTTTGATTTTTGATGCTCTCATTATCTGTTTTGAGATTATTAAAGTAATATTAATAAAGGTTATTTATTCTTAGTTGTCATCCCCCCCCCCACGCAAAAAAAATATATATATACGTTTGTAACGACGCAATATAGCGTTCCCACACCTTTTCATTTTACACTACACCACTGACTATGAGTCATCCAATGTCAATCATCTTCTTTCTTGACCAATGATATTTAGTATTTGTGGAGGAAATTCCACATCAAATTTGTAAGGTTCTTCATCAATGTGAATCATGACTCATATATACCCATGAACATTTTTAAGGAGTAAAATTGTGGCCTGGCATGCGCAGTTCTTTGTGCCTTTTCTTGAAGTATATTTTTCCATCTCCTATTTTAACGAAAACGCGAACAATTTATCAACAGAAATGATGTAACGAATTAATTTGACAGACACTAAATAATTTACTAGTAAAGCTCGTACCCTACCAAAGAAATTGTTCACTCAAGAGGAAGAAAGTAACTAATGGCCATAAGAGATGTGTTTTTAGTAATATCTAAGAAAAGCGAAACAAATAAGCGATTCTGACGAAAAGCATCGTTAGTGCTAAGGCTCAAGATGGATTCGGTAAGTGTAAAATGTTGAAATTTTGTATTACCTCTTAGGATCAGTGGTAGAAGTGTAGGTAGACTTGAGGTGAAGCGTCTCCCCACTTTTCAAGGAAATACCCATGCGTCCCCCCACTTCTAAAACCACTGAAATCCATCTCCCCACTTTTAAAAGAAAAATATGGTATATATATATCATGCTATTATAAAAATGGGTCTATTCCTAGTTAACGTTAAAATATCGCCAAGCCGATTTGGCGCTGTTTTGTAGGCGATACAGTTCTAAATTTGGCAACCCCATTTTTTTTTATTGACGTGCTTTGGCTTCAACCTTTCTTTACCACAAATCATGGAGCTGGTTCGTTTCTCAATTTTTCATATTGGAATTCCGAATTGGCGACATTCTGGCTTTGTCGCCAACTTTTCAAAAGCGCGCCAACCCATAAACGTGAAATAGGAATTTACCCAATTTTTAACTTTGGAGGAACTTTCTTTTAAGTTAAATTTTAACTTTGGAGGAACTTTCTTTTAATTAAATTTCTATTTTTGTTTCAAAAACATTTAAACTATTTTTAAAATAAAAATACCTTTTAGAGTTCTCCGTTAATTTAATTTCATGAAAGTATGCATTTATGGAAGCACTTTTTAAATCTAAGTAAACAGTATAATGTTGAACTATTACTTCACTTTACCTCTTACTTCCAAGTAAAAAAACTAAGTCGCAGAATATTCACTAAAATAACATAAATTTTGAACTCTTGTTCAATGTTAGTGTTAGGAAGTATAAATTATTTCCTTACTAGTTAATATTTCTATTAAAAGATACGAAATTATAAAATTTATATTTGTGTGTGTGTGGGGGGGGGGGGGGGGCACTTGTCACCAACTTTTGGCATCCCCCCCACTTCTTTTCCTCCACTTCTACCACTGCTTAGGATGTTTGAAGGTCACCGAATTAAGCATTTATATTGGCTTGCCCTATATTAGGAAAATCTAACTGATGCGTTATTTGAACTTGATAAAATATAATCAAAACAGAATTGATATTTTCACTCAATCCCTAAAAATAATAAACACGGTTGGCGCTAGGAAGATTCATTGGAGCATGCTTGCATCCCCCCTCCCCCCCCCCCCCTGCTTTTGAAATTAAATAAGAGAAAAGTAGAGAAAAGGACAAATTTCAACGGAAAAAAGACTGTGTATCATTTAATAATTGATTTTATATCGATCATTGTGAGAAGAAAAGTAGTTTTTAAAAAAAATCAAGGTTCGAACAAAAATATTTTAATATAAAAAGGAGCTACAAACAAGCATTTGTTGACATTATATTTTTCAATTCCTTTAATATAAAATGAGTATTGGTTTTGTAAATGATTATATACATCGAAATTGGGATGTGAAATAGTAGGAAAGCAATTCAAATGTATTTGAAAATATTTTTTTTTTTTTTCAATAAACCGGTTATTTGGTTTAAACCAGGTTTTTTTTTGTTTTAAACCAGGTGGTTTTTTTTTTCTTCAAACCGGAATTTTTTTCTTTTTAAGTCTTATGTAATTACTTGTATAGACATATATTTATTAATAAAATTTGACATTAACTAGATTAATTAATGTTCAAATAACTATTAATATTCCTTCTGAAAATAATTTAAACTAAACAAATAAACACTTGTTGCTCATTATGTGGACATTCAAACTATAATTTTAATATTTTATCGAGAGATACTATTTTTTAAATTCAATGTATACAGTATAATACAATACTAATTGTTTACTACTTACATGGAATATTGCTCTTGGATTCATCTGTAATGGTGATAAATTATTCAAAATGATATTTTTAAGTTGAAGAAATAAGTTGTTTAAAGTTCAAAATCTTTATTTTAGAAACAAGTTTAAAATGCTGACTATAATCTAAGCTGAATTAATAATTTTGTTTAATTAAAAAAATTAATATGTCTATAAGATTAATATGAAAACTTATTGTTAAATAGGTAGTCTTTAAATGCAATATTTATTGAAAAATAGATTAGAACTTAATCTATCTATTGTATTCGTATAATTTTTCATTTATAAAAAACCTCACTTATTCGTTACAGTACCAAGAATGTTGATGTTTCATTTAGTGAATTATTTTCTTTAGAAATAGAAAGAAAACTACATTCTTATTACTTTATTCCATTTAAAACAAATTTTGGATATAACATTTAAAATTAAACAAAAAAAAAAAGGCTTTGCTGCTTTTTCTAAAACCTGTCTATTTCGCAACAATTGTACAACTCCAAAACGAAAGAAAATATTCTCTGAAGATTCGATGTAGTTGTTTTTGCAATAATTTTTTTTAAAACTTCTTTCAATACAACAGAATTAAACTTTCTTAAAATCATTTTCTTACATTCGCCACCATTCCATAACTGTTGCATTTTCAATAAATTCTTTTCGAAAAAGATATCTTTAGAATGGAAAATTTTTGGTTGAAAATAGAAGTTATTTACAGCTTCAAATATTTAGAAAAATCTAATTATAAATAAATAAATAAATAAATAAAAATACAATTTGAAATTATTCTTTAAAAAAAAACAATTGACTTTTTTTGAGAAAAAAACCATTTGGTTTTGACCGTTGGTTTAAATCATGCCAACCCTGTTTGAAAACGCATAATTAATTTTTTTAGGTTAACGAATAGAAAAGTTTGCATTTATAAAAACGAAACGAAAAATGAATATGAGTTATATCCCAAGAAAAAAAAAAAAAAAACAAGAAAAAAAACAAAAAAAAAACAGTGCTTTAAAAAATATCCGATTTCCCCCAAGTTAAAAAAAAAAAAAAAAAAAAAAAAAAAAAAAAAAAAAAAAAATCCAAACTAAATTCAGTGGTAACGATAAGGGGATGATGAGTATAAATTAATTCTGATATCAAAGAAAACGAATATGAGCGGTAATGATGTGAAGAAGGAATCCTTTCTTCTTCACATCACTACAGCTCATATTTCAACGAATTTCCAGGCTCTTTTTCAATTTAATAATATACATTGAACATTAAACAATCTTTTTTTATGCATTAAATGAGCATACAATAATTAATCATATTTAAGAGAAATATGTCAATTTACTAGTTTATTGTATCAATATGAATGCAATAAATGGGAGGCTATATGCAAATATTGCGTCTCCTCCTATACCCCTCACTCCCAAAAAATCTAGGAATGTGGAACATCGCACAACTTTCAATTACACTATCGAACATTGGTCATTACAGTAAAATTTGACATTGTGTTACTCACAATTTTCTTATTTTCTCTCATTTGAATAATAATGGCCAGTTTGCCGTTATTTTTGGAAAAAAATTTTATACAAAAAAAAAAAAAAAAAAAAGAAAAAAAAAAAAAAAAAAAAAAAAAAAAGCTAAAATTGGGATTTTGGCAATATACTTTTTGATAGTCCTTATATTATCCTTTATTATAAGTGAAACTGAGGTTAGAAAAAAAATAGCGATCGCTAATGAGTAAAGAGAACTTTGTGTTGAAGGTTTTCGTTTTTCAACTTTTAACGCCATTAAAGCATTTTTACGGGAATTTCGGAGGTGGTAATGTTTAGAACATCTTAAGAGGCATTACCTCAGCGATTTTGAACAAGATTGTTAGAGCCGTTTTTCAGCAATTACTGAAAAACATGATATTTTTCCATGGCAGCTATCTTACGCGCATTCGTGATTTTGACGAAAACCTTAATGGTAGGTCCCCACCAACTCGCACACCAAATTTAAACAGGTCAATTTGTTCGGAAGTTAATGCTGACCACATACACATATATTCACACACACAAACAGAATTTTTTTCTAAATCACTTTTTTTAAATCAGGATGTTCCAAAACGTAGAGAAATGCTGAAATTTTTTAATTTTTTTTTTTTTTTTTTGACGAAATGCTGTACTTTCATTACCCTATGTATGAATATGGATAATTGAAAGTAAAAAAAGTCTGTAACAACGCGATCTAGCGTTCTCACACGTTTTTATTTTACACTACACCACTGAACTAAATGTGTGTATATACTACTTAAAAGCTTAAAATTTGTTCTTAGAATTTTGCATTATTGATTCAACGGTGTTTAAATAATAAAAGTATTGAGTCGATTTTACGTATTGTATTCATTTGTGATTATTATTTTTCAAATTTTATATAAATTAATTACTAACAATGAAATATTATTTGGCATCAGCTCGATAATAACAGGATGCTAGGGGTTTGGAACATCACAAAACTTTCAATTACACTCTAATACTGACTTGGATTAGTGTTATTTACCGTTTTTATATTTTTATCATTCATTTAGAGGAAATGGTTAGTATGGCGATATATTTTTAGGTAATCCTTATATTATCCTTTATTAGAAGCGATACTGAAGGGAGAAGACAAAACGATCGTTGATGAGATATGCTCAAGGAAAGAGAACTTTGCGTTGGAAGCGTTCGTTTTTCAACTTTTTACTCCATTAAAGCATTTTTACGGAAATTTCGGAGGTGGGGATGTTTAGAGAACACCTTAAGAGGCATTACCACAGTGCTTTTGAACAAAATCGTTAGAGCCGTTTTTTAGCAATTACTGAAAAACATGATTTTTTCAATGGCAGCTACCTTACGCGCGTACTTTGATGAAAACTTTAATGGTAGGTCACATGGCTACCACCAAACACCGCACACCAAATTTGGAACATCGTAGGTCAATTTGTTCGGGAGTTATGCTAACCACACACACACACACACACACACACACACACACACACACACACACACACACACACACACACACACACACACACACACACACACACACACACACACACACACTTTTTTATATCACTTTTTTGAAATCAGGATGCTTCAAAACTTGGAGAAGTTCAAAAAAATCGGAATTTTTTTTTTTGACCGAATGCTATACTTTCATTACCCTATGTATACATACGGGTAATTGAAAGTAATAATATGTTAACATCATTATTGTCTGAATTAAGATGAAATAAACAAAAAGTAATATGAGGTCTAACTTATCAGCGTACTGAAATTCAACTTTAAAATCTAAAATTCGTAGGCCTCGAAAATGATCAAATTTCATAACACCACTTGTGAAATTTCGACCTGTAAAACAGTGCTTTATGAAAAAACTGTCCTTGGTAGCACGTTTTTTGAAACATAAAAACAAGACTTAAAAAAATTAGAAGGCCAAACATCTGGCATGAAATATTTCAATTTAATTGCAGTCAAGGGATCTCTGACATCAAATACCTGTTGCGCCTTCACGTTTTCCATAACGTTTCTGAAGTTCGGCTCTGTGGAATGTTTATTTAAAAACGGAAACAGGGCTTTGTTTATCATTTTTAAACTGGGTAGGATACTTATTGAGGGGTTCACTGGACAAAATTAATTTAATTTCGAGCCTCAAAATAAATTGATTGATATAGCCGAAAGGCTCATTAAAATGAAAACGTATTTGTAGAATAGTAGAAACAGTGAAATTAGTAGTAGCAGTAGATTATAAAATGAGAAAAGGTGTGAATCTAATTAAAAATAATGAATTAGTTTTATTTTCCTTTAAGAGTATTAATACGGTTTGGATAAAGATAATTCCTTTATTAAAACAAATACCTACACAATAAATAAATAAATAAATAAGTAAATAAATAAATAAATAAATATGTAGCTTACACCACCATTTCGTTAAAGTTTTTCTTTTCTAAAATAACTACGTTCCATGTTATGAAGCTTTAAAAGTCATAGACGGAAAAAAAGAAAAAAGGGAAAAAAATGTGCATCATTATATCAAGAAATTTTTCCGTGTAAATATAATCAATTAATATTAAAGACATCGAATCGGAATGGAATGACTTCTGAAATTATTGTTAGGGATAAATCATGGGACCCAAACGAGTTTACACTTTAACCACTAGCCAACTCTTTCATGTATCTTCAAATAATGTCCATGAATTTTTCATTGTCGACCTTTACTTAACATTTTTAGCAATTACTCAAAGTATTAGTTTTCCACACTCTCCAATCAATCTTTATTAATTGGCCGCAGCTTTTGGATATGTTATGACATCATCAATGAAGGGCAGGGCAGTGGGGGATCCAGGATTTTCTTGAGGGAGGGGCGCAACAATTTGCCGTGCCTTAGTCAGGACGAAATTGAATATTTAAAAAAAGTTTTTAAAAAAAAATCTAAGCAGTGTTAAAAAAATATACTACAAGATCATCCATATACATTGATTGCCCCCCCCCCCCCTCATTCGTCACATCTTCGACTTAATAGCTTAGCGTAGGGTGGTTAACACAGTCCTTTTGTTTTTTCATTAACTATTTTATTTAATAAAAAAAATTGTATTCAAAATGCACCGTACGTATTAAACATTTTAGCAAGCTACATTTCCGGATCGTTATATCATTTCAGTATCGATTATACTGAAGAAATTCCAATGAAAGCGGGAGCTTGCTACTTTTATTTGTGACTAACTAAGTATAAACCTTACATTATACTTACATCTAACTGGGAAATCAGTAATTGTATATCAAAATTTAACATATTCATAAAATTATGCAGTGAGCTAGCTTAATAAGTAAAAATACGTAGTTTTACTGGATAATCCATAGCTACTCGAGTAATCTAAAGTATGTAGGGAAAAATTGTTTTCCAAAGAGAATGTTTTACTAATAATTATAAGTAATATTTTATAAGGCAATAGAAACAAATACAATTTAATTTTTTATCAGTTATTACAAAACAAATCCCATTTTCGAAGTCTCTATTGCCAATAGTTATACTTACACATGAAAAAGTCTAATGATAAAATTAAATGAAAAAGTCCAGTGATAAAAATTGACATTATATAATATCGTAAAACAAGACATCCCTCCCCCCCCCCCCCCCCGAAATAATCACCAAAAAAAGTAGATTTTCCTGCTTCTCGTGGGCACCCACTGCGTACTGCTCCTTTACACATTATAATACTTAAAACAAAACTGTTTGTAAGTCTATTTCTTGTAAAAAATTGGCATTTCTTGTAAAAAATTGGCATACCTTTCCACTGTGTTGTTGCAAAGGAGGATTTTTAATCTGAATTCAAACATGGCGCTTATTTACAATCCGAAACAAAAGCACGAGCTAGAGCTAGACGAGTTCTTATGCAATTTATAAACTACCTTCCTCTTCCTTTCTATCAAAACTTTAAAGTTTTGCCAATTACCATGTCCAGCTGAATGAAGGTGGTAATTTTCGAGGAGGGAGGGTAACCCAAATGGTCAACCTCTCATTCTTTTTTCCTCCTGGTTAGCGTTGAACATTATGCACGTGAGAGTCAAAATCTCTTCCTCCCAGCCGACAGAAAAAGGTATATTTGGTCCTGGAGAACGGGGAGAATATTTATTGATAATTCGATCCCAGGATACTTTTAACAGAAAGGGATGTGTTTTTGAGTGTCGTGAAGATGTCTTCAAGATCAAGAGGGTGGAGGTTTGAATGCTTGTACAGTCTTTTAACGTCCGTTTGAATGAGAAGGGAGAAGGCTATAAAAAGAACCTTGATCCAAAATTAGGCGCTTTTTTTTTCTTTTTTCGGAAATTAGATGAAGGTCGAAATATGTTTGTTGCTTGAACTTATTTAAACAAAAAAAATATAGATTCAAGCTGAGGGAGGGGCACGCGCCCCCCGCGCCCCCTGGCTGGATCCGCCATTGGGGCAGGGCCGGATTTAAGAGTATGCCGCCTATAGACTAAAGTCCATTTGCCGCTCCCACTATTGTTCATATTGGCTTAATATATTTGTTTTATACAAAAAAAGTATAAAGTTCATTGGTGTTTTCATCTTTTTGAAACTTATAAGTTCATTTAGTTTAGATAAAACTACAATTTTAATGGTTTACATAATAAATTATAAAATCAAATTAGTTATCTACTTTTCTTTCTTCACTTCTTTTAAGCTTCTTTACAAATTACTTGCCTAACATTTTGAGCCATTAACTCAATAACCTCATCGCAGGTCTTGGTAGAGAGATAATTTGTATTGCCACTACCACAATTACCGTATTTTTTAATGTGTGTTGCTAAGAATGGATCGAACTCGGATATCAACTCTAAAGCCATAAGAAAATTTCAATTCTTGTTAGAAGCAAATATCTCGTTGTCCCCTCTTAAAGCGAAGCCTCTTAATGTCAGGGGCCTTGACAGCGGTTACAACTCTAGTTAAAACGTTTCTCCAATAGTGTGTTTCTTTGTCTAGTTGTGAAGTTAGCATACTGTCAACACGGTTAAGAGAAATTCCTCTTGATTTTAGAATAATAATAGTAGATTTGTCTATTGAGGAATTTTCATGGTGACATGCACGACCGTCTCCATTTTCCATTCAAAATCGTAACAAACAACATGAGCACACCTCGCTTAACACAATCATCAACGATCCCGTTGTGCACACCGATAGACATGAGTGACAGCGTCAGACTCCAACAGACTAGACTGACACTATACTACTGACAGCGGAGTCATTGGGCCTTCCACCAACAGTGTTGCCAGATGGGCTACATTGTTGTCATATCAAATCGCTGCGCATGTGCCCGTGTTGCCAAACCAAATTAGATTGCACTACAAGAAAGTTGAATCGCTTTTTGTCAAAAGGGCGTAAGTCAAATTTTTTATCAAAATGAGTTTGATATGGTTTTGTATTGTTGGAAGATAGACACAATTATTTGTATAAAAGGTATGTTTCTGACTGTTTCTGTTAAAGTGGCGTAAGTCAATTCTTGGTTTTTGTTGAAAGGTCATGAGCCAGCTAGAAATGTCAGAACATGTGTACCTAGAGCTGACTCAAGGAATCTTTTTTTTTTTTTTTTTTTTTTTTTTACTGTCTGGCATCAGTCATCTGCCAACTGGCAATTGCTGCTCTGGTTGTTGAATCATACACACGTGTTCTCTACAACCTTACCTCTTTCTGTAGTTTATTCTAGAAATGAAATATCGTTTTTTAGTGTATTAAAGTTTTAAACTGTCTGTAATGGAAGAGTTAATAAGTGGAAGTCAACGGAAGAGAAAAGGTCGTAATGATAGTTATTATAATAGAAATAAAATCAAAGAAGCTAGGCTTAAAGGTCAGGCCTATGTGAACCAACGCAATGTACAAACTCCATCTAAACGTCCGGAATTTCACTGCAGGTGAGTTTGAACTTATATTTTTTTAATTGACATTGCTTATATTTGAATTTACTTTATTAATTCCATACAACTTAATCTACCAATGCAATTTCTTATGTAGATTTTTGTTTGTGTGTGCCAAAACAAATGTTTTTGTAAGGGTAAAAAATAAAAATAACTTTTTATTTGGAAGGCATAGTATGTTTGTTTGACCCTATACAAATTTTTATTTATAATATATTTTTAAGTATAATATATTTTATACTATATTTTTAAGATTAGAGATACGCCTAGGAATATTTATAAGATTTAAAAGACTATTTTTGCTTATGCCCATATTCTTTTTCGGTATTCCAAGAAATGTCTACAATTAATGGGGAAGAGAATTGCCTTGACATTTTTACCAAGTTGTACAACATTAATTCAAAAAATGAACAGGATTTGTACATACAAGGTCTTATTGATGTAGACGACGTCCAGTAAAGGCAATCAAGTGACAATGTAGACAACAGAGGTCCAAAGGCTGCATCGTTCAAGTATCATGTAATGATGGGTACTGATCCGTAAAATATGTGTTTCAACGCTTTATTAGCTGTACTTTCAATAAGCGAGAAAAGGGTAAGAAGAATCAGACAACTTAAACTTATGGGAAAAGACCCCAGAAGATCAAGAGAGGAAAAGGTATCAGCTATTCCTTACCACAAGATGCTCACTATGTTGTATCTGAGCATATCAAATCATTTCCTTTGAAATGATCACATTATAGTGGCAAAAAAATGTACTATTTGTCAGCAGAGATCAATATAAAGCTTATGAGGAAAATGTTCTGTGCTAAACACCCCAACCTTATAGTTAGCAAATCTTTTTACTAGAATTATTACAGGGAAAATTTCAACTACAAATTTGGACGCCCACAAGTGGATGTCTGTTGCACATGTGAGACGTTAAACAATAAAATTAAATCCTCTCACTTAAACCCTGTTTCAAAACTAGCTGCTGAAGCTGAACTTGCAATTCACAAAAGAAAGAGCAAGAAGTTCTATTCAGCTTTGAAGCATGAGACATCTGATGCTGCTCAAGATGAAAGCTATGTTTTATCTTTAGCATTTGACTTCATGAAAACAATATCCCTTCCAATAATGGCAGTACAAGAACTTTATTACTTACGGCATTTTTCGTTAAATGTTTATGGCATCCATAATATGAAACAAAATACTACTTTATTTGTATCACGAAGGGGTGGCAAGAAAGGGACCCAATGAAGTTTGTTCTCTATTGTTCAAATATCTAAATGCTGTGGCTGAAACTGGAAACTATACAGAACTAAGATTGTTCTGTGACAATTGTAGCGGCCAAAACAAGAACCAGTCTTTGCCTTGATTTTGCCTTTATCTTACTGATTCAGGGAAATTCGACTAAGTTACTTAGTACTTCCCTGTGCGAGGGCATAGTTTTCTCCCTTGCGATCGAGACTTTGGTTTCATATCGAAATGTCTTAGTAGACGCGATCGTATATACACTGTGAATGAAGTCTCGGACTACATTAAATCAAGCACAACAAGATCTGACAAGTTTACTATTTGGGGAATCTCTTCCTCAGACATTTTAGATTACAAAACATGGATGAAAGCCTACTACAAAAAGTCTTGCATTTCCCAAGAGACCAAAGTTAAAAAAATTGAAGGAAAAAAAAAAGACAAGGTCAATTTCCAAATAAGTACATTATTTCAACTTGTATATAGAAAACAAAACAAAGGATGTGTTGAAGGATATTCTACCACAAAAAGTCTGGTTTCCCCCTGCACCTTTTTCATGTCTAAGACACAGGCTGTTCAAACACCCACAGCTCCAGCCTATCCTGCAGAGAAAGTACCGATTAAAAAAAGCGAAAATAATGGATGTTATAGTTTTAGAAAGTAGGCTATGTAGAATGACTAAAACATATTTTTAAGTAACATGCATTCTTATATTCGTACGGAAAATATTATTAACGTCTGAAATAATTCATTTTAACTTTTGAATAAATTGCTAAATTGTCACTCCCTGAAAATTTGCCGCTCTAGGCTGCAGCCTACTTAGCCTACTTAGAAATACAGCCCTGATGACGGGCATTGATGCTTAATAATAATACATCCGACTTAGTGCCAGCAAGTTATAAATTCGCAAGTAGGAGAAAACAACGATTTGTGTCCTCTTTGAATAAAAAGTGGAAGTTTCAAATGGAAAATGCTTGCATAAAATATTTGGTAATGAAAGGTTTGGTTAGTGGTTTAGATTTAAAAAAAAAAACTCTCTTTGGGATTCCCCTCTCCCTCCATCTCCACCAGAATACAGGCATGCAGTCTAATTCGTCATTACTGATGTAAAATGAGTATAATAACATGGAAATTTGTCTTCATAAAATGATATAAATTTTTATGTTGTAGACTCTCTAGAGCTTTTATTAAATGTTAAGTAAAAAGAAAAGCCGTTCTTGGGAAAAAAAAACACCGAGGCACTGGTGTACTCTGGTCCGTAATTACAAATATATCCCAGTAATAAAGCAACGCTGGCCAATGTCGCTCGATATTGCCTAATCTCGATGTGGAACGTTGTAAACCGGTCCTTGTTACATATATTGGTCCATCACGCACAATGCTGGTTGAAATATACTGGAAGTTTTGAAATTTGTATACATAGTTTTAAAATTTAAGTATTTTATTCATTAGAAATTGTGAAATTTTTTTTCCGTGAATAGATATGTTAAATATCTATTAAAAAAAAAAAAAAAAAAAAAAAAAAAAAAAAAAAAAAAAGCGTATATTTTGGAACGATGCTCGAGTAATGTCCAAAATTGCCGGATCTTTCAGAACCCCTGTATCCGATACTGTTATGCTACCTGGGTAGGTCGACAAAAGTTAAAAATTTAAATTCTCAAATTTTGATTATAATCACTTATAGTCTGCGGGTATTTCCCTGATACACAAATGGAAGTTGAAGATCATTAAAAAATAGCTTTGAATCAGAGAGATTAAAGTAGACAAACAGCTTCCCGACATTCCAAACCGTATTTCGAAAACCAGAATTTCAATGCCCTCTTTAGAACTTGTAACTCATACTAATCCTCTTATTTTTTACTGTATAATTTTCTAGTTTAATGAATGTAATTTACAGATTTAAAAACTCGTTTCTTTAAAAATAGTTATCTATTATTTTAGCATAATTTAATTTCTATCATAATTAATGTATTTGATACAGGTAAATTTTTTTTAATAATTGCCCCTTGTTTTATTGATTCATGGTATGTGGAATTTAGAGCACTATCTTATAAGGAAATATAAACAAACCTTGTTTTTAAACTACTGCTCCTTTCTGGGAACTTACACGAATATGAAAACTGCAACTCGGTATTGATTTATGATTACTATAGTTTGGATCTTAATTAGTTTTAGTTGCAATAATTTGCAAAGTTCGGTGAAATAACGAAATTCTTTTTTGGGTCAAAAATAATCACTAGTCGAAAAGAGTTGTTTAAAGGTATAAAGCAAACTGACTAAATTTTGAGAACGAAAAACCAGTTATTTGTTACAATATAATGAATAAATGTTACCTTAGACCGTATTCCGAGAAATCCTTTGATAGAAGCTCTATATTAAAGCAAGCAACTTCATTAAAATTCCAAAGAGGTATTGGACTCGTGTAATTCACTAATATATTTTTTTTAATTATCATGGTGTTTGATAGGAGGTGTTCCGGTTATTTCGAAACTTTTTACATAAGTACTCGATTAACTAATGGTGGAACTTGGAAAAAAGCCTGTAAAAACTTTTAAAACGTAATATGGAAGTTATTTTTCCTCCAAAAGAGAAGATTGAAGAATATCGTTGAAGAGCGTTCGTTGGAAAAGCTATAAATACTTGAAAAGTTAAAACAAGGAGAGGGGAGAGAGAGAGAGAGAGAGAGAGAGTCGCTGCCGCTCGTTAGAGACTTTTTCAACTCTCCTAATCAGGCAACAAATTTTAAAAATTCATTTCTTAACATCCTATCAGAAGACCACTGATCTCTCTAACTACAAACTGCAGATAGCTTCTAAGCGGTTTCTGCTCTGTAAGCAGATGAAGCCAATTGAATACTTCATCCCATCTATGCTACGTAATAGATAGCCCATGGTTACAAACGTACTCTAACTAATTTGGAGGGAAATAGATATCTATGGTGATTGTTAAGGCTTCAGATTCGAATCAATAACCAAAAGCATGCATTATACTGAAGTTGAAGTTAAGCGATCAGTGACTGGAACTAGCTTGAGACTTTTTTTTAAACTTTTCCAAGCAGGCAACAAATATAAAAATTCATGTAAGAATATCCTTACAGAAAACTTATAATTAGTGTACTTTTCCGAAGAAGCTTTGTCTTTGATGGTATGTCGAAAATTAACAAAGCATCACTATCTTAATATGTGTATAAATATTTTGCTGTATCTCTTGCATCACTTGGTGTTATAACAGAGCAATTATCTGGCTGATGCACGAGACATTTTGGCTCTTTTTTTCTCTACTTGTAGACAGATAAAAATTATAAAATTAAGATTATTCTAGTAGTTATGCTTTTATTTTATATAGGGGAGACTTGCGTACCTAGGGCCATCATGTACCTATGGCCTTTCCAATTTTATTGAATAATATTTAGTTCGAAGTTTTTTTACTCACTTGGGTAAGTGGCAACACCCAATTTTTCTTTTGACAGCCATTTTAAAATATTAGAGGAGAAAGCTGTGGCGAGTTACACTTGGAAAATGTTTTTATATGGTCTGCAGTAACATTTTGCAGCTCATGTCTTTTACTGTTTTACAAAGTTAAGACAAATACTTATCTTTGAATTGTAGTAAATAATTTTGTTTGTAACATCAAGTACGAAATGAGATGTTTAAACAAGTCCTTTTTCCATGTGCATTTTTAGTAGAAGACATTTTATACGAAATTACCAAGTCGTGTACCTAGGGCCAGATGGTTGCTTTGTTACAACTGCACTAATATCTTTTATGTTTTTATTTTATTTAAAAATTTTATTAATAAATGGAGGAAAATGACATTAATTATTTGAACCATTTTGATTCAGTCAAATCTTTTTATTGGCTGTTATTTAAATGAGAGGGCTATATATTTTGCTCTAGAATTTTCAATGTTCTTGATTTATAAAAATTGTGTCTGTTATTATTATTCAGAATTATTAATTTGTTTGTATAAAAATGAGAATTTATTAAAAAAAAATGTTGTATTTCTTTAAGAGTCGGAACACACAAAGGTGTGTTTTGCCCTTTAAGAAACACTACAGTGCAGCTTACAGTAATTGTATGCTGGCAAATCAATCACCATTTACGACGTTGTTTATAATGTTGACAAATCGTATCCTTTGGATTTAACTCCTGTAAAAGTTGTAGAGGGCTTTATGGTCAGTGAATCAAAACATATTCATGAGTTGAAGTGTGACCGACAGACCAGATCTATCTATAAGTTGTTAAAATAACGTTTTTCCCGAGAAAGCGAGTCAACATTAACGAAACTGGATGTTTTTGTATTAAATTCAGTTTTACGGAAACATTTTCAGAGTCTTCAACATCAAAACCCATTTCATGTGCTGCTGAATTTTTAGAGCTTCCGACATCTAATTCCTGCTGTGTTCCATGCCTGAACAGGTAAGGCCTTTTCCAAATGCGAAACCTCGTACATCCAAAAGAGACGGCCAGGGAGATGTAGAATCTTGAAAGACACTCCAGAAAAGAAAACGATTGAAGAAAACGTGTGATTAGAATGGCAAAAAGAAAAAGAAAAATCGTGAAAAAATCTGTGTTTCAAAATGAGACAACTTCATCTGAAGAATTATCAGACATTGCATGCTCTTCTTATTCCGCTGATGATGCAAATTCTACAGTAGTTGATATAAGTGATACAATTGAAATTGGGGTTTTTAGTTTAACAAGATAACAAAGCAAAAAGAATGAAGATTTTTATGTAGCAGAAATAATAGATATTAAAGAGGAGCAATATAGTGAGGAATACTTGAAAAAATTGCACATTCGAATAAGTTTCTCTATGATAAAGATGTTGTTTTTGAAATTGAGTGCAAAAATATTGTGTTCAAATTGCCAAAACCAAAATATGTTGATGCTTCAAAGCGACAATGTATGCAGCTCATTTTTTAGAATCTGTTTTTGAAGTTACGAAAATAATTGTAATTCACTAATAATTTGACACATTGCAATTTATTATAATTATTATATGATAAACCAATTACTGATAATTACTTGATATTGTTTCTTTCATAAAATTCATCTGTGTATGTTAGATTTCCATTACGGAGTGAAACCTAACTTTAAGAGAATGGCCCTATGTACCAAAGCTACTGGCCCTAGGTTATAACGAGATCTTTGTACCTAGGGCCATTTGTGAAATTCATTAAAAAACTTTCTATTTCACAGAATCTATTATTTTAAGTATTTATACAAATTCCAATGGGAAGTAATTACTATAACGATATATGTAAATCAATTTCAAATTTTTAAACAGCACAGTGTCTTATTTTTTGTGCATTGAAAAAAGGCTGCCCTAGGTTCATAGGTTTCTCGTAATATTACTTAGTGACAAAGTTATATGGAAAAATAATTACTCTAACTAAGTTAAATATGCATTTATAGCCTGACTTGTCCCGTGCGTCTGTAGCTTATAAATGATATTTGACCTTGTTAAAATAATTATTTTTCCATATAACTTTGCTACCAGCTAGAGTTATATATATAAAAAAACATAACTACTAGATTCATGATAATTTTAGAATTCTAATTTTTTACGAGTAGAAAAAAGAGCCAAAATGCCTCGTGCTTACATCAGAGAATTGTCCATTAATAAAAATGTACCCTAAATATTTATATGTTTCTTAAAAGACAGACGATGTTGCAATATCTTTAAAGATAGACGATGCTGCGGTTAGTTTAAACTGAATCAAGCAAATAGAGCGATTTTATTCTACAATAATCAAAATGTTTAGAGAGGAGTACTTTATGAAAACGTCTAGAGTAACCTGACGCGTTACACAATTCTATATCTCGGAACCAACCTATGACCAAATTTGCGATTTGTGTTTTATTGCAGATGATGGTCTTAAATGTTTCTTTTCTATCAAACAATTACACCGTAACACATTCGAATGTATTTTGAAGGCATTTTGCGAGAGTAATAGCAGTGTTAAACATAGTACAAAAGAAGATCACTCTGCTGTAAAGTTGTTGGCTAACATCGTTCAATTCCGATGTGGAACGTCCAGAATACCATTTTCTGACATTGGCCGATACTGCTGTTCTCTGGCCAATATAGCTCAACATTGGCCAATCCGTTGTAAAAGAACCTTCTTTACTGATAGTGGCCAATCTCGTCCATTGCTGGATAAAATATGCTGGAAGTTTTGATATGTCGATGCGCAGTTTTAAAATTGAACTATTTTATTCATATAAAAGGACAGAGGGAGAAAAAAAATTTCATTATGTTTTTAACGTGTTTAAAAAAAAAAAAAAAAAAAGTAAGTGTTTTGGAACAATGCTCGAGTTCCGGCCGTAATCTGCCAATCTTCCAGAAACCCTGTTTTGGACATTGGCCAATACTACTGTGCTACCTTGGATAGTAGTGGAAGATGATTTCAAATACGCCTTTGCATGAGTGGGATAATTACTGACTTGTATTACATTTTTATTCTTTTCTAAAAAGCAAGTAACCATTACTTATAAATTTGCGTTTATTAACATATTATATTAATTAAAAGACTGTGCACATATTTTCTACATTTCTCTCATTGTTATTTTTCACGCTTGAAAACTCATAATTCAAAAGCCAGTTGAAAGAAGAACGAATATATTTTATGCTACTTGTATTTGCATATTTAAATACTTTAAAACGAGGTATATATTTTACCATGCTTAGTTTCTGTTTTCGTCGAATATTTTTTTAACTAAAAAAAAAAAAAAATTGTGGACACATAATTTCAAAAAGTTACATTTTGAATTTATCAAATAATTATAATTCCCAGGGATAAATTTATTAAAAGTTTTCAAATAATGTTGTATAAAAGTTTCAGAAACATATATACAACAAGTTATTAATTCATTCGAATAAATACTTGTAACAACAAGTTACAAGTATTTATTCGAATGTTACAGCCCAACGTCATTGAATTTAACACGGTCTTCTAAGGAGCAGATGTAATCATGTTCAGCGTGAAAGTTTATAGAACTCATTACCGTAGAAACATAGGTAAGAGCCTTTCACTAACAAAACGTATATAATAATGAGTGCTTGTAGTCCGTTAAATCTATCCTCTTTAGCGCTTTTATATTAGTGAGTGAAGTTGCGGCAAGAGAAGAGTTCTGTCCATCAATCGTATGCGTCGACCTCGTCGTTGGACCTACTAAAAAATCATGATGTGTAATTCAATGTGTTGTTACCCTGTTCTATGTTACTATGAGAAAGTCCAATACACATCTTTCAAAATGACATGAAATGAACATAGCAAGTTTTGCAATTGGGACAAGAGTTATTGGAAACTTTTTCATTTGTCTCATTGCAAAATTCAATTCAACTGTAGGTTGATCTTGTGAACTCCCGGAGTTTAACATTGATGATTTTTGTATTAAAAATTATCTCAAGTTTTAATTAGGAGTGATAGTAATACTTTTCATTAACAGTGCGACACATTAACAAGGTGAATATTCAATTAAATTTTTTTTTGTTTGAAATAGTAATATTCAATAACAATTTAGATTTATGTTCCCATTAGCAAGCATTAAGTTCATCATAGCAATCAAGTGAAGGTAGTAATCTATTCTTTTCCGCAAAGCTTGGTTAGGTGGCTTCTGTCTTTTGTTTTTAAGTTGATCTTTCCATCAACTCTATTATTGTTATAAACTGTTGTTTATTATTTAAATCTGAAGTGTAAAAATTTAGTTGAAAATGAAGTAAAAGTTTAATACTGAAAAAACTATAATATTGAACCATCCTCGTTATATTAATCGTAATTAATTGACTGAGTAAAAATGAGGACCAACATGCATGGTTTCTCTTTTATTATCTTTTTGGACGTCGTTCACAGTTGACCAATTTATTTTCCATTGAGTGACCTTTACCAAACTTTAGTTTTCAATTTTCTTTAGCAGAAGACGCTTTCTCTCCTCCATCAAGAAAAGACAACAACAACCACAAATAACCTGATTTTCATTATGCTTAACCTTTTTTTCGATGGAATAATGAAAACTAATTTACGCTCTATTTACGCCTAGGCGTTTTCTAAAAAAGAATCGAGTGAAAAAAAGAAAAGAAAAAAAAAATCGAGTGTCCTCCGAGTATCCACGGGATGTCTTCCTTTCTTTGTCGAGTTTTTATTTTTCCAGATCGTGTTATAGTTGCTCTTGCGAGATCTGTATCGATGTCAAGGTTGGACTGAAACCTAGAATTTTGAGTCCTGGGAGACTCCTGATAGATGGTTTTCTTCTTTAGATAGTCCCTATAGAGTGATTCAGGAATCGATTTATTTTAGATCGATCTTTGCATCGATTCCTGTTATATATATTGAGGTGTGAATTTAAAAGAAATTGAGACGTGAAGCACAGAATCTGAACTTTTGACAGATGCTAGAAATAGATTTTTAGATGGCCTGCGTAGAATCTTGAAATAATTTCTTTTTTTCATGGTTTTGTGTCGATAACTTTTATCATTAGTTATATATATAATGCTTTTATGGATCTTTTTTGTTCGTTTAGATGTGGGCGTGAAGGAAATGAAATTTAGTTCGTTGAAAAAGGAATTGAGATATGAACCCGAATTGAATTAAGAATTTGGTACCATGATAAATGATACCATGGAGTTCGAATCAATAGGAAGCTTATGATTAGAACTTATAAGCTTATTAGCTAGAACATGTTATACTATACGATAGTAATTTTTGTATGTAGAAACTCGTTCAGTTCGTCATTGTAAAATTCTTCAGAAATTATTTTTTACGTAAAAATACAAACTTCAAATATACCTATGAGTTTTTTCATTATTTTTCATGTGGAAAAAAATTCATAAATTATCATTTATTTTATCGTTTTAGTAATTAAGTTAGCAAAGGGGGGGGGGGGGATATAAAGCTGAATTTTTGCAAAAACTATCACATGTGGACGAAAATGAGAGAAATGTTCCTTGAGAATTATCAAGTGCCAGTTACGCTCGTGAATTCCTCCTTGTTAAAATGAGTATGATTATAAAAGGTAAACATGGAAATACATAATTTTATTTTCATAATTTATATTTAAATTGTATTTTCAATTGCTTAATAAAGAGATTTATATTAACAGAAACTTTTCGTTATCACTTGATTGCATATAAAAACGCAATGGCATGTCATAAAACTGTACAAAAAACACACTAAAAATATTAAGGCTGCGAAGGGTTTTTGACCCCTGAATTTGAAATAGGAGCACCTCGAGATAAAGGGGTTATTGACTTGTTATCTTAAAAACCCTCTACATCAGTCAATAAATAAATAACATGATACACAGTTTTACCTCTGTGTCAACACAGTTGATGGCAACTGTCATGGCCTTAACTCACTCTTATCAGATACTCACTTAAAAAAAATAAAAAAATAGCTAAAATATTTTTTAATGCGATCGAAAGAGCCAGAATAAAAAAAGAAATAATCAGTATAGGGCCGATGTACAGTTTATACTGGGCCTTAAGTCAAAGTCCATTACCATTTCTTTTTTTATTATACATATCTCTTGAGGCAAACGGGCCAGGCGTATGCCCACGCAATGCCTTTCCTGCGCATGTCCAAACATTAAGAGGGGACAGACACCGGACCATACTTTTGACCAATTGAAAGCAATACCCTTGGACTTAAGGCCCAGGATAACAAATTGTATTGAGGCAGATACTTTCATTAAAAGGCAGCTCCTACATATGTTTATTGTATGGAACATCAGGATAAGAAATAAAGTACCAACAATTTGGAGACATTTAATGATTTAAACCTCCCACTATGAAGGTTGAGGGCAAATGAGGACAAAAGTCTAATCAATTTTGATTTTATTTACAAAATGCCCCTAAGTTGGCGAGGTTGGAGGTGAATTTGGCGAGAAAGCTTGAAACAGAATATAGAATATCCAAGTTGCAATTCGATATCGCTATCTTAACTTTATTGCTTTGTAGGCACTCTTTCAGTCGACTTTTATAGCACTCCGGTTGGAACTTCTGGTAATTTTATGTAATCCTACTAATCTTATCAAAAATGTTAACTTTTAAAATATTAAATTTCAAATTTCAAAATAAAAATTTGAAATTTTAAAATTAAAATTCGAAATTAAAATCTTAAAATTAGAATTTTGAAATTAAAATTTTAAAATAAAAATAAAATTTTTAAAATTAAAATTGCAAAATTTAAATTGTAAAATCAAAATTGTAAAATTAAAATTTGAAAATTAAAATTAAAAAAAAAAAAAAAAAAAAAAATTATGACGTAAAAAAATTAAAATTAAATAAAAATTAAAAATGGAAAAAAATTTTAAAATTAAAATTGCAAAATTTAAATTGTAAAATCAAAATTGTAAAATTAAAATTTGAAAATTAAAATTTAAAAAAAAAATAAAAAATTATGACGTAAAAAAATTAAATTAAATAAAAATTAAAAATAAAGAAATAAAAAATAAATTAAATAAACAATTTTCACTGTGCTATTTCTGACAAGTTGAAAGAAAAAAATTTCTGGAAATATAAATTTAAATTATGCCACGAGTAAAATTATATTATTAAAGGATCTTCCTGTTGCATATTTATGTGGTGTATTACTATTTACCAGGATGTGTGACAGAAAAAGGGGATCATAAAAATTAAAAAAAAAAAAATTATAGTCAATTTTTTATGATATTTTGTCTATATTTTGGATATTTCTTGAATGAATTTAATTATATACTAAAACTAGTATCATACGAAGACTTTTATTCTGACGTATCATTTGGAAAATTTGGGAAAAAAAGTGTTAGATAAAAAAGAAAATTGTGAGGAAATGTGCTTTATTGAGAATGTGTTGACAGAATGAAACAACTTTTAAACGTTTATTTTGGTTGCCAGCAAGCTTTTATCTCCTGTATCTTTTATTAGTAATCTCATGATATGGTATATTGTTAAGGAATCATTAATCACTTATGAAGACTGACAAATTTTTATTTATTTTTCAATTAGCTTATTACATCCCTGAGGGGTTAATTGAGTGCATAGAATAATCATAGTGCAATGACTAACGGATAATGCGTATGTGTGACGTCATTGCTATTCAATCCCTGACAAACTTTTAGATTCATTTTGTTTACATCTATTGCATAAAATAATTTTATGAGATTTTTTTCTTTTTTTTTAATGAGATTTAATGAGATCTTATGTAATCAAATTTTATGCTGCGTTACCAAAATGCAAATAAATGAGAGAGAAAAAAAAATTAACTTGGCTTATGCCGCTTGAGTGGGGCTCTGGCGTGAATCGATTTTAACTACTGAGAGGGGGGGGGGGGGGTTGAGACGTGTTGACGTATAGCCGAATCACAAAATCATGGTTCTTGAAAAAAACAATTAGCACTAAAAAAAAAAAAGATATCTTACGTTGTTCTGTTGACCTGTGACTCTTTTAACTACTAGTCTGAAAGGCGACTGCAAGTTTAGGTGCTCCATCGAACATTAATCTGATTTTTTTTTAGAATGTAGAGAAAGGCTAGTAGATTATGAATATATTGGCCTGTCGGGGTTAAAATGGCCGAAACTGTTGAAAAATTGACTTGGATTGATCTGAATCCGATTGCCAAATAATGATCATTCTTTTTTACTTTGTAATCCACCTCTGATTTTCATTGAGGAAGGGTGTAGACGATTTCACTTTGCTAGTGAAGAATATTAGCTTCTTTTAAAAGTGAACTAAGTTGGCGATAAATATTACGAAAAATTAACGAGCTGTGGGTTAGCAAAAAAAAAAAAAAAAAAAAAAAAAAAAAGAACGCTAATTTTTTTCAAGTTATGACATATTTGGCAATTGGATTTAGTTCAACTAATTTGAAGACAATTTTTGCACAGTTTCGGTCATTTTTGCCCTGGCAGACCAGTATATTCATAATCATATGATATATCTCTACAATTTTTAAAAAATGCCAATTTGCAGTCGCCTCTTAGTCTATAATGAGTTTGCTGACCACTGATCCAAGTTATAATATGATCTAAGAAATAATTTGTCTATGCAATTTTTAATATCATCTAAGAAACAAATTGGCTATCTAAAATTATCACAAATGTTTGTTAAAAGATGAATTTAGAATTAAATTTGCAATTTTAAAAAATAATGAACAAATTCAATTACAAGCAGAATAAAAGTTCCAAGTCATTGGTAAAAAAGTAACTTGTCTGAAAGAAAGCATTTTCTATGTTATGGATATTGTATATATAGTTCTTTGCCCTTTCATGTCTGTATAAATACGATGAATACCCGTATTTCTATGCGAAATTTCACCATGTGTACGTTTTAATAACAACTTATTGAATTATCTATAGTAATAGTGTCTCAATCCTTAGTCGTTATTTATACGATATAACTGTTACAAAATTTATTCATTAAGGAGAGTTGTTTGCTGAATAATTCATGTTGGCCAAATAATGTCAATTAGCTAAGGACATACGATCGTAAAGTGGAATTTCTATTATGCAGTTATTATGAAAAAGAGATTGAAAAATTAAAATTTTCTTATTAAATATAAAATAAGGTAACATTAAATTTACATAGTTTAAATGAGTACAGTCGGACCTTTCCTGATGAAAAGATTTATTTTTTATCTGCAAAACCATTGGACATCGTATCGTAAGGATTCATGTTTAGCTTAAAGTATTCAAAAGTAGGCAAAGAACACACACCGCTTAATATTAAAGATATATACATTAATAGCTGACTAACTGGCAAAAAGCATTTGGGAGTTACAATTTTATTTTGGTTCGTGAAATTAGAAAAATAAAATTTTGTTTTTCTATTCATGATATTTGAGAAATAAATCAAGCTAAATTTGAAACGCCAGTGAAAGGAAAAAGCAACTAAATATATTCTTAGAAATTACTTTAAACAATGGAGAAAGCAAAAAATCAATTGAAATTGAGAAATTTTTAACATTCCCAAACAATCCCACCTAAAATTCATTAATAGTTTTCAGTATATTGTTGACCCAGCCCTTTCTAAATTGCCATTTGGTTCAAGGCTCTCATGTTACAATTAATGTGATTTAACTAAATCAGATAACTACAGTGACTAAATTGTATTATTGATTTAAGAATAATTCCTTAAATATAGCGGATGTAGCATATCTAACGTAGGAATAATGTATAATTCATAAATCAGGATCTGGAAGGCCTGCAATTACCTTGTCATTGAACAAATATGTAAATAGTTAAATTAATTTAAGATATTACTATGTTTATTATTCAGATTCAATGTGTATGTGTTCTCCACTTATAAATCACAGGCTAAATTAACTCTTCAGCAAGGTATAATATATGTATAATATTACTATAGAAAGGCAAACAAGTTATTTAGCAGTAAAACTCTTTTAATTAGTGTGATTTATATTATTTAATTAGGAAGCTCCACTATTGAATTATTGTAAACTATAAAAAAGGACATGTCAATAGTTTTCAATTGGACGTGATCCCTTTTTACATTTAACGGTTCAATAATAGGCGATCTTCCCTCAACAGAATGACCACCTATGGGGTACTTAAAATATATGCTGAAAGCAAAAGTTATAGAAATACGACTCGGACTTTCTATCCCTGCGTGACCGCCACTTATCTGCTCTGTATTGGAATTCTCTGTCATATTTGTATTACACATCCACCAACTTGTAACTTTTTTGGTAGAATATACTTTATTAATAATTTATATATAGACATGATGCCTGAAAACAAATTTTCAAAGGTCCTTAAAAACATTATTTAGGTGATTTTCATTCTGTGATTTGAGTGGGAACATTGAACAAACTATCAAATATTAGTTTAATATGATTGATATAATTGAATTAATATGGTGAATTTCTAATCACTGCAGTAGCTTTTTGATTGAATACCTATCGAAAGGCAATAGAAAATGAAGGTACAAATAATAAACCCTTATATATTGATGCTTTAGAAGTTCTGCGTGGAAGTCGAAATGCAACATCATGACGAAATTCACGGTTAGTAAGTCGTTTAATTACTGATTCTCACTTTAAGAATAATGCAATAAATATTATATTTTAGCCAACTTTTTGGGTCAAACATCCCACTGTGCGTCATCTGTTGTGATAGGGACTGATGGATTGGCTTTGAAACTTGTTAAGGGCCGCGTGCACCATGTTATCGAGACAGATGCAAAAACATTTCAGCTGTTGCGACTTATTTTTCTGTAACGGTTTAGAAGCGTCCGTCTGGCTGTTCTACTTAATATTATTTGAGGACATTTTATAATTGATATTAAAGGTTTTCAAGGGATTTTTACAATGAAAGCTTAATATTAAAGGAATTACCCATATTTCAAAAATCGTACTGTTTAATATCTACGATTACTGTGTGGGAATTATTTTGTAAAGATTGATTGTGGTGATACGATTTTAATTTCATTTATAGTGGGCTCTACTGGAATTTATGAAAGAATACTTTTTGAACTGCGTTTGATATGTTATGTTTGCTTGGTGGATCCGTTATAGTATACTCACGAATTTGATTTTCAGCTGCTTGACAGTCGTAATTTGCATAATAACTAAGTTCTATGAGATGCGAATTGAGCAAGTGTTATTTAAATTGTAGAATTTTTTTTTAAAGGTAATTGTTTAAAATAGTTCCTTACGTATTAGGTTTTTTAATAGAAGTCTTTTTGATTTTTTTTTTAATCTTTTTGTATGCCTTATTTTTTTTCCCCTTTTGAGTTTTTTTTCTTTATGAATTTCTTTACGAATTAAACAACAATGTATGACAAATATTTTTCATACATAGTTATTTAACCTTAAAATAGCAGAATGAATCTCGGGGATAAAATTACAGTTAAGAAAATTATGATTTCACTACAAATATATTAAATACATGATTACTATTAGAAATAAAACTTAAGGTTTAGATTCGTCTAAAAATTATGTTTTATCACAATAATCACGTTTATCCTGGATTATAGTATTGAATGGAAATTTTATTATTAAATTAAAAACTATATATAATATTTAATTAACGAAATTCTATAATTTAAAAATAGCAGCATTTAATAAGCACATTAATTTTACATTTAATAAATGAACTAACTGTTTCATTTAATAAACGCAGTACTTTCTATACATTTAATTAATAAATTAAGTGTTGCGTGTATTAAACACATTAATTATTATTTTTAATAAAAACGTTAATTATTTTATTTAAAAAACTAATTTATTGTCACATTTAATAAACAAATTTATTGTCACATTTAATAAACAAAAATTAATTCATGCATTTAAAAAGCAGATTAAATTTAAATTTTAATCTTTGCTTTCAATAAACATTTTTTCAATGACATATTTCCATTTATTCAATACATATTAGTTTCATATTCAATTGTATATTAGTGTCAACCTCTGAACTTATTTTTCTACTCCCCACATCTCATATTTTTTTACTCCCCGTAGCTCATATTTTTTTACGATTTTTGGTGCAACAAATAATATAACTATAAACCTAACAGACGTACATCAGTATTTTTTGGTTCTAGTGTGAATTAACTCTCTTTTTACAATTTTTTCTTCGATAGGGGAAAAAAAAAACAAAAAAAAAACTGACGTTAATATCTGATGTGTAAACTGTACTTAAATGTCCTTAAATAAGTTTTTTTTTTCTTTTCTTCCAAAAGCAGAACTTATAACAAATGCATGCCTAATAAAAATAAATTAGTAGAGTTGACGAGAAGGTGGAAATATCTTATGATAAACATTACACGAAATAAAAATGAAAGTATACGTTTTGAGGGAGGAGTTGTTTTTCTTGCATCATTCGTAAAACAAAAACCATGGAAAAATTCAATTTGTGTCTTTAATCAAGCTCCCACTTTGTTAAGAGGAGTGGAAATTTTCACATTGACAACTGCATTTCAAGCCCAAAAAAATTCTTATATGAACATTTAAGGGGTCATTTATTTAGGGAAATAATTTTTAATGAAATAATCTTATTTCTTTTATTGAAAACATAAAAGTTTTAGGTATGGAATTTAAAATAAATTATTTTATTACCGGGAGACGTACATGGTTGATTTCAAAATGTTCACTTCATTTTGCATATTCTAAAAATTCAAGCTATTTTGCATAAAATGATAATATGAGTCGTCCATTTCCAAAAGTGCCTAATTGACAAAATTTGTAATGTTGAGATTTTAATTGCATGTTGTTGGCACAAATGAAATACACATTTCGATATAGTTTTTCAGTGGCAAAAGTTTCTAAATCCTATTTAAAAAAAAGGGACTAAAAATCGAGTATAAATTCAAACCGGGCCTAGTTACATTTAATTTCATTTCCAAAACTTGTCTTGTTGCAAACTCAGGTACTGTTCCAAAACTACTTCCTACAACTAAGATGGCGGCATTTATGAAGTCGTTTCCAAAACTTGCTAGTTGCAATAAAAAAGTGCCCTACCCACTAGTTGCAAGTTTCCACAAAATTGTTTATTCTGAAAAACTGGGGGACATTTTCATAGTGTAGACATATACTTCTACACTTTTTATTAATAATTACTGTTGGCTAACTTGCTACTTATAGGAAATCAATTATTTTTGTTCAGCTGTGTTGATTGAAAGTTGAGTGATTTCTATGAGGTTATGTTTCGTGTTATGTTGTCTTTCCTTGTGATCTTGTAAATGAAAAAGAGTTTAAATATTGCAAATGTTGGAAGAAGAAATGATAGTTGAAGGTGTTGTGAAAAGTGTAAGTGGAAAATATAAGGATTTTGTTTTAAACATTTTAACATCACATTCAGTCTCATTATTGTTTTTGATTTTCAAAACTTACCAGTTGCATTTACAGTGCCAAAACTAGCTAATTGCAAAAGGTCTAATTCCAAAAAATATTTATGCAAAATTTGGCTGTACTATTTATAGATCTATATTGCAGTTACTGAAAAGAGCTTTTGTAATGTTTTTATTTACTTCATAATATGTTTAAAAAAGAAGGTTAAGTGAGAATAAAAGTCCAAAAATATTCTTAATTTAACAAAATAAAAATATGACCGTTTCAGTTGTATATGAAGTTTTAAGGAAGAACCAAATTTTAAGTTATTATCTTTGGAAGTTTCTTAGAAAAAGGTACACGAGATATCAGATCAGTTTCACATGGGGAGGTACGTTTCACCTTAAATTATTTTATTTTGCAAAAGGAAAAACAAGGACATTCTATCCAAAAGTTATTGTCGAGGTCAAAATTTTCAGTTATAAACAATAACATCAGTTCCAAATCAAAAGGCATTGGTGGAAAATCATTTTGCTAGCATGGATAATTAGTTGCAGTGCAATAAAAAAAAAAAAGCCAATACCAGTTTCCTCAAATCAGTCGACCATTGTCATCAGAGAAACGCAAACAAAACCATTCAAGGCCAAAAACAGAAACTGTAACTCCAAATTTAACCAGGTCTCATCTCCCAATAGACAAAAAGCATTCCAAACAAAAGCTCGCATCTTTTCCAACAATATTTCCGAAAAATCCTTTCTCTCCAATTCTCTTTCCCTCCAATCGAGAATCCAACTCGGAATTATGTCAATGGGTCATGACGTAACTCCACCAACCTACCTTCTCCCTCCCCCCACCTTTAGGTTCAACGATCTCGACCAGGGTTGAAGTTAACTTCAACCAATAATCGCGCGACTCGGGCACGGGGAAAGTTTGAGGGGGAGCGGAGCGCTCAGTGGGTTACAGTTACAGTCAGATTTTACCGTTCGGTCGCAACTTTTCTACCCTTCCCGTGGTTTGTTGTTATTTACATCTCATTTGAATATGATGGACATGTGCTATGTTGTGGTGGACTGGACGCAACTGAGGCTTGTGCTATGGCAGCGATTGGATTTTTGAAGTGGATTTTTTCATCACGGCACCGGAACTAGTGTCCGGATTTTGTGTTTATTTCTTGTGACACTTGTTTGGATATTTGTGTGTGGCTGTGTCTTGTGTTTTTTGTGGTGAACGACTCTGTGTATTTTGACCATGGTGGACGAAGACTGTTCGAATGACTGTTCCTTTGATGACCAGGTGCCAAATATTCTGAACATTACTATTCCTGTGCCAACAGAACATATCGGTAAGTGACAATTTTATGCTTTTTTTTTTATTCTCATTTGCTTGAAAACTTTATATTCAGAGTATTATTTCAAATTTTGTGTTATGAATTTTATGATTTTAAATTGACGTAAGCAAAATGTATTTTTAGCAATGATCAGGGAAATTGTTTGTATGAAGTTAACAAAACGAGTTCTTATATTAGAATGTAAATACTACAAGGTTTCGAGCTGAAATAGATATTTTCTATGCAATGTTTACATTTTAACAGTAAGATATAATAGTAATGTATTCTTAGACCTGAAATTAAAACTTTTTTTTTTTTATGTAAAATTATCAACAAAACAAATAAGGAGTATTTGGCATGTTTCATAAAAACTAAACAATAAAACAAATAATAGGTTATGCTCTAAATTACCTTAACAAAGTTTTAAAATATATAAATTTTCAATTTATAAATTTGAAAAGAAAATACTAACTTATATAAAACATAATAATATGCTGCCAAATATATATAAATATCGTTTAGGCATGAACATATTTATTTTCCTCACTGTCATTTCTCGAAAGCTGGCTTTTAACAAATACTTTTAATGTGAAGTTTTGTTTTTAGTTAGAAATAATAACATTCAATGTCACTATTAAATTTTAAAGAAGTGACCATTGTGAAAGTAAACCAACTTTAAGACTAACACATTCGGAGCGATTTGAACGCAAGGGTATTTTTCATAAAACTTACCAATTTTTTTTAAACAAAATTTTAACAGAGACAATTCCTTTTTCTCTTATTATACAACTCATTTTTAATCTTCTTGATATATTTATTATTTACAACTCTTCTTTATAATCAAATATTTAACACAAAATTTATTTCTTAAGTTAAATTTGAGTGAAGAGAACTTTTATCTTTAAGCAAGGAGAAATTATACATATTCTTAGAAATCTAATCCTGCTATATTTTAATATAAATGCATGAAATAATTGAAACTTATAATGCAAAGCCTTGTTTTAAGATCAGCCTAAATAGGCAGCCTCTTCGATTTTCTATTGAAAATTGTATACTAAATATCAGTACTACATATACAGGTAAGCTAACAAATAACTATGTTGATCAACAGCTCAAAATGGATTAATTTGTCTTCAAAGTATGTATTAGTGAATATTTGGTTGTGATTTCAATTTTACAGATGTATCATCAAACTACCTATGATTCTATTTCTTAAAAATACTTTGAAATTGTTTGAATGTAACATATATTTTTTTTTGTTGTTGTTGTTGTTGTTGTTGTTGAAGATATTGAGTTCAATTTCAGGATCTGCCTTACTCTTTTCACTTGTCAGTATCTTTCCAGATTAGACGACTTAAATAAATTGTTGGGGGTTCTGTAATTTATTGTAGGAAACCTCAAAATGTTCCACATCAACATTTCAGGCAAAGTTATTTTATAATATTGTTGGGAATTTTTTTTTCCAATTTTTTTTCTTTCTATTTCTATTTTTTTTTTTTTTTTTTTTTTTTTTTTTTTTGAATCTCAAGGGTTAGAGTACCATGCTGCGCCTTAACAATGTAACAACAACATCTACAGTACCGTCTAATCATAGTGTAATAGCATCTATAGTTTTGCCTCGTAATTTTGAACTTGTTTTGATGACGAGGCGCATATGCCGCTGTTTCAAATTTTGCATTTGATAACAAACATTGCAAACGAATACAATTCTTAACAAACTATTTACCGATTCTAACAACATTAGAAATTGTTGTACATTACGAAGATTTTTTTTTCATCTTAATTTCATTTCTAAAATTCTTATCACTACAAGAACATTTTAGAATCTTTAGTTTTTACTATTGATTGCCCAACAAGATTATGTTCGTTATTAGTTTTTTAAACGTATCTATTTAAATTTTAAAAATGGAAAACAAACTTTTGGCTCTTACATCCTGTAAACACTGATTTTCTCCCATGTTAGATGTAAATGCGGAGCAGTTCACGAAAGATCCCCCTCATCCGTTCTACAGTTGAAAGGTTCCTAATCCCTTGTCATATAGGCTAATATCTGTGGTCAAAATCTTGTTGCATAATGTTTGGGAGCAGAGTATCCCTCGCCTTGTTTTTGCACCATGGGATATCTAGTACGATACACTTTTATTTTCATTGAGCTGTATTGGATTTTGCATATAGAAATATTGCAAGAGATATACAATACCTAATACTACGCCAAAGTATTGTTACAACAAGTTCCGGGCTAATAAGTGCAGGGCCCGATGTAGAAAACTTATGACTATAGGTGCAACTGAATGCTATCCTCTATAATAGCAGATGCCTCCCTCCCCCCATAGACGATTGCTGGTGTTATTTAAATATCAATGATAATTTTAAAGGACATCTTGATTAAATTAATGTCAGGATGTTAATATTTTTAATAATTAATTATTAAAATATATTATCATATTTTATGGCATTGATCAAGTGCACTGAACAGAATATTGATAATTACACAATAATTCAGAATTTCTCTGTAATTTGGGTGTCCCAAAAATTAAGAGGCCTAGGCCTTGCGGGCCTTATGGGAAATAAGGCCCTGACTAAGGGTACTAATAACAGGAAGGAACTCCTTAGTGTTTCATGAAGAAATTGCCTCGCATATGCGTCTCGTTTGGGAGAAAATAAGGAAAACTCACCAAACAGCCAGATGATCAACATGAAACTATCTGTCACAATATATCGCTATCGTGTCCATATTTTTTAAATCGCAGATTTTTGAGTGCACATTTGGACAATCCGACCCAAAATTCTCTTTCATGCTAAGCGAGCATTCTGCCCCTAAACCACATGTGTGTATTAAGAAGGAGTGACAAAAAATTCAATTAAAATTTGTTCAATTGTTGTCATGTCGTAGTAGACTTTTAACCGTTGGGCACTGGAATAATTAATTCCAGGGAGTTGCAAATGGTATCCAAGGGGATGCAAGACGATAATTTTTGTTGTTTTATTCTTTAACTTTCAATTGGATGTATTAATAGAGTTTTAATGAATAGTTATGTATTAAATTTCTCATCCATTAAAAATTTAGAAAGCTATATCATATTTCTATTTCCATAGAACCATACTACTTTCCTCCACATTATTTTTCATTTTCAAAATCCAGAAGAGAGCAAGTGCAACTCCTGGCGGCGCCTATGACATGCTACAGTCATTGATCTATAGCTACTTAAGTTCCTTTCTGGATAGTACATGTTTGGATATTGACATGAAACTGAATATAGCTTAACAATCAACATAGAGATCTATGTTAGTTACTTCCCCCAAATTAGTTAAGAGGGATCTGGGGCTCGAAAATTCTAAAACCTTTATTTTTAGAATTATTTTACTGAAATTTTGTATGCAGTAATCTATGATGTTTTGAAACTTAAGAAACTATTTATATTTTCAAATTTAATATATATATATATATATATATATATATATATATATATATATATATATATATATATATATATATATATATATATATATATATATATATATATATATATATATATATATATATATATCAAATATATATATATATCAAATATATATAATATATATATATAATATATATATAATATATATATAATATATATATATATTTAAATTAAAAAACTTTAAAATTTGGATATTTCCTAATTTTGATGTATCTAAAAATCTCTTTATTTTTGCATAAAATTGCTTTTTATAATTCATATAAAAAATTATCTTCATGATTTCTCAAAAAGTAATTAGAAAAAATAAAAAAAAAATATTTTGTGGAAAAACTGTATAAAATCCATAGTATGCTAAGTTTCAAAAACTTTTTTAAAGAAAGTTAAATTAAAAAAAAAAAAAAAATAAAAAAAAAAACATAATTCCTGAAGACAAATTAAAGAAATATATATGAAAAATAATTGTGGAAAGTTTAATTGATTTATAATTAGTAGTTTTTAAGTTGTATTAATTTAAACTAATAAAAGGGACAAAAAGCCATCACCGAGAAAAACAGTTTGAAAGTTTCAAGATAACATGTCCGAGATGCAGTTGTCATGTAATAAAAACTTAAATATTTCAAGTTCTACTAATGATAGAAACAAAATTTTAATGCCATTTTATTTCAAAATATTTTTATTATTTCTTACAATAATAATTTTTTTATTGATAATTTAAAATTTTTTGAATCCCAGACATCCTTAAACTATAATCGTTGCCATTCTATTACAAGCAGTATAGAGGATAGCATTCCGTTAGGCTTCATCTGCTTGCTGAACAGAAACCGCCTATAAGCTATCTAGAAGATGTAGTGAGAGATGAGTGGTTACATTCTAAAAATGTCGGCAATCCTCTGATCTATATTTTAATCTGAATATTAGAAAGTCCATTTGGTAGTAGGAAAAAAAATATCAAAAAATAAAACCCATCATCATCAAAACGATTAACAATTCAATCGAAGATACGGATCATTGTGTTACTTATAAGCCGTAACTTACACGATGAAGTTTCAGCATAAGGAAACAGTTAGGATCTTCAAAGTTCCAAAACAACTTTTACTACCAAAACGTTGGCAATTCTTTTTTCCATCCTTCATTATTGCATTTGCTTTATTGTTGGATTTTATGTAGGCTATGGGTGCTGCGGTCGACCTATATTGAGTTTGTTGTCCTAACTTTTTGACCTTAATACACGGACGCTGTCAAAGAGGCGTTTTCACTTGTTAAGGCAGTATACCTGCTTCGGATTTTTATATATTTTTTTCTCCTTAGCATGTCTGGTTCCTTACGGGGTGGGGATATTGAGAATTAGAAAGGGAAATTGTGTTATTGTCTTGGAATGTAGATCAGATTTTGATGGGAAATGCAGCAGGGAATTTTATTCGTGTTTTCCCTTATTTATATTTGTTTTAGGACTGTCGCGGTGGCAACGAAAATGAAAATGTTATCTGTAAGAGCGGTAGTAAAAAAAAATTGACTTGTTTCCTAAGTATTGAAGGACAAAATTTAACGATTTCGGAGAATCATGACTGAAGTAGCTTTGATTCAGGAATTCAAATAATTTGTAATTTTTTGTGTTGTCTTGGTATCTCCTCTAATGAAAATTTTTGGTACATAAATTTGATTATTAGCTTCAGAGAACAAAGTGGGATTATGGATTTTCCCCCATCGATTTCCATTTAAAAGAATTAAAAGAAGAAATCAAAAGAGTTTCGCCAAAAATACCCAAACGTAGTTGTTATTTAACTTCAGTCAAAGTTGAGAATAATTTTAATGTTTCTGTAGCTTAACTTTTTCAGTAACACACTTGTATAAAGAGATATAGCAGTAAAAGCTTTTGTGTTGTTAAATTCAATAACCTTATAAGCATTATTATAAACGCTTCCATAAAATAATATAGAAGCCACTAAATACTTTTCAATAGCACAAATAAGGTTTTTCTTATTATAATTTTTTTCAGACAGGAGGTTGTTCCTCAAATTAATAAGTCCGAAAATTCCAAAAGTGTTAAAAGTTTCATACTAATTAATACACATCTCCCAATTAAAATTAACCAAGCTCAAAATTACGAGACGTGATTTTAGATATTGTTGGGCATCGTGTAGTCCATGCTCCAGAAAAACCAACCAACACAAAACTTCAAAGCAAAACTCATTTCTCCCAAGCAGAATCTCCTAATAATCAGTTGCATTTGAAACAGGATGTGAAAAAGCAGATCTACAATTCAATTCTATACTGCGTCCCTGAAAAAATGACTGAAAAACTCGGATCTGTCAGTTTTTTTTACTCCATCCATTGCGTGTTTCCCAGCGTTTACCCCTCTCCCAATGCACCAGATGATCAGTTTATTCACCTATTTTTTGAACCACCTTGAACCTACCGACGGTTAAAAAAAGGGGCCCTCGCCACCCCTCGGGCGCACTGGGGTAGATACCTGCCACTCTTCCCCCCTTTAAGGCCACCGATAGGGATATATATATATCCGGATATGTATGCACAATTTTTAAAACAGCGAAATGTTCGGATTTGAGTGGTTGTTTGAGAAAATAAATTGTCGTAGAAAAATGTAGTTTAATTGTTATGTCTGGGACTCAAAATCTCATATTTTATTTTATTATTGTACAAAATAATTTATTACAGATATTTCTAAAAGAAAAAAAAAAGAAATGGTACAAATAGTGTGTTTCTATCATTAGTAGAACTTGAAATATTCAAGTTATTGTTACATGACAACTGTATCTCGGACGAACCATTTGAAACTCTGGCGATGTTTTTCTCGGGGATGTTTTGTTTTTTTTTGTCCTTTTTGTGATTTTAAATGGATATAACTTAAAAATGGCTTCTTATAAATATATATGAAACTTTCCAGAGTAAGTTTTCAAAAATATTTCTTCAGGTTTGTCTTCGGTAATTGTATATTTTTTAATTAAACTTGAAAAAAATTTAGAGCTTAGCATATAATGTGTTTTCTGTAGATTTTGAACAAAATATTTAAAGAAGAAAAAAAAGAAGAATGGGGGAAAAAAAAAAAAAAAAAAAATCCGAGTATTTTATTTCAAGATCATGAAGACAATTTATAATATGAATTGTAAAACGTAATGCTAAAATGTAATGTAATATGCTAAAATGAAGTTATTTTGTTTTAATTTAACTATATAAAATTTCAACAAAGTTTCATGTTTTTTAATTTTTTAAAATATAAAAAGGTTATTTCAGTTGCAAAATATAATACAGAACTGCATAAAAAATAATTCTAAAAATTAAGATTTTAGATTTTTGTGTAACGGACCCCCCCCCCCCCCCCCCTCCAGCTTAAATATATTATTTCTAATTTTCAACAGAAATAATAAATTTTAAAAATCTCTAAAATAGCAATGTGATAAAAATATTCTGCTAGCATTTTTTTTTTCCTCTCTAATATTGATTCACTGTATTTCTGTAAAATAATAATTTAACTATTACTCCTTCTTTTGATAGGAAATCTATTTGGGAGTTTGAATTGAAAAATATGCATTTCTTGTTTTTTAAATTTAAATTTTAAATTGATTTGCTTTTATTTCACTGAATTTCGTCGTGGAAATGTTTTTTGTAACTAACAATGAATAATATGGAATAAAAAAAGTTACAAATTTTAATTTCGAAATAAAAACATCAATTTCACTAACCTTTTAAACAGGGAAAAAGTAATATTTCTACAAATGTAATAAATTTCAAAAAAATAAAAAAAAATAAAAAAGTTTACAAAATCTTCTTGGTAAAATAAAAATTCCCCAATAAGGGAAAAATTTAGGGAAAACTTCCTTTTTAACCAACCTTGAACCCTCGGGAAATGACGTATCCGTGTACCCCTAGCTTTACCCTGCTTTACCCCATAACATCCACGGCTGTTGCATTGACATAATAGTGGAAATCATAGTGGCCTTCACCCCGTTTTACAGGACAAATTTTGCCTTCCGCGTACTCAAAGGCAAAAAAAGGGGGATTTTATGGGGAGTTAGAACTATCAAACCTTGGTGCACCATGCAGAACAGTTGTATAAAAGGGAAATACGCCACGCTAAGTCGTTAGTAGCTCGCATTGTGCATTAAAACGGAATAAAAAGGATTATTTCATCTTTTCTATTATTTGGTTTTCCGGTTTGGGAGTTTTGTCAAGGTATAAAACGTTTATTAAAACTTAAGCAAAATAAAAAGTGTAAAATATTATCTGCATTTTAAATGGTCATTTTAAATTATGAAGTTAAAAGTTTAATAAAGTTTTTTTTTGCAAGTTAAAACTTTTTATGGCAAAGCATTTATGTGGGAAAAAAGGAATTTAAGGAAACTAGCAGTTTATATACTTTAATGACTTAATTTTTTCGCCGTTTTTGTACAGTTTTAAACATTTTAATGCAAAGAACAAATGCTTCACGTAGTTAATTTTATTTTTGTGCAACAATTAAACAAATGTACAAGTTTAAAAAATTTAAATACCCAAAGTAAAATTGTTGTAAATCCATTCTCACATTACTAAAGAAAGAAAAAAAAAAAAAAAACTTATTTATGTTGCTTTGAAACATCCTCTAATACTCCATTAAAAAGAAATCACTACACCCATTTTTACAAAATTAAAAAAAAAAATCGAATCAGAAAGAAAAAATCGATTAACAAACCCTTCCGTAATCGATTTGTAAAATCAAATCTTCCCTTTCGCTACTTCCTAACATCCTCTTCTAGTTTTTAACCCATTTATCAGTCGCGGATTGAGATTAACAAAGGGGAAATGTCTCTGGGCAAACTGTAAATAACTCAGCATGGACGACCTAAAACTTTCTAGAAACCCGGAAGTTTTTTTTTTTTAAGAGAGGGGGAGGGGAAAATGAGATAATGCCCACCAAACAAGCATTTAAGACGAGGATTATTTTAACATCTTATGAGACTTAACAGAAGTCTGCCAAGAGTGACTTTGCACTGAAAATTGTTTTCGATTAACAGATAATGAAACCATTTCCTGCGTATGGGTTTACTACTTTCTTTCTTTAAAAACTATTTAGTTAATCCTCCGATAGATAGGTTAGTTAAAATAGTTTCCTTTTATGAGGCGATGTTTGGTTTGAAAATGTTGCCCCTTTTAAAAAGAGAAATGTATTTTTTTCTTCTTTATTTTTTTGATAATCGTTTGAAATGTATTGAAGTTATTATTTTTGGATGTGTTGAAAGTTTTTATTTTTATATGGTTATGCTTCAGGAGCTTTCTGTAAATACTATTAAGGATTGATAATGAGCTGTACATTAAAATATTAAGAATTGTATGGATTGAGCATAAATGTAGAAGTTACAACTGTTTAATTACTAATTTGAAGAAAATGTTTAAGTACTCAGAAAATGTTTCGTTGTCAAAATAGCAAATATTTCGTTGAAAATATAAATTGTTTCGTTATTTTGATGCAAATTTAACCACGAACTTTATTTCCATAAAAAAAATTCGTCTATAATTTGTTTCAATTCTTAATTTTATTAGGAATTGAGTGGAGTATTCTAAGTATACAAGTGAAATATAAATATCCTGCATCGAGAAAAGCAGAGGGAAGTTATATTTTATATCTCGGCCTCTTTTTCAACAACTGTGCATTATATGAAAGATGCTTTCTTGTATACTAAACTTTTAGTATGAAATATATTAAGATACAATAAATTGCAAAAAAATCCAAGTAAAAATTATAAATTCATTATTAAAACTGAAAAATGTTTAAATTTAAAAATAATTTTATTTAAAATACCCCAAAAACTGTTATAACGTACAAAAAGTTATGAACAAAATTTTCAACAGAATATTACTAAGTAACACACAAAATCACAATAAATCCATTATCATGTTAATTCGACACGTCACACCCTTTTAGAATATTCCAGAGAGATTTTATTCGGCAAGTGAAGCAACAAAGAAACAAAAAGACAAGAAAAGCACTTCGTCCATTCCCTTCACTTTCACCATCGCGACCTTGTAACACACTTCCCCTGATAGCCGCGGGTGGCGCTAGCGCTCACCAAATGCTTCTCTGCTAATAGTCACGTGATATTTGGGGTCACGAGCCACTGTGGAAAGCGTGTCACCTCCAGGCTAGGTCGTTGCCCTGTCCCGACTCGTGTGATTGGCGCAACGCGTGAACTGACGTCATAGGGTTGGACCAACTTGCTGTTTGCTCGTGCTTCGATTTCACTTTCTCTTTTTGGAGGGAAATTAAATTTTTTTCTCATCCAGGTGAAAGTGAAATGATGTATCACTTGTTTAGTAAAAGGTTTCGGGATAAAATGTGTTATGTTGAGGTGAAAAATGCTTTGTTCACGATTCCAATGAAATTGTTAATTAACGTGCCTTGAGCTTATTTTTAAAATAAAACAATATACTTGAGGAAAATACATTGTTTGCTTCCATTCTCTACTAGTGTACTATATTTTTTTAAGCATTAGCATTGATACAGTTTGGCTTTAATATGATATAAATTGTTTATTTTTTTGTAAAAAGAGTACTGGATATTACTGGTGAAACGATCGATATAGATAGGTAAAACGCGATATAAAACTTACTGTGAAGCCCTCTCATAATAATTTACCAATGACAAACATAAAGACAAATTAAAAAGATTGTACGAAACGTAGTTGACTTCCAACACCTAAGCAAGATGTTTTATTCACACATTGTTTCAAAATTTTTAAACGTGAAAAAATAAGATGTCTGAAATATTGGTATAAATGCTTTCCTCTTCATACACTTAACTACGTCACTATAAATACAACCCCACATATAAGCTGTTTGTTTTTTCTTATAAAATCACTATAATGATCTAGAAATCTCTTTTTAGAATCCACATTAAGTTTAATTTCTCTTTTCACAATCCGCAGTCCTATTTTTTATTCATTCAACAACTTCTTTCAGTAATTGCCCACGCCAAACTAATAGTGCGAGATCTGCCGTATCAGCATTTTTATTATTCGAATCCCATAAATAGTATTCCGTTTAGCCAACTTTGGCGTCACTATATGTTTTCGTTCTGTGTAATATTCTCACATTTTACTTAAATTTTTGCAGTGTCGTGGTGGAGTCAGTGAGCAGTCATTGTGGGACAATCGGAACACATTTATTAAGATTAGCACGGAGAGAGAGCGAGAGTAACAAGTTACGTGTTACTAGTATGAAAGCAAATCAATAGAATGCCCTGCGTATCATTCGTGAAAGAGCACTGTGATCTATTAAAAATGGGAAGCGTGGGAAACGCACTGATCTCAGCAATATTTCAAGTACTGTGCGTGTGAAGTTATTAACAATCGAAGTGAGAACGAAAATATAGTGATACCAAAGTGGACTAAACTGAATACTAATTATAGGATACGAATAATAAAAATGGTGACACGGCAGATCTCACACTATTAGTTTGGCGTGGGCAGTTATCGAAAGAAGTTGTTGAATGAATTAACAAGAGGATTGTGGATGGTGAAAAGAGAAATTAAACTTAATGTTGATTCTAAAAATGATTTCTACGTGCGGCCCACGTTCCGTTATTCCGTTAGGCCCACTTTTGCTTTACTATGTTTTCGTTCTCGCTTTGACTGTTTATAACTTCACACAGACAATATTTGAAATATTGCTGAGATCAGCGCGTTTCCCCCGCTTCCCATTTTTTAATAGATCACAGTGCTCTTTCTCGAATGATACGCAGGACTTTCTATTGATTTCTTTCATACTAGTAACACGTAACTTGTTACTCTCGCTCTCTCTCCGTGCTAATTTTAATAAATGTGTTCGATTGTCCTACAGTGACTGCTCACTGACTCCACCACGACACTGCAATAATTTAAGTAAAATGTGATAACGTTACACACACACACACACACACACACACACGAAAAAATTACACAAAATAACATAAAAACACAAAAAAAACATGCATTGAGATTATGCTCGAGGGCGCCTTAAGCCGCCACTTGAGCACAAACCAAATAACAAAAATACAAGTAAAGAATAAAAAATATAGAAGAACATATATTATTTACACTATATGTACTATTACAGATAATTGTCCCTTATGATCTGTAAATTTCTGCAAGGTCCCGATTGATTTAAACAGCGCCTGTTAAACAAAGGCTACCCTTTATATTCGAAAATTCCCTAAACAACAAATTAATCCCTACGGCATCACAAAGAGTGACACTGTTTTCCCTCTATGTAAGGGAAATATCTGATTATGCATGTGCGACTGAGTATATGACGTAAAACCCCGTTTTTGACCTATCTTTCTGGGAGTTGAACGAACTCGGCGACGTTTATAGGTCGAGTACTCACTAACAACTTTTACCGCTATCTTATGACGATTCTTGCCATGTTCGTTTCCACACTGCCTCTTCTGTTAGGTGTTTGCTAGCAAAATGTTTTCGCGACTCTTCGCGGAACGGTTCATTATTTTTAGTCTTTGTAAGTTATTTGTTTTTCGAATGCTATCACAAAAAAACATGTCCAAGACCGTGGTTGTTATGGAAAAATTCTTTTGAATTGAAATAATGTTTTTCGTGTTCTTTTTTTATTTTTGTTTTCGTGGAAATTTTGGTTAAATAGTAATAATATGGTATTAGTTTTGAAAGGAAATGAAATTTGAAGTGTTTAAAAAAAGACACTTTGAAACTTTTCCAAAAGTATTTGTAGGCGACCAAACGGTATAGTAGTTAGCGTGCTGGCTTCTAGACCGCGAGGTTGCGGGTTCGAGTCCCGTATAAGGCATAGGTGTTTGTAAATGTATGTTGGCTTGTCAAATGACGAATGTTTCGGCGCATTATAGCCCTCGTGTTGCTGACGGCGCCAGTTAATCTGAAAACAACCAAAATATTTGTAGTTTCAACAAACATATTTACGTTCTAAAAACACATGTAAAAGATCATGGTTGTTTTTGAAATTTTTTTTTTAATTGAAACAATGTTTTTTGGTCCTTTTTTATTTTTGTTTCCGTGGAAATTATTGAAACAATGTTTTTTGGTCCTTTTTTTATTTTATTTATTTCCGTGGAAATTTCACTGAAGCTGTTATAAAATAATATTAATTTTGAAAGGAAATTGAAATTTGAAGTGCTTAAAAAGAAACACTCTGATACTTTGATAAAATATTCGTAATCTAAACATATTTACGTTCTAAATATATAATGAATGAACATTGAAATACTGTTGGAAAATGTCAGACATTTTTCCCTAAGTTTTCCCATACTTGATTTTTTGTTTAGATTTTCCACAAAATTAAACAACTCCAAGAAGAAAAATAATTATGTAGCTCTTTTGTTTACTGTTATATTAATTATTGGATTATTATTTAGGCTCTAGATTACTAGTTCGCAGTTCGCCCATGTTTCACTATGAATTTCTAGCACTTTTTACTTGTTTTCAGGCTCAGTAACGAAAGGAAAAACAATTTCTTTTTAGTAAAGAATTAAACTGTATGAAAAAACAAACAGCTCAATGAATGTGAAATACTTTAACATCAAACATTAATGTGAAATCAATGTAAAAAAACCTTTTAAATTCCTATTGCTATTTAAAAGCAATTTTGTGTTTTAAATTGGTTTTTGTTTAATCTTAGCGTTTCAAGAGACGAATTTATCCATAGAGCGGCTGTTCCGGATTATCTCGTCCTTTTATCCTCAGTTTTTCCAGCAATACACAACATTTTTAAATTTAATAAATAAAATTTGAAATAAATGTTTTTTTTTTTAATTTTTTTTTTATTTTTTTTTTTTAAGGATGTTGATTTAAAACCCATTTAAAACGAAATTAATAAAAAAATTAATTAAATTAATTATAAATTTGAATCAGAAATATAATTTAAAAATTATTGCAGAGAAAACAACTTTACAATTTCGCTCATTCCCTGGACGCTCAATGGGAGTCCTATTGCCTAGTTATAAACATTTTCTAGTTTTATTCAATCAAAAATTAATGTCTTTTAAGTACAATTAGAAAAGTCAATTCACAACAATGAAAATATGTTAAGTGCGTGACAACCTGTGTGGTGAAGGAACCAATCACATCACGGATTTCAACAAAAGGATCATTATTGCGTAAAAAAGACCAAAAAGCGTAAGAATGGAAAAACCTTGTGAAGGTAATTTGTATTTGTTATGAAATCGTCATATGAAAAATGCACACAGTGTCATAAAAGGCGAAACTACAACCTTGGCACACAAAGGATCGTTTGAAAGTAAATACATATACTTTATTAAAGATTCTTTCGAACGAGGGTTCTCAGAAAAAAGAAATGTTCGTATTGTTCCCTAACAACATGCTGATCTATTATGATGATAATTTCGAACGGTACATTAAGGTAATTTGAGAGGGATTTGTATTGTTTGAAATCCATTAATTTTTCTTTAATTTGCGTTTAAAAATCTGCTCCATAAAGAGAAGCAAGTCATTCTACATTACATTTTGAATTAGTTTTTGTAAAATTTGTGTTTAAAAATTAATCCAGAAAGGAAAGTGGTTAATTCTACAAATTCTTCTTGGAATGCTACATAAATTCTGCAATGATTTTCCTATAAATTGTGTTTAAAATCAATTCCTAATATGATAGTTAATATACAAATTCTTCTTCCGATTGTACATTAAATTCAATTCTACGTTAATTTCGGTAATATTAAAAAATTTATTCCAATAAGGAAGCGCGTAATTCCACTAATTCTTCTTTGAATTCTGTATTTGATTTCTTTATATATATATATATATATATATATATATATATATATATATATATATATATATATATATATATATATATATATATATATATATATATATATATATATATATATATATATATATATATATATATATATATATATATATATATATATATATATATATATATGTATGTATATATATATATATATATATATATATATATATATATATATATATATATATATATATATATATATATATATATATATATATATATATATATATATATATATATATATATAATTTTATTCCAGAAAGAAAAACTTTTGGTTTTTGGTTCTATAGTATTTCTAGGATCTTTTATATTTAGATGAGTTACGTATAAAAAGTTGCCCAAACATAAGTTATTATTAAGGGGAAAATAAAGATCTAGTTAAAACCCCTTGTATGTTGTTCAAAACTTGAAAGTTCCAATCGTTTGACTAAAAAACTGCTAATTTTGAAATGTACTACAAAATATCTATTGAGTTATTGCCTTCTTATTTTAAGTGGTCAATGTTATTGTTCCCAAATTTTTTTTTTTTTTGTAATACTACTTCGGGTTAAGGAGACTTTAAAAAGAAAAAGGCGCCAATAAACTCATTTTTCACTTGACCCTCTACGAAATACCTTTTGCTTCCAGAACAGATATTTCCTAATAGCAACTGCATCCGAGATGCTCTTGTGCAAAGTGTTAGAGGGAGGGGGGGGGGGGATTTAGAAATCCTTGATCCCAAAAGCCTACAAAACGATAATAGTATGTTTCTAAATGGAAAGAGATCTATAATTGTAAAATATCATTTCCTTGTTCTCTTTTATTTTCGTTAATTGATGTTTTTCGATCTCTTAGATCTTTAATGGAGTTGACATCTTTTAAGGTTCTAGAAAACTCTGCTTTTATTTAAAAAATAAAGTGATGTTTATGCTATTGAAGAAAGAGAATATTTCATACTCATGTATTCGTTGTGTTTATGTTTGTTCTTGTGAATTCTGTCTAAATAATGTAAAAAAGTGTTAATTATGATAAATGAAACAACAATTAAGTGGAAAGTTGTGATGTATCAACTGAATAAAATAAATTCAACCATTTATTATTGCTTAAAATTAAGTTGAGTTGGTTCTAATTTTTTAAATTTTTTTTAATAATTCAATTAAATTTAAAATTAATATCATTATAAATGATAGTCAATCATATATTAATTCACGTTATTGTAACAAAATTAAATTTATATTTGGACACTTTAGATTCAACAGGTCTGGATTTTGGTATAGGAAGACCAGGAAAATTAAATCTCGGTCTAATATAATTAAATATTTTATCAATTTAATTTGAGAGGTTAGAATTTTAATGTGAAAGAATTGATGTATTTTGAAATATCGTATTACTTCTGTTGGAGAGGATAAATGAGAGGCGAGGGGGGGGGGGGGGCTAAATTCCTATTTATTATCAGACCCTAGACATTCCATTTTTCTGAAAAAACACATGCATAAAAAAATGGAACAATTTCATTATAACATCCAATTACCCTTTTCCGGAAATTAGGATATTGATCTCAAAATCAGGATAAATGCATCTTATCTATCACCCCACCATCTCCTTTAAGATTGATGCAAACACAAACAGTTCAACAAACTAGAACACATCAACCTATTGAATGTGTATGTTTTGATATAAAAAGAGATTGTAACATGTCGCACCAAGTGATGAAAGCCGAAGTACTTATCCGAATCGATAATTACATAATTGATACATTATTTCACGCCTATTCCACTAAATTTTAAAACTTTAAAAAATAATGTCTTAGTTACACATTTTAATAAGTTTTTAAACATACTTGACAGTATGTATTGAAGATCTGGTGTTAATTTATGTGTTTTATTTAGATGCATATTAGCTTAAGTTCTTTTTTTAAAATTACTTTTGGCAATTGGCAACTTAAGAGTTTTCAATTTTCCATAGAGTTTTAGAGTTTTGTTTATTTAGCTTTCTAGTTTAAAATATTATTTATAGTAAATATTTTTTTTTTCATTTACATTCAGTCTTCTGAAACAAAAAGTATCATTATTTACCATTGAAGCTTTCAAGAAGTATTAATAATGAGATTAAAAATCGTTTGCTTTTTTTTTATTAAGGCCTCGTTTATTATGTCTTTAAAAAAATATTGCACGATTGTTAATTGATCCAACTATATATTCATTACTCACTTCCTGATGCAACATAATTTAAATTGTTCTTCAATATTCTTTAATAAAATTTTCTCGATAAATTGATCTTACAACAAGTTTAATTGAGCACAAGGAAAATTGCTCAATAATTAAGTTCCACTGACATTTGAAGTACTACAAATAATATTGTACCAATTTAAATTGTATATATAACAAAGTATATTTTGCATCAATATTTAACAATTTCTTTGAATGTAGTAAACTTTGGCAGTGATATGATATTCAACATATTTGAGGAATTGAACATACGTTCTATGGAGAATGGAAAATGTCATTTTTTTTTACATTTATTTCTTAAAATAACTTTTGTATTTATATAACTTTTGTCTTACATCAGTTTTATTTCATTGTGACAACTAGCCATTTTTCATTCATCGAAAACATTTTTAATTATAAGCAAACATTTTCTCGAATTGAATTTTGAACACAATTGTTCATCTATTTTCTAGACCAAAACATATTTTCTGATTTTTACAAATTACAGGTACCTATCTCCAACCAAAACAGTGATCGCCATATTTCACTTTTCAAATCCGTAACCAATCGTTCTGAACCCCCCCCCCCCCCAACGTTTTTTCCTTGACCGTATTAATTATTATTCTCTTTCGAAACCCATTCCATCCGAGTGTTGCCACTCTCCGTCCGACAAATTCAATATCACTAAACAAACCTCGGAGGCTTGAAGTGAAAGTGTGCCATTTCCCTGCTCCGGTCATTCACCGTTCGACCCTAATGAGGTTTATCTCAGAAACAGAGAAAGTTTTAAAAAGAAAAAAAGACTCCATGCTGCCACAGCTGAGGGAGAGAAGAAAAAAATGGAAATAAAATTACTCCGCCGAAAAAGATGTTGCAACTTCTACTTCTACTTCGTCCGCTGTTCTCATTTAACCCCGGATCGTTTGCAGAAAGTTTTCGCCATTCCATTCAGGAAATTTCTTTGGAGTTTTAGTTAGAAATTTGGTGGGAGGAAATCGCAGTGCGAAAAAGATTAATGATAATTGATTGGTTTGGTTTAAAGTTTAAAAGCATGGATGCTGGCAGGATTATTTGCAGAGGGGTGCAAGACAGCTAGATTTTCGTTCAATTCGTTAATTTGTCAGTAATGTTAATTGCACTTGCTAATGATTTATTAATAATTATGCATTAGTTTTCTTCTTAAGAATAATTAAAAAAATTCACGAAATATATTTTTTTAAATTCTTTTTTCTGTATCTTTTGTTTGGTACTAAGCACAGCCATGTTAAAGAAAAAAACAAGCAAGAAAAATAGTAAAAATACAAAAAATTATATATTTTTATTTTCTGTTTTTTTTATCATTCAACTAGTTGTATCGGTATTTAAAAGACAGTGTTTCTAACAGAGGAATTAGAAGGTGCTAACATACAATAGAGTAACGTTTTATTTCTTCTAAATTCACGAAATAATAATAATAAAACTGAAACACAAAGACAGTATAAGAAATGTTCAATTGAATTCTAAAAATATATTTCAGTATCCCAGTCCCATATCTGATGCCTAATAATTTAAAAGATTGCTCAATAAAAAATAATAACTATGTTAACTTCTACCCAGTTCTCAATAGTTCTAGACATTATGATGGTGCAAGAATCAGCTAAAAAAAAAAAAAAAAAAAAAAAGATGCGCAAGGGACTTTAAAAGAAATAAGTTTCAAAGCGGCATGTGTTTTTTTTCTGTGAATTTTCACCTTTTTTCTATTCTTTTCAAATTTTCAAAAGCGAGTGGTGCAAGTATATCCCCCTTACAACCTCCTGTCGGCGTCTATGGGGAAAAAATGAATTTTAACAAAAAAGCTCAACAATAATTCAGGTTATATGGGAAATTTTTTTTTATCTAATATTGTTCTCAAATAAATTCTAATTAATGGAACTAGATTAGAGTTTTTTGTGATAATTCGTATTAATCAATTTTAATTAACTGATACGTTATTGATCAATTCTAGTTTTCTAATTTAAATAATTTTATTCAACAATAATTCTTATAAAAAGGAATTATTGAGTTTTCAAACTGTTTTTGAATAATATGGCTATAACTAAAGATGAATAAATAAATGTTTACCAACCTCTCCCAATCTTAAGTACATTTTATTTTTCAACTAACTTGCGCTATCCATTTATTTTTCATTATAATCCAATACTCAGAATTTAAATAGTTACTCTTTCAATAGATTCTACAATATTGTTAAAGAATAAATAAAAATTGACTAATAATGTAAAAGAACGAAGTTAGATAATGTTAAGGACGTCACTTTACCAAATTGAAAAATACATCCCAAATTTTGCAGTTCATTTTGGCGTCTTTTAACTTCAAACATACCATTGAATACCAGTGAGGTAAAAACGAAATTGTTTTATTTCTATTAGCTTATTTTCAAAATATGTTCTACCATTTTCTTTTATTTTGGTTTTGTAAATTTTTATTTTAAATATTAAAAATAAAGTTTAATATATCACACTATGTTTTCTCATTTTTTGTGTGTGCAAGATAATCATTAGATAAAATACATTATTTTAGTCCAAGGAGGTGTAAAATAGTGGGAAACTCTTAAAGTGCAAGTTCTTTCTTAATTCAAAATTATAATTTTTTTTTTAATTAAAAAAAATCACAAAAAAAAATTAATTAAAAAAAATAAAAAAATTGAGCACCAGAGTAGAATAAAACTAGCATTTTACTTTGTTTTACATTTCCAAAATTTTTACTAGAATTATATATTTTCTATCTTATTGTTTAAAAAAGTTCCAATTTTATATTTTCCGTGCAGTAAATTGAAATTTAGAATATACTTGTACAAATTAATAGTTTCTCTTATTATTTAAAATATTCCTTTTACAAAAATCTTTTATTTTACAAAAATTATGAAGTTTGTAATTATTTGTTTACATACCAACACTTTAAATATTATTAGCAACACCTTGTTAAAACATAATTCGTCATAAGTAATTTTTTAACGTAACTCAATAATTATAATTATTCATAACTCAATAATTATAATTATTCATAACTCAATAATTATAATTATTCACAACTCAATAATTATAATTATTTGCAACTCAATAATTATAATTATTCTTAACTCAATAATTATAATTATTCATAACTGAATAACTCTTCTTCTTAGAATTATGGTTGAATAAAATTCTTTAAATTCTAAAACTATTTTTGATAATCTATCAGAACTTCATTTCTTTCTAAAAAAAATAGAAAAAAAAACTAATTAATGTATTTATTTATAAACCATATTAATAATTTATGTCAGGTTTTAAGACAGTTCAGAGTATTTATTCTGTAAAAATTAAGAATTTCAATTTCAAAGAGAAAAAAAAAGGGGGGTATGGGACGGGGGGGGGGGGGATAGGAAAAAGGGAAAGTTTCGGCCAATGGAGAGTGCAATTTCTTTTCTTGAAGCTTCCCCACGTGACCTACAGCACGTGATATGTGTTAGTAGAGCTGGGCTGCATGGAGGTTGTTGTACCCGTTGCCTACTTTTGGCCACTCCAAAATCACGTTTGCAAATGTGTGTCGGGGGCAGGACACTGGGTGTTGCAGATGATTGCACAAAAAGCAAATTGCATGTAATCACTCAATGCTAAAAAGTTAAAGTTTGTATGAGAGGGAATGTAACTTTCATTTGTGAGATCGGCTGCCACGATAAAAACAAAAAGATACGTGAAATTTCTACATCGTACAGAATAGGATTGAAAAATATCAGCATTTTAAAATTCTAATATAAAGTATAAACATCTTTAAATTTTACTGTAAAGTATAAGCATCTTAAAATTTGATTGAGCTGTAAAATATTTTCACAAGGGAAATATTATACTAAAAAATGGAGTTGCGATATAAGTGTATAAACAAATAAGAGTGCGAAGAAATAACATTTTGAAAAATTTCACTAAAAATGATCAGTGTCTTAAAATTAGAATTACGAAATATCTTTAAAAGAAAAAAAAAATCAAAACCCTATCATAAAAGTGCAGTTGCGAAACAATAGCATCAATAAATAAATGAGAGCTAAGAGACATTTTGAAAGAATGAAAATTAAAATAACAACACTTTAAAAATAAACTGTAAAATATCATTATGCTAAAAATTGAAGCATCCAATGGAAATATCACACTGTAAAAAAAAAGGTGTGCGGAATAATAGTTCTGAAAGGGGAGTAAAATTTTAAAATTTTAGTGTTTTAAAATATGTCACTTCAAAATAAAGGCGCTGCATAGAAATACTATAGGGGGGGGGGGGGGAACCTTTTCACCTAGTGCGGTTGTTTCTCTTTTGCCTTTACTGCCATCAATTAGCAGTGAAAATATTTTTACAGAAACTGAAAAAAATCTTGAAAACTAAACTGCAAAGTATAATCACAGGTAAAATATCGCTCTAGAAGAAGTCAAAAGGATGTGCGGAACACTAAATCTAAAAAAAAGTTGGATTTTTAAATTTAATGTTTTAAAATATATCACTACAAAATAAAGTCTCCACGAAGAAATGCTAATGTGAAAAAAATCCGTTTCGCTCTATGCGGATATTTCTCTTTTCCCTTATCACCATCAAGTTGCAGTGAAAGTATTTTTACAGAAACTGAAACAATCTTAAAAATTGAGTTCCTTTCGATAGATTTTCTTGCATGCGCACTATGAAAGTTGTTCGTTTTATAAGATTGAATAGTTTTCTTATTTTTACGATTGGAAAGATCATCCTATCAAAAATTTTCAAATTATTAAAAAAGCATTTTAAAATTTTTGTTAAGTACAACATTTAAAGATAAAAAGTTCCCACGTATTTCCATAAAGAAGTTTATAAAACTTAATTGAAAGAATAATTTGTAATATGTATTACCAGAAAAATATCACTTTAAATTATACGTTTTTATTGAAATTGAATTTGTGTTTAAAAAATGGGCCAAACTTTACATACCTAAAGGTTAATAAAAATATTAAATGCATAATACTAATGAAAATTAATAATAATGAGTAATATTAAATAAATTTATATTAAATTATACATAATAACAACAATATTACATAAAACCATTGACCCAATATTTAAAAATTTCCATCGTTAAAGTTTTGAGAAAACACTTTACATAAATGTATTGAAAAAGATAAATAAATAGGAGATACAACCGTAAAACTAGTTTGTAAACAGTCTCATAAATCCCAAACAGACAGCTGTAATTAACTTATGCCAAATAGTTTTATTACTGATGAATACCTTGCAATTTATAATAGAGTACAATAAAAAAATAAAATTAAAAAAATAAAATACAAAAAATTAACAGCTCTTCTAATGCTTACGTCTTTGCTTGATTTATATTATTAGCCACGTTGGATTGAAAATATACAGGTCTCTCAAAAGTGATCGGTTATACATGATATTCGTTACCTGCATTGCTATTTGCGTTTTAAATTGAGAGGGTAACTCTAATTTTGATGAAATTATCAAGAGATTCCAACATGATTATCAGGGCTCCTGAACCGTTAAACGGAGATATCATTTCGATATATACCAAATTCATTTAAGGGCAATTATTGGTTAAATATATGGACACAAGGTCGTTTTTAAAATTGAAATGGAAGTACTTAGAATTAATTAGAAGCCGAATCAATTTGATAATGTGTACAATATACTAATTAGTGTTGCTATTGTCTGGTTATGAAATTCAAACAATTTAGTTCTTTGACAGTTATTTACAGTTAGAGTTAATAGTACAATAGTAGAATTTAATTCGTTCAAGGCCAGAGCGGGACAAATCTCAAAAGAACATAAAAAACACGAAATAAAAACAGAAGGAAAGTAAAAGTTTGAAAGTGACAGTCCGAATGACACACTTACCTGTCACTGCCCTCATTGGCCTTTCTTTGAAAGGGAAAGTAGCTCCGATAACCAGTGACCAACTTTTAACTCGGAGAGGTTAAGCACAAGTCAGAGAAGCAATAAAAGAAATTAGAAAACTAGGAATAAAGTTCCTATGACATACTTTTCTTAGTTTTTTAAAAAAAAGGATATCACTTTTGTTGTGTGCGTTGATGTATGATTTGAATAATCTAGATTTGTGCTTTTAATTACTTTTTGTACACAATTTAGTGTGTGTATCAGTGTTTAAAATATTGACGAATTAGAAGAAAGAGCGTGTAATGAGATTAAATGCTTGAAAACGAAATATATTACTGTTGGTTTAGTGATATTCATCAGTGTTTTGTAATTGCTAATCAATCCATAGTTCGTGTTTATGTATTTTTAGATTTTATTCTTGTGTATTTTAATGTATGTCAAAATGTGATGCGTTTATTTCGAAAAAATGAAATTAAATATAATTTTAGAATTTTTGTGTGTGAGTACTGTAAATATAATTGTGTTACTAACTGTTCATAACTTAATAATGTAAAGCATGAATTTTCCTTTTATATTGGCAGTTTTTTATTTGTATATTACTCACATGGAGTTATTTAACCTCAGATTATGCTTTTGAACGAAACTAGTTGTCCCCATTCATTTATTTAGAATATTCTTTCATTTTTCTCCATTTAAAATATGCTTAAACTCCTTAAACTCTCATCTCAATAAGCATTACAACTTCTTGTTCAATTTATTTCCACACCGACCACAGGGATTTCTGCCATGTCGCCCACCACTAAAAAAGGGAAAAACACCAATTTTCCCTACTGTTTTCCCTTGAAAAGAGATAGGGAAAATAAAAAAGAAGAAATGGGAAAATATAGTTGCAAGCAAACACAGAAAGCTGCGTGCTATTGAGCAATTGGAACCATTCTCCCCAAGAAAGAAGGAAACGCCAGAAAATCCCTGTAATTTTTTCTTCGATAGGGAAAAAGGGGGATTGTGAGCGGAAGGAGGAGGGATAAAAAGGGTTGTCGAAAATAAGCGAAAGTGGAGGTCAGGACCCAAATGCGCTGCACACGAGGCGAACGGATGTAGTAAAGTGGAATCGTTTCTAGGTCGGGGTGCAATGAACCTCTATCGACCAACCGCTAGTCTTTCTCCCTACCTCTTTCGTTCGCTCTCTGCGGTTGAGTCCATTGTTGGGATTTGGGGTGGGAGGAGGGTTGCTTGGAAGAGACGATTAAAAGGGAAGGAATTTTTTTAATTATAATTGTATTGTTGGGGGCGAAGAACAATTTGATTTTTTTTTAAATGTTCCCCCCCCCCCCTTTTTCCCCCTAACAAGATGTAAGTAATCAATCCTTTACAGACTCGAAAATATAGGAAATACGCAACTACATTGAAAATACAAAAATGGTTGTATAATGTGGAAAAAGCAAGCTTGTAATAATTTTTTTATAAGGAATATTTTTTTTTTATACTATTAAGTTTCATCATAAAAATTTTATCAACTAAAATGAATTAAATAACTTTTTTCAGTCATCATTTTTAATATTTTTAGTGGTGATGCTATAACCAAGCTAAACTTTCTTAAAAATAACATTTAAAGGAAAATTGAGGAAAAGCGTTTTCCCTAAAAATATTTGTCCCATAATCAGTATTAATATAATTATTAAGTAGAATATTTGGTATTAAGCATTGTTTGAAGTTTGGCTTTGTTGTAAAGTATTTTAATATGATGGGAAATTGATTCTCGAATCATCATTTTATGTAGGAATATCAGGGTTTGAAAGTAATATATATATATTTTAATTATCATTATTTAAATTGTTTAGTTATTTTTAAATATATCAATATCGATATATTTAGCATTTTCAGCTGTTTTAACGATTTTCAGAGGTTTTCCAAAAAATACATCTTTGTGACTTATGCCTTATTAAAAACAATTCATTTTGATTTCCAAATAAAACCAAATCATCAATTGAAAGCGAAATTCTTTCCAATTCCAATCTCACTTCTCGTCAAGGAAGCAATAAAACAAAAATATATATATAAAATAAAACAGCACAACATTTCGCAAAACCTTTTTCCCACTAGTTTTACACCACTATTCCACCTAAAATTCACCCCTCTGGCTAAATTCATCCAGATCTGGGTTAGGAGTAAACTCTTCAGAGTTCGTTGACCTACTAAGCATCCGCGCATGCGCACTGATGCGTTGCCATGGAAACGCAGTATATCTTTCCTATCGTTTTACTTGCTATGGTGAGAAGGGGAAAAAGGGGAAGAGAGAATGGGAAGGGACGATTGTTGCAAGAGTTTCATCTCCATCAATGACAATTGTTCAACGATATTGATTTTTGTTGATGTTTTGTTCGAAAAAGACCATTTTAGCTAAACTATTGGAATGAATTTCAAAATATTCGTTTTAAGCAGAAGTTTAATGTAGAACATGTCTGTGAAAGTCAATTATTAATCAAAATAGTTTTGACCTTGTAGAGTTTACTTTTAAAAATTATTCAAAAGTTCTATGGAATATTTTTTATTTTATTCTTGAATTATATTGAAATTTTTTGCGGTTTTTGTGAAAGGAATAAATATATAATTTGCATAATTATTATAAATAAACTTGCATACATTTTTTTAGTTTTCTTTTTTTTTAATTTCTAAATTAAGCTAGCTGTTTGGATATTTATGCACTAAATTTAAATTATTCGTTTATGTTTTGTGTCCTAATTTTATCTTTTTTGTGAAATATAAAAATAAGTGTTATTTTGTTAAAGTGTATTACTAAAGTGTCTTAAAAGAATAAATATGAAAATATTTGTATTGACATAAATGCTTTTCACAGCTCACAAGTCCGTAGTAAAATTTTGATTAATTTTGTTCGTATCGTTATTTTAAACGAGGTTTTCGTCAATAACACATCTAAATTTAGAAATGATTAAAAGTACACATTTTTAGTATCAAGTTACGATTGTGTCAGTAACGATAAAAAAACTAAAACAAATCACGTAATTATATTTCTAAATTTGCACCAACTATACCATTTGTGTTTTTAATTTAATTCTCCCGGCAATAAAACAGGGAAAAGCTAATCATTTTTTTTTATTTTTTTTTTATTTTTTTTTTTTTAATTCTTTTCCTCCATAGGTTGGTGGGAAATAGTATTAAAAAAGTAAAGTGCCTCAAGTTGTGATGGTGTGTACAACTCAAACCGGTTCACTGCGCATCCAGCTTGCGCAAGTGAGAGTGAAAGGGGGGAAAGCAGAATTGGAATCATGATCAGGTCACGCGTTCGTCGACCCCGAAGGGGGAATTTTGGAGAGAGAAAAAAAAAAAAAAAAGAATGGGGAAAGTGTGTCAGTATGACTCCGCGGCTTCCGTTCACTTTCCCTCGAAACACGGAAAAGAACTTGTGCTGCCATCTGGAGAATAAAACTTTAACTAGGAGTGAAACTAATCGATTAATAGAGGGGGTAAATTGAAAGTCGAAGTAATAAATATATACAACAGAGAAATAATAAACATATGAAATAATAAAAAGTGTAAGAAAAATAATAAAAATAAAGTTTAATGGAGTAGAAAAGTAACTATAATTTAATTAATATTGTGCTTTCTTATGTTATTTTTCTATAAATTAGTAACTGTTAAAGAGGTAATAGACTTTTTTTTTTAATTATCTTAAATGTACACAGAGGAATCTAAATGAAAATTAATGATTCTGCTGCTAATTCTCCACATATGATATTAAACAATAATTGATTTTCTTGCTCGAGTTATAATTATGGCTTTAATTATTTTAAGAGAGGGAATTATTGTAATAATGAGTTTTATACGAAAACCTATTTTATTTTTTCATTATATTAATGGGTGTTTCTTGGCACATTTCAAATACTACTATCTCACGGCAAAATTTTCTGTTGCTGTTAATTAGTCATATGGCAATACTATTTGTTATTAAGAAAGTATTTTTTGTAATTTTCAGTTATCGTAATGATAATTCCTTTGTGTTTATTATCAATTAATGGGGTAAGAATCAAAAGAAAATTCCTATAATTTAATAATTTCCTCATTTAGTATCAAAAGAATTATAATGAATTAATTTCATTTTTCAAAAACTAAATTTTCTTTTATATCTTCTTAATGTATACATTTTTTAATGGTTATTGGAAACCCGGCTTCGAAAACCATTGAAACTCATGAAAAAAATTTGAAAATCAAAAATTTTGGCTTTTTACTTTGGATTTTAACCACTTATATCGTCTTAAACATTTTCATAATAAATATGATTTGAAATTTGCATATTTGTTAATTTAATTAACCTGAACTCATTTTTATATGCAACAAGCACACATTTACTGTAGTAAAATTTAAATATAGTTTTGTTCGCCAAAAATATATATTTAATTACAACTTTACCTTTCTTTTCAATTGGTTTTCAATTTCCAACAAACCGTTTCTATAAATTTAACTTTTAAATATATAGTCAGACAGTCGAAATTATATGTGTTGGTTTTACTGTTATTGCTATAAAAATTTACCAAATATTTAAAAGTGGGCAAATTCCATCGAAATATCTACCAGACAGTCTCAATTAACGGACACTTCAATTTTATCTTTTGTCTGGAATCAAATCGTCTTGCTATTAGTCAATAACCGTATTTAGTTATCTTACTTTAAAATCATATTAACCGAGAATAATTTGAATTTGTTGAACTTTCCAGAGTGCCGCTGCGTAGTGATTAAACAGGGGAAAATGAACCTTAAGCAGATAGACGGTTATTTCTTAATGCAAAGTAGTAAACATCTTATTATTGTGCTCTTTATCTCAAGTAATTGATTAGTTATCGAAATTTATTTTTCATGGCCTTATCATGTTTTGGTCAATGATTTTTTAATAATTCTTTCGATTTTAGTTTAAATATTTATTTTTTTATGTATAAATAACCAGTAAGAGTTAATCATTGTAATTCAATTGAAAAATCTTTGAGTTAATTTAAAAAGTTAAAAAACTAATTTGTTTCATGTTGGTCACAAGAAACGTAGAATTATTAAAAAAAATAATAATAACGTATTAATTCCCCAAAGATGCTTTTTCGTCAAAAATTAAAATAATAATAATTATAATAATAATAATCAAGACATACAATTGGCGAACTTGCTTGTTTTAAGAAAAATGACTTAATTTCAATACTGGGATGATTTAAAATCTTAACCATGTAGTCAAATTCAGACGTCTTATTGAGACAGACCAAAAGAAGAAAAAAAATCAATTCTCTTTTTGTAAAAAAAAAAATCCTTTCTCTATGTGTACAAGCAAGCTCGCTCGTACATATGCGCGGAACATAACTGCGCGCCAAATCGAACCAAGGTCGGCGGAAAAACAGCGCCGTGTACGTCCTCATCTGTCGCCAAACACATTTCACGTGCTCTCCCGCATCCAACGGTATTCCGCGAGATTCCCTTCGCTTTTCAAATGACGATATTCAATTTTCCTTTGTTCTGGAAATTCGTATTCCTTACTTAAGAGCATTCCTGGAGTTGAAGTTGATGGAAAAGACCTTAATAAAGTAATTTAACGCCTATGATTTGCCCAATTGGTAAAAAAAAATTGTGTTTTGTTGATAAGAATAAGTCATGCCGAGGGATAATCACCCTGGTAAGTGTTTAGATATTTTTGGTTAATTGTTTGATAGTAAAACTTTGTTAAAATCTATATTTTTTGTGTACATCAAATTCATAGTTAAAAATAAGATGTGTTTAAGAAGACGTGTTAAGATGTTTTTAACAACCATTACAATTTTCACTGCTTTATTATAATCATTGAAAATCGTTGTAAATTTCCTTTTGGAACATTTTAAATTTTTTCCTGCCAATATTCAGTTGTTTACTTTTATGTATACATGAAAAAATGTATAAATGAACAAAGAATTGTATTCATGTTTAATATTCAAGTTCTATTTATACTTTCAAAGCCTTCTGTTGTGCTTATCAAATTGCTATATTTACAGGAAATGGAGGGGGAAAAAAAAAGATTTTAATTTATTATTTTTTTATTAGAGGTCAGCTTATGTTTTACTAACGTAGATTTTCATAACGTTAATTGTAATGTACGGTAAGCTGTAATTGTAATGTACGTGTAGCTCTCTTAATGTATTTTATATTTATGATATTTTTTGGATGTATTCATAAATGTAATTATGGCATTATTTTTATTTTATTATTTTATATTGCATTCTAACCCAATTATTTTCGAAAAACTATTAAAAAAATATATATAAAAAAAATCATGCTCATGTCCCATTTTATTCCACCCGCTGAGGAAAAGTTTCCTATTCAAAGTCCTCCAAGATGTCATTCACTTCCGAAGTGTGATCGATAAATGCCTAAGTTAAACACAATGCAGCTTTTGAATGGGTTAATCCACTGGGGGGTTAAGATGTACAACTTAACATAGTTTTATTATAAAAACGATTTGGTGAGGGGCGACAACTCCCTCTTAAGACCGCCACTGCCACCCCAAACACTCGTCACTTAATTTTAACATCATCTTTAGCGCCTAGTAACGGGAATCCTAGAAAAAATCTGCTATCAAAGGATAAATAGAAAAAAGAGCTCCTTAATTTTGGAATTCCGCCAAGTCATCCCTTTTTGAACGAGGAAGGTCATTTCTATTTTATTTCTGAACTTGCATGTTTATTTCAAGGTTTGCCGCCTTTTCATGTTCTATGGTGATGCTGTGATTCAAGGTCAAGTGTGGCATATGTGTATGTGTGTGATCCATAATTGGTACGCACTAACTTTAATATTTTATTACGCAACGGTTTTAACACGTCCTCGTATGTTTTACGATCATCTCTTTGTCTCGGAATAGTATCAAGTTAATGTTTTATTAGTTGCGATGTGCGTTTTTTCTATTCTTTACCATCTATTTCTTTACTGCTAATTCCAAATAAGACTGTTGATTTGTTTGGTGATTTTTCAAAAATATATTTCAGTCAAAAATAACGTACCATTCATTTCAAACCTACAAGAAATATGTGTCAAAATAATCAACCCAATATTAAGTTGAATTTTTATTGAGGAGCTCCTAAAGAGATTCGGTTAGCTGAGGCGTCGGCCTCATGATCGGTATCTCATAAGATCGAACCACCGCGCTGCTATAACACTGGCATCTAGAGTAATGCTATTGCTGCACTTTAAATCCATCAAGCCTTAATATTTTTTAATTTGTTTTCAAGGTCTTGAAAGTGTTTTGAAAATGCTTAGAGGTGCTTAAAAGTCCTTGAAAATGCTTAGAGGTCCTTCAAAGTCCTTAATTTTTGCGGATGTTGTGTGCTCAGCTGCAAAAGTTATAAAAACACAACTCAGACTTGCTATACCGCGTGACCGCCACTTATCTGCAACGTATCGGAATTCTCTGACATATTTGTATTACGCATCCACCAACTTGTAATTTTTTTTGGTAGAATGTAGTATATTAAAAATTTATATATAGACATGATGCTTGAAAACGAATTTTCAAAGGTCCTTAAAAACATTATTTAGGTCCTTAAAAGTCATTGATTTTCATTCTGCAATTTGAGAAGGGAACCCTGATGTTGTTGCACTGTTAAATACCTCATGGTTTAATACTAAACTTTACGAACAAAGTATCATAACTTAAAATTTTTAATTTTTATAGAAAAACCAATTAAGTTTGATACTTAGATCACTTTGAACTTTTGAATGACACTTGTTGAGATATAAAAAACAACATTTTGACAATTATATCCTTTGAAAATTTTATTTTGTTTTCGATTTATTGTTTGATGTCTTAAAATTATTGTAACTAAATTTATTGTTAATTCTCTTAAAATTGAATTGTAGCAGCTCGTAACCATACGTCCAATATCTTGAATAAGTCGGGGAAAAAAAAAAAAAATTGCAGCAAACAGAGAAAATGAATTGGAAGCTGACTTTTTTATTCATTTGAATTTTTAAAATTAAATCGTGTTTTTAGAATAAGGGAGATTTGTGTACCTAGGGCCACCCCACTTTTATTGAACAATCTTTAGTTCTAAGTTTTTTTACTCTCTTGGGTATGTGGCAACACCCAATTCCTCTTTTGGCAGCCATTTTTAAATCTTGGAGGAAAAAGCTGTGACGAGTTGTAAGGTGAAAACGTTTTTATATGGTCTGCAGTAACATTTTGCAGCTCATGTCTTTTTTTGTTTTACAGCTAATTTTTTTTTTTTTTTTTTTTTTTTTTTTTTTTTTTTTTTTGCAATCAGTTTTCAGGTTATAGAAATACTTGTAATTCACTAATAATTTGACACATTGCAATTTATTATAATTGTTACATGATAATTACTAGATTTTTTTTTTTATATAAAATTCCTCTGCATATGCTTGTTTTGCGTCATTTTGGACTGAAACCTCACTCAAAGAGAATAGCCCTAGATATATCAGCTACTGGCCCTAGGTACAACGAGGTCTTGTACCTAGGGCCATTTGCAAAATTTCTTTAAAAACCTTCTGTTTGACAGAATCTTTTATTTTAAGTATTTATATTATTCCCAATGGGTAGTAATTACTATAACGTTGTATGCATATCAGTTTCACATTTTTAAACGGCTCAGTGGCTCATTTTTTGTGCATTAAAAAAAGGCGTCCCTTGGTACTCAAGTATTATATTTCACCCCCCCCCCCCATTAAACAATTATATTTTCCAATTTCCTTATACCTACTTTCACAACAGCTACAGTTGTTTCACGTGTGTGTGATACATTTTTTTTACCGGGCAGTTTTCTGAACTGATGATCCAGTGTCTAGCCAAATGACGTTTCTTCTAAGTTTGGAAGTCAACCTTGAAAGTGAGATACATACGTGCGCCATTGATATCTCGACAAAGTCAAGTATTCCATCTCACTCTCTCCCCTCCCTCTGTCTGGAATCTCAGAATCGTCTGCAACATTCTTTTTCGAATTTCACAATTTCTGGATAATAAACACAAATGGTATTACGTGTGTGGTGGAATCATGGACCCACTTCTAAATCAACTTATCGTCTGAAATGTAACAAACAAATATTAAAGTCTTTTTGGTGGAAACATAAAAAGAGATACAAATAGTTTTGTTGATTGTATCTTCATTGCAACATTTTCTACGGAAATTGTCTTCTGAAACGATGTCTGGAATGGGTTTGTAGGTTTTTAATACTAGAATTCAAGAAATTTGAGCATTTTAATAACACTTTAACTCGTAGCTTCTATTGTTTGGAACTTGTTTAATATATTTGCACTCAAAAAACACATACCAAGCTAACATGTTGCCTAATCAAAGGGTTTGGAATGGAGATTTTCGTCCTGACCAACCATAATTCCACTTTTAAAAATGAACTTTCAGCTAATCCCAAACCCGTATTTCATTTTTTTGTGGTTAAACATTGAGAACAGGAGTTGTCTATCGCATCTTCATGTATAAAATCCATTACAAAACTTCAGATTTAAAAATCGTTTGTCGATTTCGACTAAGAATATAAAACGTTATGCACATCATTTGAATATAAAGGTACGTTGGTGTTACGTTCACATTCTACAATTATAATTACACCTTTGAAAATAATTATCTTATGAGATGCGTTGCTGCCAATGTTTGTAATGATCTAGATTTGAACATTGGCCTACTATGATGATGTCTTATTTAAAATTATCTTAATTGAACAATGTTTAGTAAATCATTATAAATACGAATAAGTACAACAAATGATAATATAAAACGTCTTTTCTCTTTTGATTTTCGTTGTGAACAAATAAACACGTTAACAAATAGTTCTTTTTAGTGTCGTAATATAACTAATCCTATTTTTCTTTCTCATTTAAAGTTAACAGTTAAAACACTATCACTCATTAATCAAATAACAATTAAAAAGTCCAATTAATATCAATCATTATCAACACCAAAATAAATTTTGATACATTGTATTATATTCCCTTGTTTCAGGATAAAATCTTAAAAATAAATTTAAGAACGCTATGTTTAGAGTTTTTTAACCTTGAATTACATATCTTCTGCTCATTTAGCGAATGTTGTTTTTAATCTAAGTGTTATCATGGTTTTTATCTTTTTATATCAATAACAGTCTATCCTTGGCACAGAGGTGACTTCTAGAAACAGTAGACTTGAGAATATAATTATTGTTAGTCAGCTTGTTGCTGGTAGGCAGTTGTTTTAAAAATCCTAGGAAAACAACAATGTTTAATTTTTTTTTTTATGTATAATAGTAAAATTTCGTTCTCTAATCAATTGTAACATTATTTATGAGAATTCTCTAATTTCCATAATGCGAAAATACGAATTTATAGTGGGATATAAATTAATCGTGCTCTGAATTTTAGCTTTTTTTAGAAGAAAATATACAACTCGTAATTTGTAAAAATTAAGAGAATGTGTATTAAAAAAAACAAAAAAAAACAACAACAAAAAAACACGATGTGTTTCTTTGTAGTTATTACTCATTTGAGGCGACTTTTACATCAGCGTTCAATATCCAATTAATACTTATTATTATTTTTTTCTTTGTATTTAATATAAGATTTGCATGCTGTAAATTCTCATATAGTGTAAATTCTAAGGCATTAAATTAATATTTTCATATGAATACAATTTTACATATTTTCGCTCTCACAAAGAAAAATCAGTATAATTATTTATCTACTCTAGCAAAACACAGAGTAAAAATAATTTCAAAATGTTTACAAATATAACCACTCCTTATTCATTTAAAAAAAATCCCAACATTTTTCATTAATTCTACTTTTTTTACTCCCGATTAATATTTCGATCCCAAAAAAGAAATTTTGTTCGCCATCTCCACCATAACCCAGAAAAAGCGTTTCCCAGCCAATAGTGGCAACCCGACTGTCGCATCATCCAGGGCTCATTGGCAGCCCCGCCGTGTCCTTGGCCTTGACCAGGGGAAGAAAACACTACTTCGGATCGGCTGCTTGTGGTTGACGTCATTGGGATTAAAATGGCTGCTCACTGCAGTGATAGAAAACAAATTAAATCGAATAATCGAACGCCTCATAGTTTAACACGGGCTGCGTCAACTTATGTAAATCATGAATGATTTAGAGTTTATTTTTGGATAGGATGTTTTATGAAAAATGTTAAAAATGTGATACAAGTTACGCAGCGAAATTGTTTTCTGTTGTATTAACAATAGATTTTGAAAAGGATCTTTTTTTTTCTTCTTTTTTTTTTTTTTTTTTTAAAGGAAAAAATATAAATTAATTTTAAATGTCAATTATGGAGGTGTCTTTCATTTAACAAACGCAATTTAGAATAATGTACCAATAATATATACTTAGAATAATAATATAAATTCCTTTTTATTCTTTGTATGATTTTGATTTTCAATAGGGATAAGATATGCGCAATATTGATTTATTGAGAAAGTGTTACAATGAAAACGATAAATCCGGAAAATGTTAGTATAACGCATTTAAAATAGATGTGTAAACTATGCATTTTTATTTATTTATTTTAACTTTTTCAAGTTGTATACGATACTGTTTGTTTATTAAAACCAGTATTGTTTATTAAACATTGTTTCCAAAATTTTAATGATTGACGTATGTTTGTGAAATTTATTGTTTTTCTTTCGCATTTTCAAAAGCAGTTTGTATCAAAAGCTGTCATTGTGATACTACTTTTTAGAAAGTGACTACTTTTTCTTTTTTTTTTATCTGCATGTCAATTTGTGTTTACCGGTTTGTGTTTGTATTGGGTAGTTTTATTGTAGAGAAATATTTATTCTAAAATATTAATAACATTTTTACGCTTCAACATCAGAACAGAAAAACATAACATCAAAATTATTTTTATAGAACAAGAGTTCAATAACTGATTTTTTTTTAAGAATCGGCATGGTTATTTTCTTAAAATTTTGTTTTATAAATATATATGGAAAAAGTTTTTATTATTATTCTTTATCACAATATTAATATTTAGTTATGTTTCTTTTTAATTGCATTGTAAATCAATCGACATTTTTCATTGTATTTCATCTATAACTTAAAAGATTCGTTAAATTTTTCCATCGTATACTTTTTTAGATTAAATAATGATAATTTTAAATCATTGTCTTCTTCTTATCTGTGTAACCCAAACGATAAAAAACTTCAAAATTATCACCCTTTTTACCATTCTAATGCTTTTTAATAATGATATTTTCAAAAACCACCGTTTTTGACATTATTTTCCTTATATGTACCAGCAATCAAACTTGTAATCAAAACTTTCATACTGTTGCCACCTGTTACACTGAAATAGCGGCCTAGCAACAGGAATATATTTTCATTCGCAATTTTATCTATTGCACCATTTAGACCTTTAGGCTATAAGTACATTCACATTTCCCTGATATCTGTTCATTAACCTAGTGAAAAAAAAATTAGTGCATTCACCTAAAGATATATCTGATAAATTCAGGGTCAATTTAACCCTCTTGTGCGATGTCTTTAGATATAGTTTTTTTTTATATCTAAAATTTGACTTTATCTCAAGCGTTCTGTCAAATACTGGTTAATGTTTCGTGCATTTACTGGCAGGTTTGACCTGTTTATCATTTTCATGTGACTATCTTAAAAGTTCAGTATTTTTTGCGTGTTTTCTTTTCTGTCAGGAAAATAATCTATATAGGCTTCTTAAGTTTTGTCAAGGTTATTGGAGTCAAATATTTTTTTTTTTAAATGGATACTGATTTATTAATTGATATAAATATTGTAGTGAAATTTTACGTTGTTAAATTTGGTTGTTTTATTCTTAAATTTTAAAAAAATTCCATGATTTTTTCGGAATTTTTTTTATATGTAAAAAAGCTCAATTTAGGTAATTAATTATCACGCAAGTAATCATCATTTTTATGAGTACAATTATTTATAATTGAACGTTTGGTAAAATAATGTCCGATACATTGCACGTATCAAAACTATCTTTCATTTATAACTTCAATTTTATTATTCATTTAAAAAAAAAAAAGTTTATTGAGATTATAACTCTAATGATAATGTAAATAATAAAAAATTTAATTATGAACAAAATCATTAAAATTAGCATTATAAATTGTTTAACTTTATATAAGTTTCCAAATTAATTTCGTTAGCGATGTTTCAGTATTTTAGTTAAGATTTTTCTTAAAATAGAATTCTCATTGCGTTAACTAGTACTGCCATCTGTTGATCATAAAGATAAGCTTAACTATGCTTTACTATAGTTTCTGAAATAGAAAACTTTTTTTAACATGTTATTTTTTTGTATTTGTGATTTGAAAAATATTTTGTGGAATTTACTGTTTGTGCCCCTTAATTAAGCAATTGTTTTAGTTTGAAACAATTGATATTGGAGCTTTTTAAACTGTAACTACTTTATTCGTTTAAATTAATATTTTAATCAATTGTCGCTTTATAGTTTTTGCTTTTTAGTTTTAACTAAAAATGGAATTTAAATAAAATATTTATTATTTTATTTAATTAACAAGATTTTTTTTTTTTTTTTTCTAAATTTATTTTAGAGAAATCTTGTAACCTGTAAAAAATCCAAAAATATTCTTTTTCTTTTAACTCGATTGAAAAACTCCAAAATTCTGCGATATTTACATCCATGAAAATTGATTTATCTTTGAACCTCTGTTTTGAAGCGCCATCTATCGAGCATGGCCGCAACCTCTCTCTCGTGCGGCTGTAGTGTCAATGTACTTGACCTACAAAGGCGTCGGTTTGTCGTTATGGCAACCGATGCTTGGGGTTTAGAAATAATCTGAGGGTTTGCAATGGAAAAAGTTAATTCGGGTACTTTCTGCTTTTGCATCAAGTTGTGTTCGAAACTGTCACAATGGAACGCTACAAATATTGATTAATTTGTCATCAAGAGTTAAAACAGCATGTGAGGTCATTACGAAATTGATTAATGCCCTTTTCAGAATATCATATTTAGTTTTAGAAAAACGTATGTTAATAATCATTTTGAAAAAGAAAGCTTTCTGTGAGAGTAAATCAATTTTTAGAAAAGTTATTTTTTCGCAAGCTGCAATTAAAAAAAAAAAAAAAAATTTTTAATCTTTCTATGCCTTACTTAGATTTTGTCTATTCTTAAGTCATTTTATTCAAGTATAATTGGTTAATTGTTTTCTTATAAAAAAAAAAACTGTACAAAACATTGAATTAGTGTACGGCAGTATATTTTTATATTTCCAGTTCTCATAAAAACAGTATTTTTTTAAAAATTTTATTTTAAATGGAAAACAATCAAGATGCAATATTTGCTTTCATGCAATAACATAGTTGGAGAGCAGTTAATACTAATAAACTATAAGAACACTTCCAAGAATTGCAGATGTTCTGTCAATCTCTTGAAAGAATTTCCCATTGGAAACTCTCTGTTTGTTTGTTGGAGGTTTTATGGCGCAAAGGCAACACAAGGGCCATGCTGGCCAATGTAGTGATATTGCAAAAAAGTGATTTAAAGCAAGTGTAAAAAAAAAAACCAAAAAAAAACCCCATCTATTTATTGTGTATATTTATCTCACTGTTATAAAAATGCATTACACTACATTGTATACAACAAGTATAAGTATTTTTATTAACAAATACTGTTACACTTGGTCAACTTTTAACTTTGGATGAACTTTCTTTTATGTTAAATTTCTATTCTTGTTTAATTTAACTTTGTTACATTTTCTTAATAAAGACAAGCTATTTTTTAAAATAAAAATATTTTTTTTTTAGAGTTCTCTATTAATTTAATTTCATGAAAGTATGCCCATTTTACACCACTATTTAATTCTAAATGACCAGTTAGGTATATAATGCTGAATTTTTACTTCATTTTATCTCTTAGTTCAAAAAAAAAAAAAAAAAAAAAAAAAAAAAAAAAAGAAGAAGCTAAGTCATAGAACATTCATTGAAATAACAATAAATTTTAGATCTTTGTTCAAAATTAGTGTTAAGAAGTATAAGTTGTTTTTTACTAGTTAATATTTTTACTATAAGATACGAAATTATAACATTTATCGTGGGGGGGGGGGTACACTTGTCACCAACTTTTGGGTATCCCCCCACTTTTCTTTTCCCACTTCTATACCACAGGAAACTTCTATTACACTTATATTTTCCAATGCAGTTTCAAGAATATAGCTTTGCTAAAAAAAAAATTTGCATTGATGATATTTTTGTCTGTTTTTCCCTTGCGAAAAATTTTGTTCATAAAGGAAACCTTCTAAACATATTTCTTACTTCCTACCTCAATTATCGACGTTGCGACGTTTGGTTCGATCGACATTGTTTTAGAATTTTTCTAATGTTGCAATTGCTATGTCTTCCCATCTTTACATCTCTCGTTACTGAAACAATAAGTCAAAAAGAAAAAACTTATTTCGAAAGATTTTATAAACAGAAACACACATGTTTGTGTAAATCGAAAGAAAATATCGCCAAGTTCAATCTTGAGTCCTTTCTTTCTTTGACTCTGTCACATTTTTGGTATTCCTATATGATTATTGTGGTTACTAAATTCATCAAAACGTGAAATAAAAACTTTAATGTTTTTTGTTCGCAAACGATGGTTAGGAAAAGTAACATAAAAATTTACCACCAACACAAATATTATTGTAACAATTTTAATGTGGGTATGATATTTGGCTTCACTCTTGGTTTATATGGCTTCACCAACATTAAATCCATTGAGGCTTTTTAGCCTTTCTTGCCTCTAACTCGTAATGCAACCAAATAGCGATTGCATGCCATTTCATTTGAAATAACCCAATCACACCATCAAAAAACCACGGGATGATAATTGCATAGGACCTTCCTAATCACTTCACAGAATTTCTCAACGGAAACCCCAATTACCTTTATCCCTTCCAATGGCATTTAACATGAAGCTAACCTTGTCCTTTTTGCAGAAATCTCAGTTGCATAATTTTTTATTTGGCCTTTTCCCTTGGTGTGATTGTTCTTGAGAGAAGGAGGAAAGTTCTGAAGGTTAACTTCGAAAGAAAGAACGTTTTGGAAGAGGGCCCTTGGATAGATTTAGCTTGAAGGTCTCTGCCGTCGAGGTTTCGAAACCTTGTTGCACAACTGTTGGAAGGTTCTGTTTGTTTGAGTGTGTTTGTTTGGTTGTTTATATCTTCTCTTGGTGGTGGAGAAGCCTTCTGCGTTTGAAATAATAGTCTGAAGTAGTTTTGGTACATATGGTATGGTTGCTTCGAAATCAAGGAGTGTTTGGTAAAAGGAAGTATTGTATACTTCAAAAAATAGAAACAGCAAGTTTGGTATTTCTCAAACGATATCTCCTAGTATATTTTGTTAATTGTTTATAAGGTGCAATCTCAGAATCACTGATCTTTTAAAAATTTTAACTTTTCACAGATTTGGGTTTTTCCAAGCTTTTAAAAGAAGAGATAATTCTAGTTTTCAAGAAATGTATAAAAGAAAGCATAAAAGAAAAATTAATTGTATTGATGAGTAAAGACTGTAACTTTTCTCAAATAGACAAATAATTATGCTTTAAATAACTAGCTTCATATAGTCTTCATTAACCATACTTTGATAGAACGCTTTTGTCTAAACACTTCAAACTTGGACGTAGTTAAACATATTCAATTAGAATTTCTCTTAATTTTTTATCTCTGACTTTAAGACATATTACCACCAACAACAACATTACACACATTAACAAACCATGGCGAAATCGTCTAAAAACCCCCACTTTCCCTCAAAGTTCAACGACCTTCTCCCTAAACCCATTAGTCCCTCAAAATGTACCAAACCTCTGAACTAGACCTACAAGTCTCAACCAATAAATTGAAACACAAAAACAACCCATTTCAGAAGCATAACTTCACCTTAAAAAAAAAAAAAAAATCTGCAATCCACCAAAGTCCACTTCCACAGATCAACGACCTTAAGATATTACTCCACAATCCTTTCATCTCCATCTAAGACATTAGGTCTCTGGCCAAACCAGAAAATCAAGACCCGATACAGATATCTGCGATATATATCATCATCCACCAGAGTTCATCGACTCCAGGCATGTCCAACCTACAGAACTGTAACCTCAACTTCCGTCCAGTGTACCCTGCAACCGTAACCTTTCACCTTTTTTTCCCCTTATCTTGTAGAAGGCTATATATATATAGAAGAGACAAAGAAGTAATTTTTTTAAAACATGGCCCCCGCAAGTTCACTCGTAAACGTTCTGTTGACGATGTCTTGGACTAGTTCTTGTTTTTGTCGGGTTTGACCACCTTTCTATTTGGCATCATTTCCGCTCAGGTTGTGATACCTCTCCCTCCCCCCCTTTTGTGGGTTCAATAACCGAGGAACCTTGAAAATCATCAACACTGGCCTGAAGAAGGGATTCTTTTGGTACTTTGGTTGGGGTTGGATAGACAGATGATTGGGTGATGTCATCGAACTGTTGGAGAATCTTTGGCAGGAAAAGTTTTTGAGTTTATACACGTGAGAATTTTTTAAGTGTCATGGAGGTTAATGTAAGGAAGAAAAATAAGTTGGTTGAAGAAATTAATAAAATGAAATTTTTTTTCATTTGTGACATCATTATTCATTACTGGTTCTGGATTGGACTGACTTAAGTATGTTAAATTGAATGACGAATTATCTTAAGTTCACTTTTGAGATTGATTGAAAATGAAATTTACTGAAATAGAAAAAAAGAAAAAGAAAAATTTAAATTAGATTGAAGAGAAAGCTGGGAAAATGTATCGTAAAAGTAAATATATTTTTGTGGTGTATAAATCACACTGCAGTTTTTAAAAGAAACAATTAAGTGACAGTTTTAAATTTCGTTTGACAGGACTGTGTTTCATAAAAAATGTATTAGTAAATTTATTAATTTAATTTTTTATTGATATTTTAACTGAAAATGTGCATCAATTCTAGAGGTATGTTTTTCCCAAATCATAACAAATATTAGCAATATTTGCAAAATTATTTCATATTATTTAATCCCATTCACAAGTTATATTAAATTTTTGTGTTTTCTAAAGAGACTCACCTTAGTAATAAAATGTATAAACAATTAATTTCGAACCTATTGGCCTTCGATACAGATTAAGATTTATTTATTTGAATGTTAAAATTCATTCAGGATATAGAAACGTCCGTTACAGTTAAAGATAAATAGAGTTTAACAAAATTGCACAAAGGAAAAATTTTATAACAAAAAAAGCCCTTTAAAATTAAACAATACAGCAAAATAAAATCAGACGACATACCCACTAATATAAATTTCTATAATTAAAATTTTACTTATAATAGTATAACGTAATATTATATGTGTAATATATTTTGGAGTAGTATAATCTTCAACACCAACGCCTTTTAGGTCATCCACCCCTTAAGCAGCCTCAACCTAAGTAGAAAAATAGAAACCATCAGGGGCTGCTCATCACTAGAGCAAAACCCTCCCCCCACCCCAAGCCCATAATCCCCATTCAAAAGATCGAAACACTGCGAGGGGGGTTCGAAATGGAGGTCAACGCACCATTGAGGAAGTTGCAGACGATTTTTTCCCCTCCATTTGGGTGATCTCGTGGTAGAATCACCTGTGTTTTTAGGAGGGGGAGCACGTGTGACCAGGAAGGGGGTTGCACGTGACCAGGGAAAGTGGTCCCCCAATTTTTTTTCCGTGTGTGTTTGTGGGGTTTAACGGATTAAAAAGCGGTAGGGGGGAATGATGGAAATGAGGGGGTGTTTGGAATGTTGGAGTTTTTAAGGAATTCTAAAGTGAAGAGGTTGGTTGAGTTTGGATTGTTTTGAGTTGTAGGGGGTTCATTGAACTATCTGAAATGAGAGGGTAGAACTGTTTTAACAGTTTTTGTACGTTGAACGCGGTGTTACTTTCGGTATTGGTATGTTTGAAGAGTCTTGAAAATCAAACTGAGTCGGTTTTTAAAGTGAGTTAAAACGATGGTGATTGTGACAGAAAAAGGCGGATGACAGGTGGGAATTTACCGAGATTTATCTCATTCTAAATGTAATTGCATGTTTTCTGTATTTTTCTCTGAAAGACCTCCTGGAATTAACTACCTCCATGACGTTAGGTTGCTCAGCCGTTTGGATCCTACTGTAAAATTGTTTAGACGCAGTATGGTCTTCGTGAATTTCTGGAGCCAAAAAATTTTTACATACTAAACCAATCAATCAACCAAGCTCTTCCTAGAAAATCTACATACATTTTAAAATAAAACATTTAGTTGGCATCATAGCGCAGAGCTAAAATATCCCCAAATAGTAACATCACTATAGCAACGGATAGTTGTCCAAAATTTAAAAAACAAACAAACAAATAGATAATGCCTTCCGAAAGTCCTTTTAAGTCCCTTTATAGCCATTTTAAATGGAAAAATCCATTAAAAATCAAACTATTAGTCTTCACTACCAACAATGTCTACTAGTTTTTAAAAACACATTTTGTGATACCAACTCCCAATCCCACGCACCGTGCCGCATAGCCACCAGGTCTCGCTACCTTCTCCCTCAACAACTAATTCATAATTTCCATTACTACCACCATCCCAAAGTAATTAGATACTTTCCTGTTTTCATTTTCATTTCGAATGCTCCAGAAGTGCCCCTAAATATCGTCTGCCTTTAAGAGGGGATATGCCCGGGCCTTGACCCCACCGGGTACAACGCCCCCTAGGCACAACTCTCCCTCTTCTCTGGGTACATGACCGGAAGAAAGACCCCTCTCCCCCTCTAAAAATCGTCAAGGAATGGGACTTACAGTCGTAAGAACGTGTATCCTGTTTGTTATTTGGTTTTGTAATGTGGTTGTCGGGATGTAATACAGTTGTTCGATTAAAATAAATGCTCGAAGGAAATGGAATTATGGTCTAACGGGCGGATATGGGTTTTGTGTATTTTGTCCAGTTTTGCACTCTCTCCTGTTTGAGGTTATTCACTTGGAGTTTTGTGGTCTTGGATAGGAAGTATTTGCTTTTAGCCAAGGAAGGAAATAGGATGTAGAGATTTTTTTAGGGGTGAAAGCCTTGAAATTTTGGCAGGACATGAAAGTTTGGAGAGGAAAAAAATACCGTTAACAAGCGTGATAAACAAAATGCTAGGAAGTCAAACGTGTTTACAATAAAAAAAAAGTTCTACTGGAAATTAAAAATTTTACATATTGCAATAAGTTAAGTGAAATTGTCTCGAAACTAGTAACGATATATTCAAAATACAGTAGAACCTCGATTAACCGTCCCTCTTTCATCCGGAACTCTCTGTTAACCGACCATCCTTTAGTCGAAAAATCTCCCAAATGAGTAATAAATCATTTGCCCTTTTTAAAACAGGAATATTTTCCTTTACACTAAATTTGCATAAGTAATGGTGAGGCTTCTGACCGTTTTTCAAAAGAACTGACATGGTTAGAGCAATAATCATATGCAGATCAAACTGAACTATTGCTTTTAAAAAGTCTTCGGGATAGAACGATTATCAAGATTACGACAACAAAAACTCATTTCCAACATTTATGTCATAAAAAAAAACATTAAAAGCCCTGCATTCAATAAATGAAAATAATTTACTTTTTATTATTTTTTTACAACTCTCTATTATCCGGCATTTTCGCTTATCCGACCTATCTTCGGTCAGTATTAAGTCGGTTAATCGAGGTTCTACTGTAACAGTTCTCGAAGTGTCATATATTATTAAGTTCCTAATTTTATATAAATTAAAATGGTATCACAAACTCGATTTTTAAAAAATTCTATTCTAATATTTCGTAATGATAATGTTATCATTTATCGTACTTTTTTTCGTATTCGAAAATAATTAACCAGTTAATGTATAAAAAGTTCCGGGATCAAAATCAGAAGTCGGTGCAAAAATGAATGTTTAATTATGTTCAATTTAATGTTTAAAATTGGTGTGTTTCTCTGAATTGAAACAAACGATTTCGGATCTATAATAAGTGCCCAATTTGAAACTATGTAAATGTTACATATTTCTAAGTAACTTATTTGAAAAATGTATGACTTTCTAAATAATCATCGTTAAAGCAGGTTTTAGATTACTAATAGTAGTCAAGAGTGTCAAGAATAGAAAGTCTTCCGGGAGGTCTTTCAAAGGGAACCTTCTAAGAATTGCGTTTTAAATGGGAACCACTAAACTCCTCCATCTAGACACTATTTGCCCCAATTACCGTCCCTTTTGCTTATTTTGAGAAAAAGAGAAGAAGAAAAAAAAAAAAAAGAAAAAAAAGAGTGAATAGCACTTTAGGGGATTCGATCCCGTGACCTTTCGCTGCATAGATGAGCATTCTGATTCTCAGACTTAAGTCTGGCAACATAAAATATGATATAACAAAATAAAAATAAAAATCTTGGGAATTGCATAGTCATCATTTCAGTTGTATCCTTTTTAACGTTTTCTAACACATTGAATAAAATATATTTAAAAGGAGATGAAATTATATAAAATAATGGTCCATAATGGTGAAACACAATTTTTTTTTTTTTAAAAACAAAATAAAATTTAAAAATGAAAATTGACATAATTTCAATTATCCATCTCCTCCATGTTTAAAAAACTTCCCCATTGAGTGTCTAATTTAAAGCAGTACCATGTGTATAATCACCCTGTCAATATTAACAATAAATATAAATATTTGTCTTTTTAACGCAAGTAAAATACTAACATTGAATTAAAATAGAGTTCAATTTAGAAAAGGTTTATATCGAGAGAGTTCAACAATCATTTTAATTTAATTTAACCGTTTTTTACCTTCTAAAAATTAAAAAAAATATTTAAACTAGCCATAAGAGCAATTTTCATAGAAAAATATTAAAACAAAAATCCTTCCTGTTTATACATTCCTACTTGAATTACAATATTCTTATTTTGAAGTTATTAGTAGACCAAGAAATTGTCCGAATAATTTTATAAATAATTTCCCCGCCCAAATAGACTTTATTTAAAAATATATATCTTCTCGGTCGAAAGTTGAATAGGACAAGAACTTCGAAAAATTTGGATTCCATCATTTCAAGCTAATATTTATCAACAATAGAAGTTTTGAATGTTCATATACAATAATACATAATCTCCAAGGCGTTGCTTCCTCCTTACCAATCAATCGGTCAAGGCTTTAAACTGGTTATCTTTGTTATTTGTTTACTTGGCCTCTGTATTTGAAATGACAACTCGATTTGAAAGGTAATAACAACAAAATTGTATTTAGAAAGGTAAATATTTAAAGTGACTGGACATTTAACCGTTGAAATATCTCATCTTATTATTTGTTTAAACTGCTGAAAATCGCTTGGATCGATCAAAAATTGCCCCTTTCAAACTGTTTTTGCTGCTAGCTGACTCTTTGCGCAGTTAAACGGTCTTCAAGTAGGAAATTGAATTGTTAGTCGGGGGGGAAATGTTTTCGATCCAAGTTGTTTTAAAAAACAGATTAAATCTATAGTATGTGCATTGAAAATAATGTTGATTGGATTTTTTATATATATATATATATATATATATATATATATATATATATATATATATATATATATATATATATATATATATATATATATATATATATATATATATATATATATATATATATATATATATATATATATATATATATATATATATATATATATATATATATATATATTTCATTGATTGAAATGTTAGATTTTTTTTTTTTTAATTGGAGTAGATTGCTGTTATCTAATTGTTAATTCTGTACGTTAGATTAAGATGTTAACGGGAGGTGTTTTTTTATATATATGTATCAATTAAAGTAGATTACAAGTGTATATTTGTTGTTCTTTTATATGCATTGATTGGAGTAGAAAAATGTATTTTGGTTTTGATGAAAATCGAGTGGAGGGGAAATGAAAATTTGTTAATAGGTTGAAAATGATTCGTTCGTTTTTATATGTATCAAACGAAGTATGCTACAAATACATTTTTGTTAATTCTGTTCATTGGTTTATAATGTTAGCGTGGGTTATTTTATATGTATTAATTAGTGTAGACTACAAATGCATATTTGTTAATTCTGCTTATTGGATGAAAGTGTTATCTCATTTTTTAGGAAAATCAATTAGAATTTTTTTTGGCCCAAAGTAAAAACCAACGCAAACTGTTTTTGATTCACACGAACTGAATTGTTAAATTAATTTTTTTTTGTGGTAAGTGAAATTTCAGCATCAAATAGTCAATTGTAACATATAGATAGCTTCTTTTTTCATATTAAAAACAATGTAATATCTCTGTAAAAAAAGAAGAAAAAAAGGTATTATACATATTTATATTTTTATTAACACATTTTTATAAAATGAAAAAGAAGAAAAAATAAAAATGTGTGTCACTTCATACAAAAATATTTTTAATATAGACAAAAACTACTATCATTTGTTAATCTATACTTTCGTTAAATTATTTTCTATTTTTATTAAAAAAATCTTTTGAAAGAACTTCTAAACTTTACTCAGAAATACATGTTAGATATTAAAGGTTTTTTTTTTTATCAAAAATATATATTTCGACTGCTATTCTTTTTCCCATATTTGTTCTAATATCCGATTGCGAAAAATTCGAAAAGCTTCAATCTCATTCGTCAATTACGAAATATTCCAAAAGCTTAAATCTCATTCGTCGATCAAAGCAGATGAAAACCCACCATTAGCTGTTGCCACAGCCAAGCCTATAAGTCTTCAATTTTTCTTTTAAATCAACGAGAAAATTAATGTAGCAGGTGTACGACAGACCTCACAGAAATATACAAGCCCCCCTATTTCCAAGGTCCAATTCGAAGGTTTTGCTAGGGTGAATGATCATCTTTATGTAACCACGCTAGGGGCCCCAATCCTTAAACCAAGGACATTTTCTAATCTACCAGGATATATCTTAGGGGCCCGAAAAGCCTCTAAGATGCTTAAGGGGCCCCATGGTGTTAGATGGGGCCCATGGGGTGCTCTGAATATTTCGAAAGATTTGGGCGAGTTGGTTAAAATAGGGTTTCAGTGATTTTTGGGGTTTTGTTGTGTAATGTTACGAAAAAGGCTGTGTTTTGTAATTTGACCCCTTGAGGTTGAATTTAAGTTCAGTGTTACGTTGTGTGAGGAGTGTGAGACGCCTTTTATGCAAGGACATATTACGAAATGTATTATGTCAGAACCTCAGGGGTGGATCTAGCACTGACACCAGGGGGTAAGGGAGGGGGCTATCAGTAGAGAATAGTGTTTGGAAGGTTGAAAGTTAATATTGTTAGTTTTTAATTCGTTTCATAACTTAAGAAGGATTTTTATATTTTAAAATCGATTTAATATTCACATAATAAAATACTTCAATGTTTACTTATTATAATGGTTCATTGGAAAAACAACTATATTCCAGATTTGTTATGAAATTGTACTGGCATTCTTGTTAGGGAAACTTAGGCTGTAAGTTTCACGTAGACTAAATTAATTTTCCATCTGAATCCTTTAAGTAACAATATTGCTACAAAGAAATGAAGAGTCTATAGTTGTTACGGTTGTTTGCAATGCAGAAAGGGAAGCATGTGAAAGTGTAATATAAACAAACAAATCAAATAATTTTGGAGGAAAAATATTGAGATTTTTATGGAAATTTCTTTAGGGTTTATTTTGTTTAGTGTATATATATATTTTTAATTTATTGGGAGGGACCTCTGCCCTCACTGTCCTATAACTATATCCTCTACTGCATTGGTTTAATAAATGTAGTTTTTCTATTTGGTAAGGATATTAAATGCTTTTGCGTAGATACTTTTTTATTTGTAGTGTTTAGGGAAACTTTTTTGAAACCGAGTTTATCCAAACGTTTAAATATTAAGGATCCCTGATCTATGTGTGGTCCTTATCGATTTCTTTCAATAGACTTATTCACTTGATTAACTGTCAAGGAAATATCTATTTTTATTGCCAATATAACAAGGATGGCAGCAATACATTGAAAGGTTTAGTAGAAAGAAATGAAAATGTCTGATAACTGGATTATTAGAAATTGTGTCACGCTGAAATTACAACTACAATTACAATGAAAAGTTTCTCCTTATCAAAAATAGAGTGAAATATATCAATTTAGAAGTTTAATTACGATTTTTTCTTATGTTTTTTTTTTTCAAAATGTTTTATTTTAGTATTAATTTCAAAATGATTTTTTCATAAATTAACAATCTATATATTTGAAGAATTGTATTGAATAAAAACAGCACTGCTTTATTTTTGCATAAATACATCAACCTCTTAAATATTGTTAAGAAGAATGTACAAACAAAAGAAGGGATATAAAGTTTGTCATCCCTTTTTTGATATATAATAGAATTTCTCTAAATATAACAATGCATAGAGCCTTGTATTTTTTACATTTCAATATATGTTTGGAATATTTTTACAAAACCCATGTCCCAATACAACGAACAGAAAACACTTTCAAGCACGCAAACGCTATTGTACAACACTTGATTTTGCAACAAAACAGCACGTTATTTGCTCGTTGAGATAGATATATGGCAAAAGCGCCAGACAAGAAGAAGAAAAAAAAAATATTTTCGAAACAAACTATTCTGCATACGGGCATCAACCCTTTTTTTTTTTACCAGGAAAAACGAAACTGAAGTGGCAACAGCATTTTTCGATATTTGTTCAGCTGAGTTGCTGCCAGACCATGCAACCTGATATAATTCAAACTAAGGTTATTTTTATTGTTCTGAAAAAGTTCATATCTTGAACGGGTTGAAGAACTGTTTATAGATAAAGGACTGCGGGTGAACTTTTTTTTATTTGGAAAAAAATATGTCGTTTTTTCCTTGATAATGATGTTTGTTCAATGATAACGACTTCTAAGAACGGAGTCGTTAACATTTAATTGGAGGCTATATTTGGGATTATTTTTCCCCACTGTATTCTGTTTCATGACCAAGTATTAAAAATTTTTCTATTGGATCTCTTCATAAATTCTACAAATAAATCAAAGCTATCACGGTTTCACTATAGGTCTAATATTATATTAAGATTTCAAGCTTTAGATGTCCCAGAGACTAGCTAACTACAGAACCTGTAAATAGGGAAAATGTCAGAGAGCATTCTGATTCTGGAAAAAAATAAGGGAAATGTCTGGGATTTTTTTTTTTTTTAATTTTACGAAAATCGGAAAAATTTGCTATCATTTTTTTCATGTTCTTCCGTATTTCAGCGCCATTTATCCGTAGAATTATGGCAGTAAGCGTTAGGTGGTTTAATCAACGACTAATATTTGTGCACATAAACATTAAAGTCTAACACTGTATTTAATCCCGACACCTTTCGCGTGGGATACTTGTGCGCTAATCACACAGAAATCAGGCGAGCTTTAAAAAACCGACCACAAACATTTTTTAAAATGCTTTCTTAACATAAGCATCGTGCTTGTTTGGTATAAAAGTTTTTAATGGATATTCTAATTTCGTATTATTTAGATAAAAGTGATATATTTTTTTTTACAGAAAACTTATCTTAAATTATGTGTCAAAAAATTTGGTAGAATTTTTTTATAAAGTATCACACGATATGCTTTAAATGGGTGTATTACGTTTGCTCGTTTTAAACTTTTGCGGAAACGTAAATACCTTTTTCCACAGATGTATTTCCAAAGTTCGTTTATAAAGTCGTCCCGATATTTATTTTTGACTCAGCGGAAATTACAGTTACATCTGTCACCTCTTAGCTAAAAATATAGTAGGGTAGGTAAACAAGAGAAAATCTGCCCTTCCCCGAATATTTATTCCATTGCTTATTATTTTCTTCTGCATCTGGCAACGGAACACGAGCGGACATCTATTCTCCTCATAATAAGCACCGTTACGTAAGAACCTCCGGACAACAAACAACTGCTTTCCCTCAAAAATCGAAAAAGCTATAAATAAATAAATCCGCGTGTCCCAAACAATCGTCTGAATTTTTGACAGGAAAACCTCGACTTCTGTTCGGCCGGACGATAAACACCGGAGAAGTGAAATGAATTGGGGAGAAAGCAACACGTGGCGTGAGTGAAAGCTGCAAGTGATTTTAAAAGCAAAAATAAGTCCAGAAGGGAGCAGCAGTTCTTACAGCTGGCCCCCCCTCGAAAAATAAACTTATTTTCGCTCGTGCCACACACGCGCGCCAGCTGATTGGGGGGGGGGGGGGACACAAAGCGCAGACGATTTCGAGAAAAATACAGCGCAGACGATATACCGCTTCTTCGACAACAAAAACCGTTTTCTCTTTTTAAAGTCCCCTCTCCCCCCTTTTGAAATATCTGCCGTTATTTTGATGTTTTCTGTCTGGTTTTTATTACGTTTCCATGGAAAGAGAAAAAAATGAGGGGGTTAGGAGGAGAAAAAAATCGAGCTTCAGAGAAAAAAAAATGGTCCTCCTTTTGTTGAAATATTGATCCAGAGGGGTCTGTTTTCGAAAAATGTTATTTGAGAGGGTCAGGGTCTCGTGCGTGTGTAATTAAGTGCTTGTTGTGGGGTCGTTTCCGCCGTTTTTCACACCCCTTTTGTTGCTGCGCCCATGTTTTTATGACGCGTTGATGTGTTTTTTGTTGCGGCTTTCCTCGGGTTTGGGGTTGGCCTTATGCGGTTAAATGATAAATACACATGTTTTGATATACTGTGGAGTGTGCGAATCTTTCGAGATTCGATCTTTTCGAGAAAAAAGAATGCAATGAGTTAGTGCAAAAATTATTTTTCAATTGTAATTTGTAATAAACAATGTAATTTGTGTTTCGCAATTTTGTGGCATATTGTCCAATATGTTTCGGGTAAATAAAAAGAAAATGGCCGAAGGAGTTTCTGTTATTTTTGATGCAATTGCAAAACAGAGTCCTCTTGAAAAACTTGAAAGAAGATATTCCTCTTAAATTAAAACTACTCTCATTAGTCCATATATAATTAGATGTAAGTATATTTTGTTGTAGTACTATGGCTCTTTGATATTAACTTTGTTTTTATCTTTGTCAACTCTGACTTTTTCAATTGTTTGATAAAGAAAAAATTAACCAGGTATATCTTGACAGCTCATTTTCTTTTTAAATAAATAACACAATGTAGATGTCAGTGTTTTTAGGGACATTTTCAATTCCTGGAATTATTAAGAAAATATCAGAAAAGCAAAAATTCCACAATCGTCAAGAAAAATGTATACTTTAGTACTTCAAAACTGAAATTAACGTTGCTTTAATATTTGCATTCTTCAGTTTTTAATTTTTTGGAATTTAAAAAAAAAAAAAAAAAAATCAGGGAAATCTATTAAAAAATTTCTGTAATTTTTTGCTTCGATCCTACAATTTTTTTGTGAAAATAAAGTGTTATCAAGTACTTTTGTTGCATATACAAGCATATTACAGTTGCCCTTCGATATATAGTGCTTGTCGAAAGACAAGCAAAATGCGAGATATATCGAGCAATATGATAAAATGTAAAAACGGGAAATTAGAAAAAAATTGGAGACATAGCAAAAGCGCGATATATCCTATGATATATTGAGATGCGCAATATAATGAGGGTTACTGTATTTGACTTATTGTGCTTAATTTATGTATTTGAACGTCCTACACAAATTAATTCAGTCTTAATTGAGATTTTTTTTAAAAAATCGACTCTTTTGCTGCCCTCTTTCGAATAGATAACCCAAACTATTTTATCACAGTGTTTGTTCCAATAATACACTTTCGTAATCTTAATTTTCGTCGCGTCATCTCGCTCTTCTGTCAACGCACTCCGAGGGGCTGCATTCTTTCTTATCGGCACTTGCTCCCAAAAATATCGTCTGGGTTGAACGTTCCTTTAGCGGGATCGTTTGCGCAGGGAACGGACGATAATAAAACCGAGGAGATTAAAGTGTGTCTAAACTTACGCAATTCATAAAAAAGGTTGGAAGTTATCTCATTGGTACTCTTTGGAAACAGGATTAAATTGAAATAGATTAAGAGAGTAAATTTTATTTTACAGTTTTGATTGTTTAAGTCTCACAGAGGGAAGACAATGCATACTTTGTGATGTGTTACAATACTAGATTTTTGTTTTTGTGAAAAGTAAATTGTATAATTATCCATAACTAATATTTAATTATATATTCACATCCAACTCATATATGTGTTTTCATTTTGAGATTTATTTGCGTAGACTTTTCAAATCTTCTTTTTTTTAACTAAAAATTTTACTTTTAATGTATAACAAAACAATTTATACTTTTAAAAATCCTGCAAAATATTTCATTTGTTTCGCCGCCAATAATAAAAAACGATCATAATGGATGCTAATTGTAGTACTACACTTTGAAGTTCCTGTTAACTAACAGTTAAATTCTAGTGAATATTTATATACTTATACGACGCAAAAGATAATGTACTTTTAAATTTTTATGATAAATGCTTAGCTTTTAATAAACAAATAGCAATGACGTGTAAGATTCTGAGGACAATTATTTTTAAGAATTTATTTACTATCAAAACAGTAATGCTGTGCTTTTAAAATATCAATTATTATAATTTAAAATCAAACGAAATTTTTTTTTCTTTCTACAACACAAATAATGATATACTTTTAAGATTCTAAGAACACTGCTATAATTTTTAGATTTCAAGAATGAAGCTTATCTTAACTTCCAATAAAAGTGTTATACTTTTAAGATTCCAAAAATAATGTTTTATTTTTCAGTTTCTAAGTATAGTGCTATAAACTTAATACTATGTTTAGTGCATCTACGTTTTTAAAGGTACTCTTCAGAACAGTGCTTTACTTTCGTTACCCCCCCCCCCCCTCACCCTCAAAAAGAAAAAAAAAATGGATATTTTTTAGAAATCTCAAAAATACTAATATGTTTTTACTCTCTAAAAATTATTGCACCTTTAAAACAATAAAAATAATATTATACAGTTTTGGATCTTTTTATAACTAGTTTTTATTGCTAATATTTCATGACTTCAACCCTAATTTTAATTTAAAATATCATCATGCCTTTTAATTCAATAATAATATAATGTTATTACTAACGATTGCAGAAATCCCTACTGTAAAAATATAACAACTTTTGCAGTAAAGTGAAAAATTGAATTTAGGAAAGTCTTAAAAAATAATAAACATAAAACTCAAAGAGCAATCCCGTTTTCGTTGACATTACATTTTACCTTATAGATAACAACTTTATTACTATTACAACAGACTAACTCGACGAAATGCGTTTCAAAAAGACATCATTGCAACATTTTTACGATTCTGCTAGCGTCTTTTGCAACAAAGTGGACTACTGAATTTAAACAAGCTTTTAACAAAGTGCCACCTTTAATACCGGGCCGTCTGGGGCAATTTCGCTTTGACTAGACTCAACAGTTTTGCAAGGTGCTTGTTTCTTTTCGAAAAGCAAATAGAAAAATGTCTCTTGTTGTCTGGATTTTATTTGTATCGCAGTGCGTGCAAAGATACTATAATAACCCTTCGGGTTAAAGATGGCAAGCTTCCATAGAGATAATGTAAAATACTTGAGAGCACATGACGTCATTGCAGGGTTTCTACATTGGTAAGCTTATCGCTCTTTTTGGTTTCACTTGGCGATTACATTTTATGGTTTTCCAGAAATCTTTTATCCAAAAAAAAAAGAACAAATCTGCCTAGCTCATTAAACTTTCACTTAAAAAATTTACACACCCAATCAAATTTTTGTTAATTTATATTTTTAACTAAAATAATTGAATACTTTTTTAAACAATATTAATATTATATTGAACCACTACAGCAAAAGTTCCATCCTGTAATGCAATACGAATCCTAATATTAGATTTGGGGTTTTTACAGCATATTCTAATATTGGTGAACTTTTAGTAAGTTTTCGTAATAAATATGAACATCAAGAATTAACAAAATTACTAATTATAAAATTATTGAAACACATTCTAGAAGAAAATGATTTCGATAAAGTTTCCATGCATTCTTCGAAGCAGTACATTAGTAAACTAAAAAATATCTAGTTATTGAGTGCAAGAATTTAAAAATGACTTGCAACTACAAAAACCAATATCATTTAGCATGTACTAGTTTAGAAGAATTTACTAATAGTTGACAATAATCATTTAGCTTTATTAATTCACAAAATAAAAAACCGCAATGGTAATTGAGATTGGCGTTAAATTTCAAAAATCATAATAAACACATAATAATTGAGTGCATTTATGCAACTAACAAATGATAAACATTCTTTAAAGCGATGTCAAAGTAATAAAAAAAGAAAAAGCAACTATATTTAACATAAAAACTAGCCTGCTGAATGAGACGAAAAAATAAAAACAAACGATTAAGAACACTAACCATTAAGTTTCATCACAACCATCAACACTGCAAAAAATGTCCTGTTAAAATTTTCTTACGAAAATTCTATAATCTTCAGAACATTACCGAAATTTATTGTGTACAAAAGCGAACAATTTGAACAAACTTGAATAAATAATATGTTACTTTGCAAAGTAGAATCCTCCATTTTTGTTCTGCTATTTAAATCTCCCACGAATTCGACGAAATAAATCTGATGTTCTTATTTGTTTGTTTAAAAAGCACGATCGCCAAAGTAAGAAAAAAGCTCTGCGCATGTCTGGAAATCGGAGCAATTTGGCGAAAGTTTTGTGCTCTCAACTCTGAAAATCCGCGAGATGGCAGCACTTACGTATCGGCGAAGCTTGCCTTCTTATAGTTTTAAGTTCTTTGGTGCGTGTGTGCATTAAAAATGAAAGAAAAAACTCGGAGAAAAGCTTGTGGAGGCGCATTTTCTGAGACGATTTAGGGTTACTGGAAGCTGGAGATAGATATAATCGATTTTTGGTTACCATAGTGACATACCACCCCCAGAATGTGAGTTCAGTGTTCGAAATAGTAGGGATTGGATGAGATACTTGGAGCATGTTTGTTGATTCAAAGTAACAATGAATTACAATATTATTAGTTGAAGGTTCTATTTTAACGTTTTGTTAAATGTTTTATTTTTTCGAAAGATTCTACTTCGCTCGTTATTTATTAATCGGGAATAAAGCATGAGATATAAAATATTTAATTTATATTTTAATTTGAAAATATCATTAGAAGAATATATTATCTGACTTCATTCAATGAGGGGGGGGGGGGGAGGGAAAAAAAAATTTCAAAGAAGAAAACATTTTAATTTATTTTTTAATGGCAAAAGGGTGGTATTATCAACTTTAAAAATTGAAATAGAATATTTTATTTTATTTATTTGATAGCTGTGTTTAATGAAGACAATTACTATTTTTTATTCTAAGAATGTACTAAATTTTAATGCATTATTGAACAGTTTATTAACATTATTTATTGATAGAATAGCAAAGCAGCCTTCTTCTATTTGCAAGCATTTAATCAAACCTTTGACTTTTAAAATTATGATTTTTTTTCCCATAGTTTACTTTATTTTTTAGATTTAATTTAAATTAGAAACACATTCAAAATGCACTCTAAAATTAATAATGTGTCAATCACCTTTTTTTTTTTTTTTTTTTTTGGAATTTCTTATGTAATCAATTTATATATCCAAATAATATCCAAACACATTCAATCGTGGGAAAATTTCTCTTTAAATAAATAAATTGTAATCGAAAACTCCGAATCATATCATTAGAGTTGCAAATCAACCAAGAAGATGCCGAAAAACAAACTGCAAACGATAATCACCGAATTTATTCAGATCAATCAATCACAACGAAATGGAACAATTTCACTTTAAAGAACAATGGAGCATTTTTTAGAAATTTTTAATTTAAATTCTTCCTGAAAATATTAAAGTTCTTCCAGGAAATTATTTCTATCCTAACCATGGAACGAATTTCATGGGAATTTATATTTTAATTCTTAAACATTTCTACAAATAGAATTCTAATAATGAAGCAGACGATTTCACCTTTCCCTTACTATGACGTCACATCTTGTTTGGGTTTATTCACCTCCATGCGGTAAGATGGGCAAGGTTGTACAACGTGCCATTGACCTTGTAAACCGCTCTAAAAAGTTCTTATGACTTCTTTTTTTTATCATCTCTTCCGACTCTCTTCAAGTCGATTATTTTAATAATCTTCTAATGAATTCGTTAAAAGTCAAGTGAAAAAATTGTTCTGCGACTGTTTTATGGGCTTCGCCCCTCCATTTTATTAAGACTTCTTACAAGAAATGATTAGGTAACGTTGTTAGGAATGGAAGTTTTTTACGTTTGATTTTAGGTGGGGTTATTGAACTTCGGGTAGAGTCTGGTTTGGCCGTGTTTTTGCTGAATAAAGCTTAGAAGAAGAGTTACTTAAGTAATAAAAAGTAATGTATTTACCTCTATTAATTTTGTCTCTATCGTGATATTAAAGAAAGCCAGAGCTTTTCTAAATGCTTAAAAGTAATGACAGTGTTAAAATATAAATTAAATATTTCCTGTTTATGTGTTTTTGATATATTGTTGAAAATTGTATATGTTAACTGAATACTGTATTTAATGTTAATTTTTGTTATTTAAAAACTGTATCATTCATTAAAAAACTTGAAATGAAGTTTACGTTACCTTACTGAAAAAGAACTTACAAATTATAAATACTTACACACACCAATTTTTATTAATATAGTAATTCCTTTATTATTGTTGTAAAACTTCTTTATGCTGAATTCAGCAATTCTTTTGAATTATATGTGTGACAAAACACCATTGATGCAAATGAGAATAAATCCAGAAAATTAGTTCCGATTAATTTCAGTTTAAAAAAAAATTCACTTTTATTCTAAAAAGTTAGGCGTTCTGCAATTACTGATATTTACGTTGAACACAACTGGAGAAATTCATTCTATTTTTAGGTTGTCTTATTCAAATATTCTGATATAAACTTGATTCCCATAATCATTAATTGCTTTTCCAGAAAACAATATAAATTTTCCAAACAAAACTAGAACAAACTATTATTTAAATCGGAATAACATTGCTAAAATATACTAAAATTCCCCAAAACCAAAAATAACTTCCAACACAAAAAATAAACTTTAATTACAATTAGTCTAAAACACATTCTTCCACAAAACTCTCACACGGAAAACCCTAAGACTTAAGCATCAATTCCTCATCGATGACATTAACGCTACGGGGCTGAATGTTTACTTTCAGTTTTCATAAACATCTTCCTCTGAAAACGGTCAAACACGAGACGAGATTCAGAAGAAGCCATTGACCTTAATATGAGAAATGCCTCGAATCCCCCCCCCCCCCTTTACGCCCATCATAGTTACCACAACAGCCTTACTTCCGCATTTGAACTTGTTCTGGAACAATCCACATACATAATAATGACGAGCGAGATTGTTTCCGCATTATACTTCCATTCCTACTTAGCGGTAATCCGTCCGAAAATAATAAAATAAAGAATCGATTACGAACAATGACATGGGCGAGTAATTAAATCCGAGTCTTTTTTTCGATTATTTTTGTTTTTTTCGGAAGTTCTATTGTCGCAATTCGTCCGTTGAAAAATGTAAACCAGTTCCGATCGTTTGCGATGTTTTTGGAAGATTTTTTTTTCAGTTTCTGAACTCGAAGGTTAGTTAAAGAATCGATGTTTGGTCATTCGGGTGAAGAATCGAAAGGTCGATGTCCGGTTTGTATAGATCTCGGCGAGTTGTTTTTGTTTGTAAATGGGGATTGTTTGTTGTGATGCTTTTTTATTTTCTCATTGTGTTTTGAGGAATGATTCAAATCAATCAACAATTCTTTTGTATTGTTTTATTTTTGAGAAATTACATTTTTATCATTTCGTAGCAATCGGGTTTGAATGGAAAAGGCACTTTTTGAATGAAAAACTTGCCGGAAAAACCCTTACACCTAGTATTAGATCAATTAAATTTTTACAGCGGGAAAATATAATTTAAATAATGGTAATAAGTTCTTCAAACAATATCATTTATGATTCTTACTAATGTTTAGGATATTTCACCTCGTGCCATAACCTTCAAATTATAATTTGAGAATGATTTAGACGTAGCATATTTTTTAATATGCGAACTAGTTTCTCCTAAATTCTCCAACTAAATGATATTTGCACTTCAATAAAAAAGAATCCAAGTTAAAAATGGCTGACATAACCTAAGTTTGCTACTTGTTTTTCAACAAGTCACTAAAAATTAAGAATATACAATTAAAAAAAAACTAATTAGTTAAAAAACTATTTATTACTTTTCAAGAAGAAAGATACAGCTGTTTATTATTGTTGAATTAATACAAATCCCAAAGCCAAATTAGTCTCTCTCTAGATTAATTTCCCATTATATTGTCTCTCTTTGTCATCATTCAATTTATCTTCTTTCTATTGATTATCCTTATCTTGCTATCTTTCTATTATCAAAATAACTAACAATATAATGTCAAATAGTTTTTCTAAACTTCATGTGAACTCAACTCCCCCCAATACTAATAATGTGCTTAGTATTGTGTTCCTCATCATCACACTTGGAAAAATACCTACAACTTACTAATATGTCATCAAAGACCCATAAGCTTTAGCTGTCCAGTTCACAATCTGGCGAGTTTTTATCAACTCATCTCTTGAGAAACCATAACTCGAGAGCTAACAAAGTACCAAAAATCCTTAACTCCAATACCTTTATAAATTCCCACCAATAAATGCATTAACAGCTGTCACCCTTTCATTGTAGGTGTAATATTTCTTCGAAGACCATAAGCTTTCGCTGGCCAGTCCATAATCTTACCAGTTTAGTGAACTCATCCCTTGAGATACCATAACTCGAGAGCTAACAAAATACCCAAAAAATCCTTTACTCCGTCCTTTTAAAAATTCTGTCCAATAAATACATTAACAGCTATCACCCTTTCATTGTAGGTGTAATATTTCTTCGAAGACCATAAGCTTTCGCTGGCCAGTCCATAATCTTACCAGTTTAGTGAACTCATCCCTTGAGATACCATAACTCGAGAGCTAACAAAATACCCAAAAAATCCTTTACTCCGTCCTTTTAAAAATTCTGTCCAATAAATGCATTAACAGCTATCACCCCTTTCATTGTAGGTCTTTGCCCTCCTTTTGCCCTTATCTCGTCTCATGGCGCTTAACAATATCTGTGTAGGTGTTAGTGCTGTTGGTATACCCTAATTTACCTCAACTTTTTTCGTCTTCTTTTACCTTAATGTACTTCCGCATGCCAAGTCGTCGTCTATTAAAAACTACATTGCATTCAAAGGCGTGGGTTACAGAAGATGATATAAAATGGCTATTGTCATTTTAGTTTTTCGGTTTCTGTGTTCAGAGGATAAACTTCAGACTTGAACTGGTGTTTACGAGAAGCTTTTTCATCACGTGTCATTGGATTGCCTTCTGTTTGGTTGTGTGTGTTTCCTGATGTTGATGTAGTGTCAGATTGAACTTGGAAAATATTAAAGTGTTTGTGAATTAATGTTGTTTTAGTGTTTACTTATGACGTTGATTGATGGAAAGGAGACATTTCAAAGACAAGTCCTTAACCTAACATGACCTGAATGAAAATATTGCAGGAAATGGGGTTCATGTTTTTTGCGATTGGTTTGCTGCAAATTTAAAAGTGTGGGAAATCTTAAGAAAAATTCGCATAAATGATGCTATTAATTGTTAAAATAAATTCAAGTTGAAGTTTTTATTGGGTAGATCAGATATTTTTCGACTATAATTTTTTTTTTCCTAATAAAATTTATATTTGCAGCTAGTCTTGAAATTTTGCTGCGCCTAGTTCATTTTTATTAAAGATTATGGACAAATTGGAAATTTTCATTTCTTCTCGCAATGTGCAATTGTATGGAAACGCAGAAACTTTTTCCATACTTAAAAATAGAGCTTATTGAAAATTGATATCTGATTTGTTAGTTAACTTTAGTTGAAATTTCAACGAAAGTAAATTCCAAGAGAAAGCATTAGTGAAATTAGCTTATCCAGAAAATAATGGTATTTTCCGATAAAAAAAAAATTTATAAAAATTTTCTATGCATTTTCCACAAGCAGTCAACTTACTATCATCTCAACGTCCAATTAAAACACCGCATTTTAATTGCAAGTGAAAGTTTATCGATCTTAGTTTTGTTCTTGGCCAAAAAAATCGCCTTACATTTCTTCACAATTTCCTTCTTTCCAAGCCTCCCCCAGAACAATCGATGATGAAATGAAGAGCAAAAAGCATAATTCATCATTACTAAACTGAGCTTGGAAGAATAGCACGATTTTGTAACAATTACACGCCTCAACTTTTAGAAATCAGACGTTACACATTTGTCGGGCGTTGACCTTTAAATAGAAAGATGGCCGAAGCTCACTGACCCTATGGTTTTTTCTGATGCCAGAACTATCTTCGAGCGAGGGTCACGGTTACAGGGAAACACGTGTTTTGCGCAATAATAATAATAATGTCGTTTGTTGTTGCAATTTGGATAAAATATTCGAATTTTGGTTTCGAGGCACGTTTCTGAGAAAGTGCGAGGTTTCTGCTATCCTGTGGTGAATTGATGGTCACTTTCGAGATGTGTTGTGTCTTTATTGTGGATGGGATGAATAATATATTCGATATTTGAACATTTGATTATTTTTTTGTACTCGATGTTTTTTGGAATCGATTTATTATGTTTTTATGAATGGGCACCTATTCGTAATTTAGCGAGTGATTGTAACGTGTTTATGAGAATTAAAAATTCTTTTGTCTGTGGAATAAAACTATTTGGTCAAGTTAATCGAAGGAGCTTCCTTTTTCTTGTAAATTATCTAATTTCTTTCGATGATATTTTACGAAATCAAAAAAGATTTTTTATTAATTTCAATCATATGAATTTCGAAATAAATTGGATATACAATACATAAACGCGCATCATTTGAATGAAGTAAATTTTATTTTGGACACATTTTCAATAACATCGCGCTCCCTCTCAGTGGAAGAAAACAACAATTATTCATTCACTATTTTATTTATGATATGATAATCGTACTATGTTATAGCAATCATAACACTCACGATCCCTATACACCCCCCTACTTTAAAACCCAACTACAGTTTTTACCATAACTTTTTTAATATAAATCCTTTATAAGTATTGCTAATTTTTATATTCATTAACAAAGTGCCGTTTCTGTTGCCAGCGTGTGCTTGGTGTTGTTATCTAATTTTAAATATTAAAAACATCGCTATCAGCAAAATATGCAGTAAACTACTTTTAAAAATTTATCCACTAAAAATGAATATGAATTTATGCACTCATTTCCAAAAACATTTTATTTATTTATTTTAAAACAATTTTATTATTTATTAAAACAATTTTGGCAACAGGAAACAGTTTCTTTAGTGATCGTATAAATTCTATTTCAGCGCTATTGGATGACGGCAAGTTGATTTATTAGTATTCCTTAAAAGCGACCTTTTAGTGACAGTGACAGCCGCCAAAATTTGATTGCATGCATTGTCATCAACATAGAATATATTTGCCAAGTTTCAGACCGATTGTATGACGGCAAGGGGGTTAATAAGGCTTCTGCAAATTTGCACACCCACACAACCAACCACCCACACACACAATCGAAGTAAATATAAAGGATTTAAAAAAAAAAAAGAATCTCTTTTACAAACTATAATCTAATTTATATAAACCCTCATCTATATCGTGTCACTTATATATCCTTACTTATACCATAGACATCTTACAGAGATGAATCTGTAGAAATCGCACAAGATATAACCACCTCCCTGTTGTTGTAGTGAGGGTAGGTTATTGCACTATGCAGTGTCAGCGACCTTTTCCTTCCGCCTCCGCCATACAAGTTCACCGCGCACAATGTCTAAAAAATCCGATATTGCCGCAACCTGCAACTTTTTTTTAATGTACCTATAAAAATGATGTGACTAAATGTGAGGACATTGTATCTGTTAGTTTTAAACTTGTCGGGAAAGGAACCGTTGCCTTTTTTTAAAAGAAAAGTTTTACTAGAAATAATGGTATTTTGTAATATATTTGTTGAGAGAACAGAAAAGGGGGTAATAGCGTATATGCTAATAGTATTAAATACATTTAAATCAATATCAAATATGCAGGTAATTTTAAAAAAAAGTTACAAGTTAATTGTAAATGTAGAAGTTTAGAATAAAATTTAGAGATGACAGCAGAAAATAAATTATTTTGGAATGGAGAAGTTACCACAAACATGTTGTTGTTTGATTTGGTAAGCGAGAGAAACTGCAGCAGTATGAAAGCGCTTGAAAGAAAACATTGAGTCTGTATTGTCCATATACTGTGTCTATTGCTGCTGTATTGTCCAATGTAGCCTCTTCTGTAACTCCTTTAATGTTGCTCTAACAATTCAAAATCCAAAACATAAAAGAAGATATTTTGCTTTTGGAAAAAAGAAAGTACAGTAACACTTAATGTTAAAAATAAAATATATTGTAGCTGTATTGTGTATCATCCATATACTTTATATATATTGTAGGTGTATTTCCAATATAGCAACTTCTATACCACCTTTAATGTAGTCTCTAATAATTCAAACTTTTAAAGAGAAAAAAAAAATATTATTTATAGCAAGAAAAGCTATTGCAAACCTGTATATTAAAAATAATGGTCATAAAAGAAGTGTTGATCCTAAAGTTGGTTTTGTAACAATGGCTAAGTTTCAAACAGACAATATTACAACAATAAGTAAATTAAAAAAAGAAAAATATACTAAAATAAAAGTTATTATAACAGTGTATCGCTCTCGAATATTCAAAATTATAGCAACTATTTGACTATTTTAATAAGCTTTATAGTAAATAGTATCCACATGAATAGCAGATTCAATAATGATACATGCTTTTATAAACTAGTTTCCCAGAAATTATAATACTTAAACGTCACTAGGTTTCAAGTAAAGATTCATCTCTCAGTATAGTTCTCAAAAGGCTTCCGAAACGTAAACAGCCTACATCTTAAGAGCCATCGAATACTCTGGATAAGTATTTAAGTGCTAAAAAGAGAGTGGTAGGAAAAGGATTACTTAACTTGGGTTGAATCCTTCTCTCCATCCTCCGCTCTACTAAATGCCAATGACCTTAGCATAGTAGACGCGTAAACCTCGACAAAAACGAGAGTATTATTACTCCTTGTAATCATTGGAAAAATGTTAATCTTGGATGAAAAGGAATTTTCGACTTCATTGGATTTATTTGATGGGACGGGAAAGAGTTTTTGGTGTGTGGGGGATTTGGGTTTTAATCACAACTTTTGTTGGGTGATGTGTTTATGATAATCGCAGGTTTTGTTGATGAGGTTTCCTGAGCCTTGAAACGGATGCTGGCTTAAAATACTTATCTGTGTTTTTTTAAAGTATGAGTTTTGTTAGTTTTCGTATGTTTTATATAAGGAATAGTTAATAGATAATAATTCAATTTAAAAGTATCGGAAATGATGTGAAAATATATTATGATAAATTATAAGTAATTTCATGGCAGAAAAATATTTTTCTGTTTTCAGTTTATTATTTTTGTGAAAATGAAAGTTTTTGTATCTATTGTTTGGATTTAGAAACTTGTTTAACTAGTGGATGAACAAACATCAACAGTATTCAACCGACAATAAATATCTATATAATTTGTAATAATTGATACTTTTAACTTGATAAAGGTATGAATTCAATGTCGAATGATTTTCAAGAACTATTTTGTAATATCTTTTAATCATTCTGACTCTTATTGCATAAACTTTTTAATGAAATCCAAAGTATATACATTTTCAATGTTTAATTTCCAATTTTCTGGGCCATTGAACTAATCGACCATAGTTCTTTTCTTCATGCATAAAATATAATTGATTACTTTTTTTAAATATAACTTTTTTATCGTTTTACAGAGTTCTATTTTTAAAACATTAAATTCTCTTAATTCAGTTTCTAGTTTCATCGTTCCTAAACGGGTCATTGACACCACAGTATTCCCCTGCAAGTATTTTCCGGCGAACCCGGTAGCGTATCACCAGAATGCCATACAAAACGATCTCGAATCAGCATCCGAGCATAGCCGCTATCGGACAAGCCATTACGCTACTAAAACGATCTCTAACAAAGCAGAACCCTTGCAACTCAACACAACTCCACCGAAAAACAAGACGAGTCGAAGTTGAAGTTCATTGCCATCGCCGGGGTTTATTTATTTTTTCGAATCATTGTTCCCGCGCTTTTTCTATTTCGTTCTTTGTTTTTATTTTCGTCTCCTAAACTTTACCGAAGCCTTTTGGTTCACGTAACACACTTTCACTGGTTCCGAAGTCAACGTTCTGCATTGACCTTGGCTATAAATGCGTTTCGATACACCTTGACGTTCTTTTTTTCTTCTTTTTGCATAAAATGTTGGTGACGTCAGGCTTGACCTGTCGCTGTTTATGCTTTCACTCGCTGGTTCAAGAACCTCTTGATGAAACTGTGATATTGGTCTCCAGCTATTGTTTAACAGGTTGGTTTCGTCAGTGGGATATTGCAACATGGGGGAAGCTTTTGAAACATCAACAAGCAGTCTTTGATGAAGGGTTAGGTCCCCCCCCCCCCCCGTTGGGTAATTATAGAAGTTGAGATATCTCGACAAATTTATGTGTCAGATCTTTTAAAAGAGTTTCGTGAGAGCATTGTCTTGAGTGTTCATGACCGGTTGTTCACCGGTGTATTAGGACAGTTTATTTACACACATTTTGGCATGCTGTTGGTTGCTCATATTTAAATATTACATTGTTTTTAGGACATTAGTCACAGCTTTACTTCATGGGGGTAATCAGTCGTCTGTAACATGTTGTTATCTCGACGTTAAACTCTTGTTTTTGTTGAAATTGAAAGGTACGCACTAAACCGTTGGTCATCTTGGAATTTCACAATTTCAAAACTGAGGTCGAACCAATGGTGTGGTATTTCGCTATATCATTATGCTCATAATTGGGACATACTTCCAAAAAACAATACTATAATTCTCAAAGGTTTAAATGGTTGTTATTAGTTTATAAATTCCAAAATAATTGTTATGCAATCTTGAAATTTATTAAAAACTACTTTTCTTATTTTCTGCTAATTTCAAAACCAGATATGTCTCTTCCTAGTGATTTTGGAGAAAAGAGTCCAAACGTTTTCATTCCCTATTAGTTTTTAACGATTCACTGCTTCTGAGTGTTAGAACTTGAAATGTATGTTTTGAAATATTTTTCTGTGAAGATTGTAGAGGAAAAAGTTCAGAATGAAATGTTCAGAATGGCTTCAATCTAGTTTTGTGTTTTTCTTCACAAAGCTGATTATGCAAGAAGACTAATCTGATCTCTTTGTTGAATAAATACGTAGGATGATAATGTTGATCACATTGTCTAATTTTGAACAACCTGCAAACAAGCTTTGCTCAAGCTTTGGAAATCTGCCACAGAGACTCTTGCACCGAATCAGCCGCTTTTCTCTATTTCTATTTTTTTCCCATTGTCACTCATTGTCTTTCAATGATTTTCACCCATTTTAAAGTGTCTGAAACCATCTTGGTACACAAGAGCCAGTACCGTAAATATTAAGTATAATTTTCAGGAGTTTTGTACGCTTGTACACAAATGATTTCCCGTTGCTAAGATGTAGCTTTACTTAGACAGACAGCCCTCTGTACTATTCTCATTGAACCGAACTTAACAAAAATTGTTCATGGTTACCATTACTTAATGAACAAACTAACTTAATAAATAAAACAAAATTTCACTAATGTTTTTTTTTTTTTTTTTTTTTTTTTTTTTTTAAATCTTTTTCTTTACCCTCTTATTATTCACAATAATAAAGCATTTTTCATTTACCTATATAACTTAATTATTTTGGTATATTAAGAAAAATTCCTGTTCTTAGTTTGATCTTTTTTCTTTTAAGAAATTTATATATTTTATGCATTCCTGAATAGAGCGGGCACACACACAAAAATCAGTATTTATTATCTAAATGCCTTATTATTGTGAATCGAAATGTACAGCAAAACATTTTCACACAAACATATAAAATATTGCTAACCAATTTTTCCCTTGTTGTAGGTAAACATTTATTACAATTCGAAGAAAATACAAATTTTGACATTTCCAACTTGCCTTTATGAATTTAACTTTTTGTCAAAGTATTCTAGTCTCTTCTGGTTCATTCATGTATACATTGCAAATAAAGTACGCATTAGTATGCATTTAAATTTTACTACACCGATGCCAGATGGTGTTGACAGAAATTTAATTACGAACACCCTGCATATACTGGAGAAGGTGTCTTAACTCTCTACACACGCCACCATACTGTTGGAAATACCTATTCAAACAATTACCTTTCAGGAGAAAGTCTCCTCTCCCCCTTGCGTACCATCCCAGTTGTTTTTCACCAAACCCTCCACAACAGTTTACACAGTCGCGTGGCATCCCAAATCAACAACAACAAAAGGTGCACTGAAAACGACTCTCTCCTCCCTTCCAAACGATTCTGTTTATTCGAAAAACCCCAGGAAGCTGTATTGGAACGTTACGTGACAGACGACCTTTCACTTACGGTAACCGCGGAAATTGACCGGTCGCAACCCCTTTCTGTCTGAAAGAAAGGGGGAGTTTTTCTGGTGGGGTTGTTTGGTTGTTTTCCGCGTTTTTGGCCGAATGGCGTTTGCGGACAGCTGGTTTTCGCATTGACTGCTGACTTAATGACAAATATTTTTTCCCGGGGGCAGCTTGTGGAGTTTATGGGGGATGGGGGTCAATGGTTTATGTTGTGCAAGTCGTTGGAGAAGTTGGATTTCGACTCTTAAAAATTTACATAGAAATGTCCTTACTTCACAAAATTATTTCAGGGAAAAACAATATTATTATTATATATATTATTTTATTAAGATCAGATAAACTTTTTATCATTGTTTTGCAACAGAATTGGTTACCTTCAATTTCAAAAGTTCTGGATTCTAAATTAAGATGGACTGGACATTTAGTTACATGGTATTCTCTTATCTGTTAAATGATCGGTTCGGACCATTAAGACTTATGACTAATAAATCGAACAATTTCTGTTTTATAACTTTTTAACTGGATATCTTAATTCAGAACGTGTTGATTTTGTTTGTTTCTCAATTGGTCAAAAAGTACAATATTAAATAAAAACTCCCTTAAAATTCCGTTCTGGTAAAACTGGTAAACCACATAATTGCTCGAAATAAATCGTTAAACCATATTCATTTAAAAAATCCAAAATTTTCCAAAAACGATCATTACAAACATACTTTTAAAAACAGTAACTCACGTGGTGTACATTAATTTCGCAAAGACCGCGAGAAATTATTAACGACAAATTTAAGAAATGACAGATTAAAATCCGACTTTATAGTTATCACCCAGAACAAACATCTCTAAAAGATTTCGCAACTGTCCCTCAACAGTTACACCCTAACATGACCTCCAAATGCAATTCATGTTTAATTTTACAGCAACACTTAAAAATCCCCAATTGCTACATCCGCATCCACAATTTGATTGCCAGGGATCATTCAACTCGGATACCAACACCCCCTAGGCCCCGTGCCCTCCGATATCGTAAACATCAGTGGCACGTGGGATCCCCCTAAGAAAGGGGTACCCTATGTTATTCCACGAGCGGATAGGATAGTCCAACACGCGCCTGTTCATTTTTCTTTCTTTTTCCACAAATGTCTTTCTGGCCGGCCATCTGGCCCATGTTTATAATTCCCTGACTAGCCATGCCTGAAACGAAAATATTTTTGTCCCCCTCCCTCTCCCCCTCCGGGTTCATGGTATCGGGAAATGGCCCGCCTAACGGCACGAGTGTGTTGATGGTGTGGTTGCAATTCATAGTATTTGAAAGAAGGATGAGAAGTTCTTGTTTACGAGTTTTTGTTTGTTGGGCTCCCGCGAGTATTGAAGAGATATGGGCTTGAAGGAGTCTAGTGAAGCGTGGCTGTTTGTTGTATGTTTATAAGTTGCCTTTTCGTGGATTTTTTTGGTCAGTAGAACGGTCAGTGATTTTCTCTAGATGGTTGATCGTTTTGTAAGCAACCGTATAGTTTGATTGGAACTATTGGTCGGAGTAGGTTGAGAGTAACATTGTATGTCCATAGCCTGACTGGATATCAAGTTCAGTCTCTTTTGTATAAAAAGTGAGAGCATATGATACTCATAAAGGAAGGGAATGGATGGAACTTCGGATAAAATAGTGAACTCTTTCTTATTAAAAAAAATGTATCCTTACAAGTGGTAAATTGTAATATATTCAATAATAATTAATAACTAGTAATAATAACATTACATTAACATTTACAGTGCTTACTAATAATTAATTAAAGTATTTAATAATAATAATAAAGATAAAAATAATATATTAGTATTATTTATTACTAGCAGTACTTATATATAAGTAATATGTATTAATAGTAATCATTATTATATTAATTAATAATCATTATTATATTAATTAATAATCGTTATTATATTAATAATATTACTCTATTAATAATTAATATAAATATTATTCATTATTATTATATTAGTTAATAATAGTTATTCTATTAATAATATTATTATTTTAATTATATTACTTATAATCATTATTCATTTATTATGTGTTATTGTTAACAACATCATCATTGTTTTTATTATTATGTATAACAACTGATCAATGCCTTTCTGTTAATCATATTATTTATCATTTGAGTATAATTATTACGGAATAATTTGATTTTCATTGCGTTTTAATTTATTCACTTTTGAAGCATACCTATCTTGATCTAACAGAAAAAATAAGTAATTAATTCCTTCCATACTCAGATTGTTGGAGAACAACATAAAAAAAGTCACCAATTTGAACTTGGGCTTAATTATGTAACGGGTACAAATCTATTATTTCAAATACCCCCTGAACTAACCAAATTCTTCCGAGATTCCTTTTTATTTTCATTGCACAATTTCAAAATATCCAAAATCTACATCCCCGTCCCACCAAAGCCAAGAACTTCACTTCGAATCCACCCGCACGATCAGTTGAAAATCACCCTTGCTGAACAATTAAATCTCGCTAATCACCACCCCAAGATACAGCATCCCTCCGCTCAAACATCCCCGAAGGTTCAACCACCCCTAAGAAAGAAAACGAAAGCATCCTGAGTGCAACGAACCTCGTGTGCCATTGCCCTCCTCTCATCCCGTATCTTCTGGTCAAGGCCAGATCTCGTTCACAAGGAATGCTGCCACGTTTCTTCTTGAGCCTCGTTGGGAGGAATGTCGCGTGTATGTCCTCAAAAGGCATGGGCTTGGACACAAGTGGAAGATCTTGGTGAGTTTGGGACAGAGGTAGAGTTGTTGGGTTTCGTGGGGTCGGAGCTGGGAACACGTGTCTAGAAGCTGAAGCTACCAGAATTTCAAATAGTGGTAATTGGATTGCATGGAAGAATAAGACTGGACATTTCGTTTTAGAAACCGAAATCAAAAGATGGGTTTGGACAGAGGTTGAGTAGTTAGGCTTCTTGGGGTCGGGACTGGAAACACGTGGCCAGAAACTGAAGGTACCACGATTTCAAGTAGTGGTGATATGATGGTAATTGGATTAGTTGGATTGTACAGAAAAATAAAGCTGGACATTTGGTTTCTGAAACCGAAATCAAAAGTTGTCAGTTTTTACACAATGACAGTCGATATAAGAACGCAATATATGGACAGTTTTGTAAAATTTGAGCTAGTCATTGGGTTTCACACGATTGGTACGTTGGTAATTTTATTGAGATTGAGACTTTACGAGATCAGAATTTATGCTTGGAGATTCAAAACAAATTCATAGTGTTATACATTATTTTTATTGATTAGGGATCTTTCAAGTTGAACTTCGCAGATTTTATGAAACTGGGATGGCCATTTTTGGTCTACAAATGGATATCTTAGTTTTAAATACATATTGTATGATTGGCTCTTAAGGATATCCTTAGAGACAACGAGACTCGATAATTCATTCAGTAGAAGCTCAGACAGTTTTGACAGATGTAGTTGAGTTTTATAATGTTAGACTAGAGTTTTAGGTTCAGATGGATAGTTTTACACTTTTAACTCCTTTTGTTTACTGACTGGAACAGTTTAATGAAATGATTGTATTTGTTGTTTAGGTCGGCAAATGTGATCATCAACTTCGAACAAATTCGTCAAGTTGAACTAGCAATTTCTTTCACAGGGTTGGGAATTCGTTAATTGTGAGCAGATCTGTCTCTGCGAGTCAAGAATTTGAAAGTTTGGACACGATGCTTGTCGATTGTTTAATACTCAAAGAAAGTTAGTTCAAGTTTGGGTCATCAAGTTGGGATCACTTACTTTAATCAGTTTCATATAGTTGAACTATTCAATGGGGACCACAGGTTTGGGAATTCGGTAAATGAGTCCAGGACTTGAAAGCTTGGACAAGACGATTCTGACCAATTTCGTAGTTTTGGACACACAGAATATGACTTCTAGGAGGTTTTTTTCGTGATACCAGGCGACAGGTCAGTGCAGTTTAAGCAGAGTTGGATCCGATATTTTCCAAACATCCATACTTCGAAGTTCATCCACCCCGGGCGAAAACGAAAGCAAGAGGGGAGTTGAACGAACTCGTGTGCCAATGCCCTCCTCATCCCGTATCTTCCTGGTCAAGGCCAGGATGAGAATATACTTTAGAAACGATGTTCCTCTTGATGTCTTCTCTTGGGAGGTTGTCGCGTGAATCTTCGCATGAGGATGGACTCAATATAGGACTGGACACTACTACAAATAGAAATCAAGGTCTCTGGAAAGTTATGTCTTCAAAGTCTTTTTGGTTCCTGAATAATCAATGTCGTTGTTGTTTATTATTTTCCCGGATATGGTTAGAGGCTTAAAGTATGTTTACAATGACAATTCTAACCAAAGCGTACATCTTTCTTAACCCTTGATAGCTAAACTTAAATCAGTGTTACACTGTACCTAATAATTCAGAGATTGCGAAAAAAAAGCAAGCATATTTTTATATTTCCTTTTTTTATTTCAAGCAAATTAGTGTATCTTGAGAGAAGTATTATAATATTTTAATTAAAGAGCAAAAATTAATCTTTCGATGAGAAAGAAGGAGTTAGTACTATCTCCAATCTGAAAAACTGGAAGTCTATTAGTATTAAATAATACCTTGCGTCTTTTGAATTTTATGTGAAATGAAGTATAAAATATGTGAAATATATCTGCACCTTTGCAAGGAGAGCACAACCAATGTTATAAATCACTTCATCAATGGTTGAACAACATTAAAAATGTTATTAATTTAACTGATAATTAATATATTTTGTATCATTACTATTTCTTCAAGGGTCAATTAAATTTGAGGAATAATTGCAATCTTATTAAATTAACTGGCAATTAAATATATTGTATCATTATTATTCCTCCAAGAGTCAAATAAAAGTTTATTCTCTAACGTTGTTTTGTAGAAAACATAAATTCCTTCATTTAGTAATACAATTTGAAGAAGAATTAAAATGTTATGAAATTAATTCTCAATTAAATGACCCTCTTCTACCAAGAGTCAATTAAAAGTTCATACTCTGGCATTGTTTTGATGAAAACAATGAAAACAAATCTTATCTCGTGAGAAATGTAAAGCAACAAAGTTTAACAATTGATATGAAGAAACATCTTTCCTTCCTCCGGAGGTCAATAACACCTCTTTTGGCGATATTTTGCGGCGTGCGTTTGGCGACATTTTTCAGGTAATAATGGCGGTCAAATCGCATTTTAGAAAGGTCTACGAACTGGGGGAAAAGAGAGTGAAAGTATTACAATGACCTCAGGATATTATTTCGATTTTTCATTTTTACGAATTAAGTAGCTTCGATCGTGGGAAATCGATATTTAGATCCTTTTAATTTGATCCGATTAATCTGCTTTTATATTATCTGTGTGTCTTTGAGCGTGTTTTGATAGCTTTTGCTTGTCTTCCAAGTTCAAGGAACTTTATTGAACGTAACTCTTTACGTAACTCTGATTATGTAAAGTTCTTATAATGGAAAGTTCTTATAATGGAAAGTTAGCATGTGTAATTCTTCTTTTGATAGAGGTGTCCATTTACAAAATATTACAATTCATTCCCTTTTTTTTTATAAATAATAAAACATTAGGAATTAATATTCATTAGTTTATTTTGGGGGGGAAAAATGTGGTTTTTATACAATGTATTTATCATTTTGATTGTAAAAGCTTTAGAAAGAAAAGAAAATCAGTTCGAAAATCAAATTCATGATCTTGCATTGTTAACTTTTGCAGAAGAACTATTATAATTATATATTTTAAGTAAGTTTATATTTTATCGTAAAACTCAAATATTTTATTGACAACATGAAGTGTTCCCTCCAAATTAAAAATTCTTTAGCTGCATAGTAGTTGAAAGCATGTTTCCATTTTTAAACAATTGAAAAATATTCAACCCTTTAAGCTCCGAGACAATTTGGTTGCTAGTTCGCTTGTCAGTGATATTTTTTTAAATAAACCATAAAATAACATCTTTAATAATAGGAACCGACATTTTACATTTTTCTTTATAATGTTTTAAAAATAATTTTGAAATGTTTGAAGCTTAATCTGGAAAATATGAAAATGTTGACTACCATTTGATTACTCTGGTACCGAGAAGTTTAATGCAATTTGAAATGTTTTGTTATTTTTTCTTCCCTTTAAACAATTTCTTAACAATACTTTACAAAACATCTAAAAACTTCAGTCCACCTTCTAATAAAAATGATTTCACCATCAAAGCGGATATTGTTTATAATTACATACATTAAACTTGATTCATCTCTCATAAAAATTCACCAGAGATTTCTTATATTTTCCAAATTAACTTTAAAATTATCACTTCACAAGTTCTTTTATATTACTTCACAAAAGACGCCTAATTTCCCACAATAGGTAAAACACCATTTCCGAAACGGAACTGCTCTGACGAAAACGAATCACAATTACTACAAAGCCTCACCGAATTTGGCCTGAAAGAAGAAAAAAAGTTTTCATCTCAAATATAGTAATCTTCCCAAAATGTTCGTTTTGTGAAGATTATCTTATTTTTTTTTCCCGAGCAGTTTTCCTCCCACTTCTTTTGAGTTGAAAAACGCGCAGACGATCCCGCAGGTGAGAAGCGAAGTGAAAGGAAGAGAGGCGCATCTGAGGAGAGGGAGGAATGACCACACAAGGTCATTTGCCTTTGGCTGGTGGCAACAACCCCTCGCGATCCCTACTTGTCAACTTGATGTTTTAACCCAACTTAGCCTCATCTGAAGAAAATGTGCAAATAGTTAAGAAAATTGGTCGCATTTCTCGAATATATTTCCACAGAAATGTTTCCTTAAATTCGCTATTTTGGTGACGGCATTTAATAAAAATTTCTTATAAACAATAATAAGCTTTTCTGTTTGGTTATCGATTTATGAATATTTTTAACCTGTTATAAATAAAAATATATAACTTGATGTTGTTCAATTTAAGCAAACATTTCCAAAATAATGGAAAATATAAGGAGAAATTGGTATTTTCACATGTAATCCTGCCTATTTTTAGTTAATTTATAAATCAATAACAAATTGTATTTTTTTTTAATTGTATTTTGTTTGTTAATACTTTTTGTCAAGTTATACAAATTTTAACTGCCAGGCTCTTTTAATTCATTGCTATAATAATATAACCCATAAAAACAAAGTTTTTAATATTAATCCTTTATATGCATTGCCAATTCTTATATTCATTAACATAGCGTTGATTCTGTTATCAGCGTGTGATTGGTGTTTGCATCTAATTATAAATATAAAAAACATATCCATCAGCAAAATGTGCAGCAAACTATGTTTCAAAATTTATTTATTAAAAATGAATGTAAATTTATGCATTCACTTCCAAATATCTTTTATTTATACTGCTTAAAACAATTTTGGCAACAGGAATAGAATGCATTGTTATCGACATCGATTCTATCTGCCAAGTTGCTACCCGATCAGATGTCAGCAAGTGGGTATAATTAGGCTTCCTCAAATTTGCCAGGCAGCCACACAAACAAACAAAACCGAAGTTAATGTAAAGGATTTTAAAAAATACTCTGAAGTAACTATTGAAACAGAATTGAGGTAAATTTAAATAGCATGTAATTAACAGATAAAGTTTTATTTTAATTATGGAAATAACTTTTTAATACCAAACCATTGTGTAATTACTTATAATCTCTTGAACCACAATGAAGCAATTTTACCCCTCAAATTTCCCTTTTCAAGATTTTATTTCCCAGCTATTTTGCCGACAGTTGTGAAATTTGAGGAAAATACTTATTACCACGTTTCCTCCAATTTGAAATTAACCTATATAAATTATTCTCATTACCCATAATAACATATTCTATTTCAATTTCCTTTTGCTCAACTTTCTCGCCAAACAAGTACATTTATTACTCACAAGTAATTAGCTAAACTAAGAGTACGGAACATCGTACAACTTCCAGTTACAATATAATATACTAGTCGCAGTAGTGAAATTTGAAATGTATTGGCTTAATTTATCGGTTTAATTTTTATTTAATCTATAAAAATTGGTTGGCGATATTTTTGGCGTTAATTATTTTTGCGAATCTTGCCCAGTTGATAAGCTTGGCGACAAAATTTCTAAAAGAAAGTTAATAGGACAGATAAACAGTAAGATAGTCAAAGCCTTTGTATAAGTTTATCCATAAATATAGTGAAGATACTCAATTTAAAAAATATTGTTATTCTAATCGAATAAGTAAAATTTGATTAGATCCTCGAGAATACTTAAATTATTTTCGATCACGTGACTTGCCATTTTCATTATTGGATAATGATTTTTACATCTTTTTTTAACTTCATATACCTTCTGCGCTTGCGTGATTTTGACAAAAACCTTATTATTGCATCTCATGGATACAGCTAAATTATACACAAAATTAAAACAATGTAGCGTGAGCCCATCCTGATGTTGACTCTGTTAACTGACAGACACACGGACCATTTTCCTGAAACTACTTTTTTTGGAACCTTCCAAAACGTAGGTATCACCAAGAACAAATTTTGTGAATTTTTGCCTCGAATGAAATGCTATCATTACCCTAATATTACGTACTGTAAAATATAAAAGGACAAATATCTATAACAAACGTATATTTTCTGTTCAAATCAAATTTAAAATAAATCCAAAACGCTCCAAATATAGTAACCACCCCACGAGTTTGTTTTCCCTCTACAATCACAGGGGGGTCAATAACATCCGGGCATAGCACACGCGGTCGCCAAGCGGCGCGCATACTTGGCGACGCATTTCGGGTTCGTTGTACGCGCAATTCAAGGTCACTAGTGCTGAGGGAAAGTAGGCGAACACGGGCTCATTCAGAGTACTAGGGCATTGCACTGCGCTAGGAAGGGGTCACCGCACGGCCTCGAACTTTAGAACGCAATTCCGAACCGCCCCCCAATGGAAATGCCAAATTCAGACGATATTTCGAGGAGGTAGTTTGATTGGGGGTGGGGATTTTGAATTTATGTTGGGTGAATTTGTTTGGTTGTGATTAAAATTTTATGTAGAATTAATTGCGAGCCCCCCTCCTTATCGAATAGTTTTGTTTACTTAAATGCGGAGTTTTTATTTATTTTTTTATTTTTTATCCAGTAATTGTTGGTTAATTTTTAAGTTTGTTTTGAATTGAATATTCTTTATAGTAGATAACTCTAAATTTGCATCAATAGAATACATATTTTTTGGAACTTCAGTTACTATGCACTGAATTCAAAATATATAATATACTTCAATGGTATTGATATAAAACTTTTACAGAGTGGCTTCACGTAGAGAACAAAATAAAATAAATACTTATTGTAATGAGTGATAGAGGAGTACAAATTTATATTTTAAGTATATATATTTATAAAAAAAATCTTGAGTTACTTAATTTTGGGTATTCGGTCAGAAAATGCTGTTTGATGTCATTACTCGAAGTCCGGAAATGTCTTTATAGTTTTATACCATTTTTGTTATGTTAATTAATAATCGTAAAGTGTAACTTGTTCTTTGATTTTTTTTACTCCTCAAGAAAGGGCCGAATTAACAGTTCAGATTAAGCTGTTTTTTAATTATATTTTTTATTTTAACTATTCCATTGTAATAAATAAAGTTTAGGCACTAATTAACAACATTTTATAAAATGAATTAATTAAAAATGACACAATGTCCTTACAAATCTACCGCAAAAGGTATTAATTAGTGTATCGAAATGTTTCTTTTACACAAATTCACAGATTTTCTTTTTAATAGTGTTTTATACTTGATTAAATATAATAAGATTAATTAAAGATTTTTAAGTTAATTATATACCCTCGACTTAAAAACCACAATTTGATTTCACGCCAATACAAAATACGCCAATCTTCCAAAAAGTTCAGTGACCTAATGGTTTGGGGGGGTACGAAAAAAACTTTTTTTTTCCGTCTCGAAAATTCTCACTAGGTTAAAAATTCCCTTCAAAAACGGAAGTTACAGGAATGAAAGACAGAAATTGGAGTTCAGTGACCGCTGTTGCAATCACAACTCAGGGTCAAGAACAGGTATGGTATATCGACGACATCCCAACCAGACAACCAACCTTGTTGCCATTCTCTTGTGGAGTAATTATAATTGTTTTATTTCTCACTTAGAAATCGTCTGCATTGTTCTATCAGAGAATGTGTAGTTTTAAAATCGTGAAATGTCATGGTTGGAATTTTTGGTATTGTTCAGCTGCAAATTTTTGCTTCGTGTGGTTTTTTTAAACAAATTATTTTATAGAAAAGAAGAGGAAATATACAGTTAATGTTTACTTTCGAAGATGTGGATATCGGAGTAAGTTTTGGTATTAATAGTTCAATGTTCTTGAAAAGGTGAGGTTATTGCCCCTTTCCTCATCGATGTTGGGATTTTTCAATAAGTATTCGCTGATTTTAAAGAGCATGAACTAATATTATTTAATCGCATTTAAGGCCTTTTAAATTGAATTTTTAATTCATCAAAATCTTCAATGATTTTCATCAATTCAAATCAAATTATTTCTAGAAAGACCCAATGACTTAATTACAGCGATTTGATCAGATTTCTTGTTTAAAGACTGTATGAACTTTCTTTTTAGAAACTAAAAAAAAAAAAAAAGTTGAATGCCAAACCGTTTTGAGAACTTAAAAGAATAGGAAAAACAACGTAATGAGGTTAAACACGCCTTTGAGGAAGATTCGCCTATTTGCTTTTCAATCACAAAAGGTATCGGACATGCAATAGGTACAGAAAACTTTCTCTGGCACCAATTTGACTCGTGATGAATTATTTCCTGGTCAGAAACGTGAGCTCGAACGAAAACGTGTTGGAAACGTTTTATTTTTTTTATTTCCTTTATCCCTAATTCTATTGAATTCTTTGCGTATTTATTTCAAGAAGATCGTATATTAAAATGTGTTCTTAAGAATATATATAATTTTCGTTGAAATTTTTTATCAATAATTCACTTATTTACAGCCCATTTAGTTTAGGTCTAATCAGGGATTTAATTTTATTTTAAATTTTCAATAAGTGTCGAATAATAGCTGTAAAGTTTTTGTTTACGAAAATTATAGCGTGATTTATGTTTGTTTTATGAACGAGTTTTTCATAGAATTAAATTGAGTAATTTTTTAAATATTCTATTTACAGATTAAATTAAATAAGTTACCTTATTCAATATAACTAAATAAAAAAAAAATAGTATAAAGTAAATAAATTTATTATTGTGTCTTTTAATTTTATATAGCTGATATGTTGTTTTTAATGCTATGGTAAATCGATGGAGCCTATTAATCAAACCATATATTTATTGAGTTCAATAGTTTTTTTTTTTTTTTAAATAATGAGTAAGATGTATTTCGCATTTCATATTATTTCATAAACTTTATTAACCTTTAACTGCTGTAAGCGGTCTGACAGACCGCGAGTCATTTTTTGTGGAATGCTTCCATCCCTTAAATTATTTCATCTTTGACTTTTATATTAACTTTTCTGATACTATGTTTCTTGGTTGGTTGTATTCAGATTATCTGGCGCCGTCAGCATCACGAGGGCTATAATGCGCCGAAATATTTCGTCATTTAACAAACCAACATACATTTACAAACACCCATGCCAAACACGGGACTCGAACCCGCAACCTCGCGGTCTAGAAGCCAGCATGCTAACCACTATACCGTTTGGTCGGCATACTATGTTTCTTAAACTTTAAACTGGTGTTCACAAATTTGTTTGGTGCAGTATGAACCATGTGTTGCTCTTGCGCCAAAAACCTCAAACCACCCAACCACAGCAGTTAAAGGTTAACAGATGAAATAATATTTGTGAAAAATTTGGGTAAAAAAAATATTTTTAAAGCACTCCTTTAAAATTTCTACAACTCTAAATATTACCTAAAGGAACTCAAAATATTAAATAAAATTTTAAAACCCATCAAACACTAAGATAGTGTCATTGACCTTTCAATACCCACCATACTTTTCACCTCAAAATAACTCCCAAAACGTAAACGAAAATACAGCACCACTTATGTCCAAAAGACCAATCTTTACGTCATCACAACCCGACTCTCGGAAGTCAAGAAACACACAAATCACGTGACACCTTTTGAAACAAAGTAGGCAGACCCCGAAATTCAATCAACTGTTAAAGCACAAATGCGTTTGTTGTACCTAAAAAAGTTACTGAAAAGGTAACTAACCCCTTGATTCAGGAGTTGAACGACCTAGCAAGCAAGCCTCAGTGAAAGTGTAACAATGACCCAGCGGAGAGTGGATTTTTCCTGCGATGCAACAGGGCTCGGTAGGAAAGTTGGATTTACAGGGGTGTAGGATCCAGGTTTGGCGAAGATTTTTGTTAGAGAAATAGTTTGGCGTTGAAATGATTTCAGGGGCGATGAACTAGGAATAAGTCTGTTGCGGGTTTGGTTTTCTCACAGGAAATTAATACTTTCAAGAAGCGTTCACCTTTGAGAAATGTATTCTTGGGAATTGTTATTGAGTGAAATGTAATGTGAATATGTAATGCGAGTTAATGTGCACACTCTTAAATCCAAGAGTGTGAATTTGGTGAATTATTACTATAAAATTAATCTTTGTAAAATTTGTTAAGCAAACAAGTAAAATGGTTCAAATTTTTGAAAATGAAATTTTAAGTAATATTAGATTTATCCTGAAAAGCGTATTTATACGATATAAAATCCTATTTTTGTATGAATAACGTTTTTGCGTACTATCCATTTACAGTAAAATCAACAAGAGATTATAATAGAAACATTTTCTTCCTGTTAATACTTTATGAGTTCACAATAACAATAGAGTAATGACCTTATTTTATTGATTCATCATTTTGAAATGTAGCTGGATTCAACTCAAAATAACTTTGTAGAAATTTTTCCTTTTCTTCAAACGTAAAGATGTGATTGTAACTAACTATCAATTGTATCAGTCAACAAATATAATCTGTATATTGACTGATACAGAATATTTCGGAGATTTAGTATTACGTTAGTCTTATGTTTACGTTTTTCAGAAAAACAATTATCCTGCCTACGTTAGAAATTTGCTTAGAGTTATAAGTTAGTGGTTATAGTTCACTTAATTATAGAGCAGAACTGAAATTTGGTTTTGTATTCAACATAATTAAATAAGATAGTTTTTATTCCGTATTTTCGTTTTGAAGTTGCTGTGTATACAGAAAACTGCAAATGCGTACTAATGGGATCTTGAGGAAATGAGATCTAAAAACAAAATAACACAAACAGCTAAATAAAATAGTTCACATTTTGGCAAATGACAAATTTTAAAATTAATATGACATTAATCAATTGGCATGATTAAAATGTAACTGGACTTTTTGCCCATCCTGTACTCAAAAGTTGTTTGGGTTGTTTTCCTTTTAGTCTAAAACTTCATTCGCAACTTTTCAGTATGATTCAGATTTTAAAGGTAACTTCCATGTAACTCCTTAAGATGCCATCTTACTAGTTGGGAGGTGAAGTATTGATCTAGTGTTTTTTTTTTTTTTTTTTCTTTCTTCAGTTGTATATATACCAAGTTTTATGAAGATATGTTTATAGAATACTGTCTTGGTGGGTTCTAAATTAGTATAGTTTAATTACAGTGACCCAATACTAAAGTTAAATTATGTTAGAACTTAACCGAAATTTAGCTTTTCAATCCTCCTTTGTAGTTCAATTCTGTGAATTTCCATGAACTAGTTCAGAAAGGTAATAATACAGTTCCTGTGTTGTCTATTTTACTTTTCTTTAATACTATCCTCATAATGTCTGATGTGCATTTTAAACATCTTAATTGTCCGTGCATATGATTTTATAGCAGGAAAATTTTATGAAAAATTCCCCGGAAATTTTTAATAAATTCTACACACCAATGCACTAAATAGATTGTAAATAAAATGTATCACTACCTCCTATTAAATAACTAAAAAAAAATGCTCCCTTTCCCTTTCTTTGAGATCTCGGTCCAAATAATGACTTCAGATGGATTCTTTTTTGTCTTGTTGAAGCCGTGTCCGTCCTACATTTGTTTTTCCTTCTCAATTTCACTTTCAGTTTGGCAACAAGAATATAGGTTATGAGGAAGAGATTTTTATTTATTAAAACCAGGAAGAAAACTCCAAGCTGTGTGTCAAAATTTTAAGAGAATGGCCTTCTGTATAGCACAATCAGTGTGGTTTAAGGAGGTCATAGAAATTGAGAACGTTTTGGAATTGAAAAAAAAATAAAAAATATGGAACACGAGGAATAATGCTTTGGAGATCACATTTTGGTCTCGTTTTGAATGCTGTAAGCTTGTGTTGTGAATGGACAATGAGAATTGCAAGCATGTGTTCTTTTTATTTTGTACTGTTTGTTCCTGTCGCTTCTAGAAGAATACAGAGTCATGTAATCAGCTTAATCGTATTTTTTCATGGTCAAACTGCTCTTTATAATTATTATTCCTTTTTATTTTTGTTAGAAACAATTCGAAATGCGACAGCAAATATCTGACGTTATTAGTTTAAACATCTTCTTTGTAATTTAAATCAAATAATATAAAAAAAAAAGAGTATTAAAAGTTTTGTGTCAAATTTTCAAAAGAAAATTGTAAATGAGTAATAAACAGGAGGATTTTTATTTATTTTACCATAGTTTTTCCGATTATATTATAAAATAAAAAATCACAACAAAAGTTTCATAATCATTATAGCAGCTTCTCTATAATATAAAATTGGATTTCTCTAATCAATACGCTAAATATATTAATTTCTTTTAAATTACTTTACTTCTCCAATTCTTTCAATTTCACATGAATATTTGTTATCACTTTTAGTCGTACATTTGCTATATTATAATAAATTTTGATAATAGAATTCATTTCAGATTAGTTTTCGATAGGTTAAATTTTAAAGATTTCAGATTAAATTTCGATAGGTTAAATTTTAAAGATCATCAAATCTCTGTAAGGGACATATTTCAACAGTTTAATTCAAAGATTACTTTTATAATTATTTATGCAACAATATCATAAAAAAATAATTTAAAAAATCAACGCAGGCATCACCACTATACTAATTTTTTAAACGATTTCATAATCAAATTCCTTTCCAACATGAGCTAACAAAAACAGCTGCTTTATATTTCAATGAATAGTAGCTGCTCTGTCCTTCAATAATAAATCGAAAATAGAATTCAGTTCAATTATCTTTTGAATCGTTAAATTTTAAAGGCCATCACATATCTGTAAAGAACATATTACAGCAGTGTAACTCAAAGATTAGTTTTGTAATTTTTATACAACTTCATAAAAAAATCAAATTTATACATCACCACTATAATTTTTAAACGATGTCATAACCAAATTCCTCCCAACATGAACCCCCTTTGAAAAACATACCATAATCTCTCGCTTCTTAGTTACATCTACCCAAACATGCCAAATGAATTCTTTTGGAACAAACCATCTTACCAAGGAGTCAATCACCCAAAAGATATCAATATCTCTCTGGAGCGACCAACAAACCCAAGATGTTTGTTACGAAATACCCATTCGTGCGGTGAAGCCCAAACTACAGTAGCCCCATGAGTTCAACGAACGCCGCACTTGACAACACACACCCAAACCCACGTGACTTCTTACCCTCGTGCCCAGGCCGTTGACACGACACTCTGGCTGATGTGGGGACTTCGCCCTAAGTGGAGTTTTTTTTAAAGGGGGTTTGAATATCGTTTGGCGTTTTTTTAAACGAGGGTTTTCCTGTTGGATAGAGGGGCTGTGAAAAGATGAACTTGAATTCGAGGTTTTTTTTTGGGGTCAAGGTCTTCGGGGGTCTTGAGTAGTTTTCTGGGGTGTTGGATTTGGAAGGAAAGGGATAGGTCGTTTACCTCCAGGGTATTTTTACTGTTGTATGTTTGTATTTTTTTAATTGGTATTTAATTGCTTATATTTGATTGTTTATTTTTTGATTAACTCTTAAGTATGTTTGTTGATACGCGAGTTTAAATTAACTTTTCAAATACTGTTAATAAATAATATATTTTTGTTAGGTCGTTCACCCCTGGGGTTGTTGAATTATGCTATGCGTCAGTTTAAATAGTTATATAGTTAAAGTTTAAATGATTATTAATTATTTTTTGTGTAATAGAATCTTTTATATAAAAACTTTATAATAAATTAAACTCTAATGGCTTATTTAGAAATTAAGTATTATAGTCCATTCTTATAGTTTATTTAATGAACGTTAATGTAAGGATAACATTTAAATTTCAGTAAATCTTGAATTTGAAAAGGGTTTAATGTTTGGAAGAAAAATTATGATTGCTTGGGGGGGGAAAAAAAAAAAAAACTGCCGAAAAATTAACATTTTGTAGCCAAAGAAACTTTTTTTCTTCTTTTTATGACTTATTCACAAAGTTGTTCTGAGTAAACGTACTTGTTTTTTTAATATTAGAAATATTATACGTTTTAGTACGATAACTTTGTTTCCTCATTTTAACATTCTTAATTTGTTCTAGAATATTCCAGTTTTATTAACAAAATCTGAGCAAATACCGTCATAGATTTTGTTTTCAAATACCTTCAAATCTCCTCTCAATTTTTTTTTCATTATTCTTCAAATATATTAATAAGATCAGTGATAAAATAACAAGTCTAATTTTTTTTTCCTTATCCAAAATGTCAAATGCTTGCATCATCTCTCAACAAATCCATAAAAAACAAATTACTCTTTCATCACCAAATAAATAACCACTTATCTCGAACAAACAACCACCCATTTTTTAAATTAACACTCGCCCTAAAACTAAACAAAACAAAAAAAATCGATCATGATATCATTCGTTAAACAAAATCTAAAAAAGAATCGATCCGGAGTAGCTTAAGGCCGAGAGAGAACAAAAATGTTCGAGTCGCAGATCGTCGGAAGTTTTGAGTCAAAGACCTGATCAAGTTCATTGACTCGATTCTTTTCGTAGAAAAAACTCGTGTTTCTTGCCAAAAAAGTGTGTCGTTTACTGGAGCGATAGATTGAAGGCTTTGTTTTAAAGACCGAAGTGTTTTTGTGTAGTACAACAACTTGCGATTTCTAAACTAATTAACAGACTGATTAATTTGTAATTGTATGTGGCATTATGTAGTTGCTTAAGTATATGTATTTGGGTTTTGAGTGTAAATTTTTGTTTTTGCCGGAGAAATTGATTAATCGTTAAAAGTGAAGATTGGTTATTTGTTGAATTGAAATTGATGAATTAATTATTAGTGCTTTCTATTGCATTTTTAAAAATTTATTTTCAGTATTTGCACGTAAATTAATTTTCATGTCACTTTGAATTGTATTTAATACAAAGCTATCTATTTTATTGAACCCTTCCACTTAATTCTTTATTTTAGATATTTATATGCGTAGGAAATATAATTCCAGCCCCCCCCCCCCTCCCCTTCATTTTCAATTGATTAAACATTCAATAATTGAATTTTAAAAATTTAACCCTTTAATTAATTTTACAATTTAATATTATATTAAAAGACTAAGGTAGCGCAGCTCTTTTGGCCAATGTTCTGACACTTGGTTCTGGGAAAATTTGCCAGTCCATGCCGAAACTCGAGCATCTTTAAAAAATACACGACTTTTTTTTAAATAAATATGTTAAAACCATCTGAAAATACATTTTTTACCCCTCCATCCTTTCTTACAATACTATTTCAATTTTAAAACTCTGCATCAACACTTTGAAACTCCCAGTATATTTTAGGTATAGTGGTTAGCGTGCTGGCTTCTAGACCGCGAGGTTGCGGGTTCGAGTCCCGTGTTGGCATGGGTGTTTGTAAATGTATGTTGGTTTGTTAAATGACGAAATGTTTCGGCGCATTATAGCCCTCGTGTTGCTGACGGCGCCAGATAATCTGAATACAACCAACCCAGTATATTTTACTCACTGCACTGGTCAAGTTGGCTAAGATCGGCAACAACGGCCAGTCTACAACGGTCCACATCGGGATTGGCCAGTGTCGAGTCGATATTGGCCAGTGGATTTGTTAAACTGGGGGTACATTTCATTTACAATATTTCCTACTTTGAGGTTCTGTTTTAAGTATTCAAAAACTAAATTACTATTGCAATTTAATCGAAAAACTGACTAAGCCACACATAACATCCAAGATTCAAACTCCTAATTTTTTAAATCACATACCAAAAAACATCGCCATCTATTTATCACAGATCCTGAATAAACTAGTTTAATTCTCAAACCTCCTCCTTATAAAAACTTAAATCTGACTCCTAAATGCATTATCCCACAACCCTACCATAGCAAAGAAACCTAAATAAAACAAAAAAGGTATAAAAACTCACTTATTATTCCCAACCCAGTGGTGTCAACATATATTATTCCCGACCTAATTAGTATTCCCTCAGCGGAATATCGCTATGAATAATATGGCCAGTGACGCTATAAAATAAACAAAATGGCGACCGTGGCAAGCTGGCTAGAGCATCAACCTAAGTTTTAGCCAGCAGAAGGTCGCCAGCATGATTACAACTCATCTCATCTCTACTCGGCGACGATGAAAGGGTTGAATGGCACCATTGAAAAACACCTCTTGGAAAAGAGTAAAAAATCGAAGCTTTTTAGCATTTTAGGCTCTTATCCAAATGTTCTTTCAGTCATGGTAAGAATAAACCGAAGGGTGTGGTTTTATTATAAGATCATATAGACGTTTTTATTCTTTGAATTTAGTCACATGGGTTATGTTTGGTTTTCTAATACCCTATTTATATATATTTATAATTAAATTACATTTTTAATTTTTATAGAGCTCTTGTGCGTCATTATTGGATAATAATAATTTCTCTTACTTTTAATAAGGATTTGCTTTTGGCTATCTTCCTATTTTTTTATTTTCCACCTATTTTCAACTATAAGAAGTTATGTAATTTCCAATAAAATTCAGGTAGTTTCACTATAGTGTGATGTTTTAGTTGGAGCCTGGTTGTTTTTTCTGATATTTTAATTCAAGCCTTATTCTTTGGTAACAGTCTGACATATAGAGCCTGATAGTTCAGTAACAGTCTCATAGTTGACAGTAAACAAAGAATTTACAGTCATTTCAAAAGTTTTAAGGCTGTTATACACTCTGCCAATGATTGGTATGCTACCGATTGGAAAGTCACTCATCACTGTATTGCTTTGTTCGGAATCCCAGCTTTGTGTTTACCCAGTGCCAGCAGCTTGATCAGTCCAATTATTGAGTGAGGTGATAGGACGATGGAAGTAGCTGGCGCCAGTAAATAGAAAATGTTTGATGTACTGGAGCCACCAACTAGAGGTGATTATGTGACAAACTGGCTTCTTCTGGAACTGGAATGATGCATTTACACGATGCTAGCTCTGACGTTATTTGACTGGTACGCCGACTGGCAGCGTGTAAATCAGCCTCTACTGTCATGACTAGTACCAGCATCTTTAATTTATATAGGACCCAAAACCTTATGAATGGTTAGCACGTTTTAATAAAAAAAACTTTCCAAAATGTTTCGTTATTTAAAGCGCACGAAGACTATTTTAAACGCACTTTCACGAAATCCTATTTCATATCCTGTAACCAGAAACTTACACGACGAGTCAAAGACATTGAATGGATAATTCTGCTCATTCCGTTCTTTTATTTCATACAAGGAGTGTGTAAACACGATTAGTCAACTGCTGAAATATATAAAAGGGTTACTGGCGAACGTAGAACTTTCTACTGACGCAATTCCGTTGTCAATTTGCAAAAAGGAAGAGGGTTAGTCATAGGCATTGCCACTTGAGTCTTAAATCATACATAATGAAGAGAAAAACGCAATGCAATTTTTCTGATAGAAGTCAAGCGAATTAATTTAGTGTCACTCACTTCATTTGATACCAGTCTTTTAGATATCATATCCACCAACCACATTTTGAAATAAGTGAATAGTTGTACTATTGAATGCGCATCACTTTTACAAACTCGTTTTAATGCCTACTATTATTCAATAACAACAATTCGACCTCTTATATTTTTTTCGTTGGTATATTAATTATTAAAAAAATTTACAGTCTGAAACTGCGATTTTGGAAGGTTTGTGAAAATTCGAAGAATTCATAAATAAAAACCTCTCATATTGAAGTGTGTCAGTGACTGTCAATAAAAGGTCGTTTCAATATACGTTTTATTGGCGTACATCAGGACCACATATCACAAAAGTTTGGCGACATTTAATGGTGTGTGCAGTTTGGCGACATTTAGTGACTGAAGTGTCCCCCTGTTTGTTTACAAGAGCTCTGCCAATTGGGAGTTTTTTTAGGTAGGAAATGTCGCCAAGTTTTGCAAGTTTGACGATGAACTTGGAATTTCGGTCGAATTCTATGTTACCATACTAACCTGTTTTTCTTTTTCTTATTCCCTGATCATTTAAGTTTTGTATAATTTTGTTTCTGTTTAGGAATACTTTCGTTTTACATACAATTTTTCTTTTTCCACTAATTTAGAATTTCTTGTTAGTAACTTCGCTTATCTCCTCTTTACTAAAGCAAAATATTTTTCAAATGTGAAATTTGTAAGAAAAATCTAAATTAATCAAAAATCTCATTAACGCTACAAGTGTCCATCAGAAATCGAATGCGGAAACTAATCAGCGCCATTTTCTTTTTTCAAACGCGGAAAAAGAAAGTATAATAAGCACAGCTCGCTCTATTTTAAGACAAAACTCTCACTTTCGAAGACACGTGAAAACTCGTAACAGAACAACACACTAGGAAACTGAATTCGAATTTAGGTCGCACGTGGTACTGTCCAGACCAATTGGGCTTCCAATCTGTCCGGCGGTAGTAAGTATCTGGAACAGAAAGCGAATTCGAAACGAATTCCAAAAATGTAGGTCGAACCACACAGCACTCCGCACGAGGTAAAATCGCCCTTGACCTAAAATGGAGATTTGCTTTGTTGGTGCGATTATTGTGGTGAGAAATTGTAAATGGTTGAGTAGTATTTTGACAAGGAAACACTGAACCTTATTTTCTAAATTATGTCATGTTTGGAAAAAAGATTGAGGCAGTTGAACGTGTCGACTTACGTCGTAGTTGACGTAATAATCTTGTCAAATTGGCATCATTTTTAAAAAGAAGTTTTTGGCGATAAAAGAAATTGCAGATGATTTGATTTCTTGTTAAAAATTAAAGAGCAGCAGGTTGCCAAGCAAAAAAGGGTGCATATTACACTGATAAAAATTTTGTTCCACCTTGCACCAATATTTGGTTCCCATTTAGCAGCAACCAACATTTGGTGCTTAATTTCACGATTTAATGGTGCTTATGGACCGAGGAAGCACCATTAAATCGTGAAACTAAGCACCAAATGTTGATTGCAGCAGCTAAATGGGAACCAATTTTTAGTGCAAGGTGGATCCAAATTTTTAACAATGTATTTGACAAAGGATGCAAATTATTGTTATGACAAATTTAGTTAACGCTTTGCAACTAAATTCATTAGGAGTCGAATTTTTTAAAACATTTTTGATCAATTTGTTCCGACCGACTAGCATATTCTTGAACAATTATTATTTCTCTTCATTCCATAAAAAAAAAATCAGATTGATCTCCCATGAATCAACAAGTGCCAGAAATTAGCCTGATATATACTGATAGTATTGTATAACACAATATTGTATGCAACATAAGCCTCCTTCATTAGTCAAAATCTCTATCATTAAGCACTTGAGCCGGGATATGTACCAAAAGTTAGTCTGGCATTATGGCCTCTTGTGTGTAAGTTTGTATGCAACATAAGCCTCCTTCATCAATAAAAATATTTACCATTAAGCATTTTAGGGAACTGGGATAGGTGCCAAAAGTTAAATTGACACATATCGGTTCTTTCGTATACTTTTGTATGCCACGTAAACCTCCTTTATCAGTAAAAATATATATCACTAAGCATTTTAGCTGGGGTAAGTGTCAAAAGTTATCCTCACATATAAGCATTGTATGCAACATAAGCCTCCTGTATCAGCAAATATATCTATTATTCGGCATTTTATTGGGTTAGAGTAAGTGTCAGAAGTTACCCTGACGCATAGTATCATCATAAAATTGTGAAAACTGGCCCACTTAGCCCTTCAATTCTTTTCAACCTCAGAAGATGAGAAAGTATTGGCCCGAATCTTCAATGCTTGTTGGAATTGTATAAACTATTCTCTTGACAACTTGTATTTCAACGAACAATTTCACTCGAAACCACTTGGAACTTACAATAGTCAAACACTACTATTATTTGTTACGAATTTTCTTCTGGTAAAAGTCTAGCTTTAGAGTTACCCGGGATTCTTAGTTAAAGGGGTTGACTTCTTCGAATACAGGATAGATAAATAAATTCAAATTGTTTTGGAAATAAATATACGACTTTTAAAAACGCGATCGTCCATCCTGGAACTAGCCAGGAGTATTCGAAAGTTATTGTGAGCAGCACGTTGATCCAAGTGTTGCCAATTTCATTGGAATAATAAAGAAATATGGAAATCAGACTGGCAGACGAGCCTCACCCTTTTCCTTCATTATGCAAGCAGTGTGAAAGTGGCTATTATTTGGGGTCAAGGTAAACGAGATGCGACTGGAATTTTTTTCGCTTTTTCTTTTGAAGTTTAAAAAATATCGTCTGCTTTCTCTCAAACAGACGACTTCGCTTCAACGACTTCGTCTCAGTGGAAAAATTAACTTTGTTGGCGACTTTTATTTGTGTTGAAACGAATGCATCAGTCTGATCTGTTCATTTTAGTTTGGTTGTCTTTTTGTTTGTTTGATATTTTCCACAATCATAAAGATTCCAAAGAACTCAAATTGAAAATAAATTCAATATTTAAATTAAAAAAAAAGTAAACCATGACGTTTTCTGAAAATGTAATTTTGTTTCTATGGGAACTTGGTCAGAATGAAATGAAAAGATATAATGTTAAAATATTCTTAAGCTACATTATATTCTATTTTTAAAAATCATACAGGAAATTGCAACGCTTTTAATTAAATGTATATAACAAATTTAGCAGCAAATATTTCAAGAATCTTCATTTATCCCCCCCCCCCCCCTACCCCTATCAAATATTCCGATTGATGAAACTGAGGTCAACATTTTTATATTTTGTGAAAATTCCCGAGGATTCCAAAGCAGCAGGCGAGGTCACCCGGTTGGGGCCTGCCTGTCTTTTTCCAGAACATTCTACTCTCCAAGGGGCCTAAAAATTTTCGCACTTTCGAATGCCCTTTTCATCTTCTTCAAGGGCCCCTTCACCCTTATTTTAGGGGCGCCTTGTCTTAGCAGAGGGTAATAACTCCTCTTGCTAGGGCACGTGGTCAAAAACCTTCTTTGGAAAAGGGGCTTTGGATGGTGCAGGAAGCATCCCCGTAGAAAAAGAGATGGCCAAACGATTATGCCAGGGAAATTATCATCCGATTTGTCTTGAATGGAGTACTGATGATGCAAGGTTTGATTTTGCTGAGTAACTTTGATTTCTATATAAAAAATGTATTTTACTTTTCTGGTAAATAAAAGATAAGTAAAAAAAAAATTGTTTTATCAATGTAATATTAACTTTGGTAAGATGAAAAAAAAATGTTTTTTGGATAATTTAATTTAATATTAATATTTTTTAAAAAGAGAATAATTTATTTGCAGTCCTATCTGGAAAATGTGTGCATATTTTATTGAAGAATAAATAACAAGGTGGTTAGGTTAAGCTACTCGGACATTTTGACCATTTCTACTGTAGTCAGGATTGCCTAGAATAATATTCATGAATAGTAGAATAAAGATAAATTGTCTTGAAGGGATTTACGAATTTTAAAATAAACCTCTGCTAAAGTAATCGCCAACCCATGACCATGATTTCCGTGGTAATCACCAAAGAATCACCAGACCACCAACAAAAGCTCCACCCATCTGAACGACACATGCTAATCATTGTTAAACAACAACCGCCATTCCCGATTATCCAATCCAACATTTTTCAGACAACCCCTCATCAGACTAATTTGCATCTCCGGTCACTCTAACGGTTGGGCGACAAGGGAAAGTCAATGGCAGCGACATCCCCGTCCAAGGTCAACCAGAATAATTCAAGACGCAACCCCTTTTTTTCTTGGGCAAGATAGGCCTCTACCCTTTGATATTATTCTAGAAAAAGAACGCCAAGTTGAACGAACGAGGGTGCCATCAAGGTCTTTCGAAATCGGGGTGCGTCGAACCCTCAGAGGAGAGACCCTGCTTTTGTGAATTGACCTTGGAGAGAAGCTCCTTTTGACACAGTGATCTGGAGAGGGACCAAGTGAGGCAGGTTGGGCCAACAATTTTTTCTTATTGTCGTTCCATGAGAAACTTTTTATAGGGGGGGGGGGGGGGGTTGTTGGGCAATCGAAGGCTGAGATAGTTGGACTTTGGAGGGTGTTGCGATGTAGTGACTGTGGGAAGTGGGCAATGGTGATTTTTTTTTTTTTTTTTAATTATATATTTTTTTCTTTCTTTTTTTCTTTCTGATCTCCAACGGTTACAATTGTGGTCTGATAGGAAATGTTCTTTAAACGAACTGAATTTCGTGTAACTTTTTCGGATGTATGTTTTGTTTTTTTCCAAAGTTCTAGTATTATTGAATATTATTGTTTATGGATTGTTCGAGAAAGAAAATGATTTGAATTGCCAAATGCGATTCTTAGGGGAAAAAACATTTTTTTTTTTTTAAAGTTGCAGTTTGATCGGAATGTTTATGCGTTTATTATTTTTTTAAATGTTAAAGAAAAAATGTAGGCACCTCTTTTCTTCTTCTTCTTCTTTTTTTTTTTTTAAATAGTTTTAAAAAGAAATGAGTCTCTAAAAAATGTCGCTAAAAATTTTTAACGTAAATTTTTAATTATTTTTAAAAAGAGATTTTATTAATTTTTTAGAATATTATAAGCAGGTTAAATATTTAAACACTGTCTATATCTCCTTTTAAAATAAATATTGAATTTGAACATTGAGTCAAAATGGGATAAAATACTAAGAAAATAAAACTTCACTAACCCTTTTATATATTTTTATGATTTCAAACTAATATATTTATACGCTAATTAATAATTATTACATAAATATTTATTTATTACAATGTATTTCTTAAAATTTGTACGCTAGGTATTTAATTCAAATTTTAGTAATGTGCAGTAAAAATTTGCTTTTAGGAATTTTCGAAAACGGCAATCATTCTTCCTTTGTTGTAACTAGGGAATTTATTAATTTATGAAAATATTAATTTTAACCCTTGTAATTTTTTACTAAATTACCGTCAATGCTTTATGCATTAAGATTAATTAAATAACTTTTTTTGCGTTAGTTAGAATCTCGTTTGTTTCGGTGTTCGAAATTTGGCAACAGAACTACCCCACAATTTTTTAACTTTAAAAATTTCATAATTTGACTCATTTAAATTAAATATGACATGTACTTATGTATAATTTTAGTTTAGTGCCAGGGACAAATCATAACAATTCCGACTTAAGAATCTCAAAAAACTTAACCAATTCAACTAATTTTAATAAACTTTTTTTTTATTAAAAAAATATCGTTTGACAAGTGTTTTTTTATTTATTTGATAGTGTTCAATTGAAGGTCTTGTTTAGAGTTTTAAAATAAAGCGTCTTTCATAGTGGCAACGAGGTGAACAACCAAAAGGCCAATCAGACGCAAAGCAAAAGTGCGGCACTTGAAAAACACGCACGTTCAAAAAGAGACAACGCATTAACGCTTATGTGCAGGTCAGTGACATAAGTCGAACAAGCGCCTACTTTCTCGGAAACTTAAGCATAATTATTTGAACTATCTCATCACATCGTATCTATGGTGACGGTTACGTCGTCGCCTGACCAAGTGCAAAAAATAAATCGTCTGTAGATCGATTCTTGTTGAATAAAATTTGGTTTTAAAATTAGAAATTAAATGGTAAATAAACTCTTGATTTTAAAATCGAATGTTCGAAGGAAAAAAAAAATATTTTAATGGAATGAATTGCGAATTAATGACCTATCAATAAGTTTTTTTTTATGTTATGTTAAATGAATAAAAATAATAATCACAATCGTAAGAAAAATTATTTACTGAAATTAATCGATTGTTTATAGATCAAAATCAATATTCGAATAATTTTTAGTCTCTTTTTTTTTTTTCAAATTGGACAAGCACATTGTAACCAAATTGTTTTGAAATCACCGATTTTTTTTTTTTAAAGATAGAGAACCGAAATAAATTTAATTGCGCATGTTTACTGAATTGAGGGCAGCTTGTCAATTTTAATATTCTGAATAAATAATTTTAAGAAATATAAACAAATTTTATCAATCAGTTCACGAAGTAGTGTTATTTAAAATTTTCTACACCCTAAAATAAAATCAAAGCAAAATTTTGAATTTTTTTTCACGTACGTATCTTTTATACTTCAAACTGAATTTATAAAAAGCAGAAAAATAGTTATTTTACTTGCAATGAGGTGGGGGGGGGGGGGGAAACCCGCAGTCTTTGTATAAAAAGCCCACGCAAAATCGCAAAAAAATTACAGAGCTAGTTTGCTGCTAAAATTAGTCGCCAGTTTTAAATGTCACAGTGCTATGACATTGTAATGGACTTTTTACAGCCTCGCCACATATCGATTTGACCGTTGGCTCTCTCATGTACATAAATGACTTTTTCTTCTGAAGACTACAGCTTAGAGACTGGCACGTTTATATGCCATTCATTTTATAATTTTATTACCTTGTTTAAAAATAATTTAATGTGTTTCAAATAATCAACGTTTTACACTATTAGAGAACCAACACACATTTCACCGAATATACCAATCAAACTATTACCGACCATATACATAATCGCATCGCAACCAGGATTGTAGTGATAATTTTTTTTTTATCGGTACGCAAGCTTCCCTCTAGTGCCGGTAACCTCAACTGTAGCTGGAATTTTTCAACAATAAAATGCAAATTCATAATATATTACAGAGTGGCCACAGAACCGGGAAAAACTGGAAATCAGGGAAATGTCAGGGAGCTTTCTGATTCTGGAAAAAATCAGGGAAATGTCGGGGAACTTTTTAAAATATCATGAAAATCAGGGAAATTCTGTATTGTTTAAGTCACGTTCATCCATATTTTGGCACTATTTACATGGAGATTTGTAGCGGTAAGCCATTAGAAGTTTAATGTTACGGAATAATTTAAACTTTTCATTACCAGCAAAACTAATTTTTTTTTAAATTTGCATATCATCCCTTTAGCATACGTTTTCTATTTGATCAGGGTGTCTAGACATTTGGAAAACCTAAGAAAATTGAGGAAATTTAAAAAAAAGTTTGCCCTAAAATCAGGGCATTTTTTAGAAATCTGTCAGGAAAATCAGGGAACTTTTTTCCCTCAATTTTGTGGCCACCCTGTATTACATAATTTACCATACAAAAAAAAGGTGCTAAATACTGTTAATTTTCGGATTTATTTTCTCTTTAACTTATATCACAATACATGCGTGAAGATATATGAGTAATTATTAATTAGTTTAAAAAAATGGCAGTATACCGTACCAGCTCTATAAAAAGTACCGGCCCAACTAAATCCCAGCCAATTGAATATTTACGTTAGCCGCATTTGAATTCCGAGAAATGATGCTGCAGTTATAAATAAGAGGAAAAATCTATTATCCCCATTACAGCCCACATTACAGGGAAGGACTTATTACAAAAACTCGTGCCGCCCATAAAGGGTTGAGCAGATCCGAGTTAACATTGTGGCGTCTCTTTCTCGCGTCCTTGAAATAATTTCTTCTTTGTTTCTATTTTGGAGAGTTGCTTGATCTCTCGTAATCGGCTGTGATAACCGTTTCAAGGTCAAGCAGCCTTGGCGCGTCCGTCCACTCTGACTCATACGATCTAAGATAATGGTTGATCTGTTTGTGGGAGATGAGATAGTTAATTTTGGACCTTATTTTGACCCCTTTTTTTTAGTGTGAGAAACTGCGGTTGATTATTGTTGATGGAGTTGGTGAACTATTTGGAGTCTTGATAAATTAGGATTTTTTTTGCCCTATTTTTTATTAAAAATTTAATATATTTAAGTTTTAATAGTGATGTTATTAAAATAATAGGTGAAGGTGAAGAAATGAATACTTAAATGTATTATTTTGTAATTGCGTTGTTGATACTTTCGAAGGCATGTTGAAAATGTTTTTTAAATTTATAATATTATTTTTAAAACTTTTTTTGATAATACTATTTTAAAGGGCAGATCAAACGTAATTTAATAATAGTTGCAAGTAAACTAAGTCAGGCACGTTAAAAATAAAAGAATATTTTCTAAAAATTGGATATAAATTAGATTAAAAATTAGATATGATAATTTTAGGATAATTGAAGTTGAATTATGTTATTAATGGAGAAAAAAAAATTAAGTTTAATTTTTCATCCATTTCTTGATACTAAGACTCAAAAAGTAGTTTTCGGTACGTAGATTTTTTTTTTTTTAATTTATTTATTTGAAAATATTTTCAAACAAATACATCAAACTGTAGAATTTTTTTTTTATAAAACTATTTTTTAAATTTAAATCGAAAGTACGTTACTATATTTATCGGAAAAACTTCATCAAAATAGAACACTTTTTTTATAAGTCAGTCTTAAAGATTTCAGCAAGCAATATTTAAAAATAAAGAAACGACATAAAAGTAAATTTCATTTTCAGAATAGAAAATATTCAATCCTACAAAAAGGTTACGTAAGTTTTAGTCGTTTGATAAACGCCGAAATAAAATCCAAAGAAATATTCTAAGTCAGAGGCCGATGCGAGATCATTCCTGAAAACACCAAAACTGACAAACCCACTTTAACCGCCTCAAAACCCTGTCCATTTCGAACGAAAAATAAAAAAAACCGAAAGTGCTCTCGCAAGCAATTGGCAAAATCCACTTTCGCCAAACGCACGCCAAATCTCAGCTAACACAGTGCACAAAGTATACTAGCAACAGTGAACTGGTCTGTACGGTCAATGAACCTCCAAGCGAAAAAGAAGGCGGAGCTACGGCAATCTCCATCCGCCAACCAGCGGAAGCCTCACATTTCTGAGGCGCCTGCAACGCGCCCTCTCATTGGTCCCCTCCTCTCCCGTCTTCAAAAGACCAACAAAAAATAAGCAAGCAAAAGCATTTGAACTTGAAGCGAAGCTAACATTGGAGATTCACCATTTGAGCGTGTAGATCCTGTCGGTACCGGTTTTGCGCTTACTACCACACCTGAGTTGAGTTGGGAATCGGAATAACATAGCCCGCCTAACAACTTTCGCTGTCAGTCGGGACCTTGAAATCATCCAGACCGGCGTGCATTGTTTTTTCGCTCTTTCTTGTTCCGATGAAGCTTTCGATGGATACGATATGACTGCGACTTTGGATTTTAATATTCTTCCACATGTTGCTGGATCGACGTGTGCTCTGTGGATGAAAAGTGATATATTTTACTGAAGATTTAGGATATATATTTTGATATATTTAAAAGAAAAAGTTTTATATCGTCCTTCGCTTTGGAACGTTATTTTGTGATTACCCTATTTGCCTTTTTTGGATTTTACTAAGTCGGCTTCAATATGATTCTAAGTGAGAAAGACTTGCAGCTTTTAAGCTCCATGCCTATGTCAGTGCCTGAGGAAAAGAGGGAAAATGACCTTAAAATAGGTGAATATGGTTTACAGCTTATATTTTTAGGATATTTTACTATTTATATTTAATATGTAAAGATTTTTGTAAATGCCTAAATTTGTATTTTATGGAAACTAAAAATTAATTTTTTGAAATATATTCTTGAATTTAAACGTCATCAATTTTTAAAAAATTAAGAACACCTTTAAAATTACTTAAAAATCCGTGTACTTATAATTTTTAACAATAAGACCAATTTCTTTCTAAAAATCAATTGATTCTTGCATGTTGTTCTTGCGCAAGTAAAAATGAAATTTCATTAAGCTCTGTTTTTTTGAGTTGGTAACTGCTGGGTTTAAAATATGTCTAAAAGTTAAGTTTCAAGTTAAAAATTTTACATAGAAAAAAAATTCTTGTCAAAGATTAAAAGATAATGTTAGGAATTGTAAAATGTGTAGTTGATAACACATAAAAGTCGATGAAAATACTAAAGTTCATTTTTTTAATATTGTTGTATTGTTTATCCATGTTTGAGAGTTAAAATGTTAACAGAATATCTCGTCTCATAACTCAAAAATTACCATATTTGAGAAAAAATAATGTGACATTTTGAAAATATTGTACTGGATAGAAATAGCCAAGAGAATCCCTAACAATTTTATGTCTTGTTAGCCAACTTTATGCTGTATGTATAAAGTTGATTAACAATAACACTGTTAAAGGGTTCCTTAAGGCTATTTCTATCACTACAATTTTTTTAGTACCACTTTTCTTATTAGAAATTCCAATTTTTGTTGCGAGGTTAAGAGATATTTTATCATCGTTTTATTATTATATATCTAAATTGTTGTAATATGCATGTCAAACATTTTGTTCTACTATTTTTGAGCTAGAGCATTTTTACTATATATTAAGTTATGCAATCAAGTAATAATTTTGATGTAATTTGTAAATTTTCACTCTTACTTTCAAACTAGAACAACATTTAAGTAGAAAGATACTTGTTTTGCTTCTGGCAGGTTTAATATCCAATTGTTTTGCTAGCAAAATTATCGAATACGAATCCAAACTTTGAATCGGTGTTTTAAAAATGTTCAGCTTTACTATTGGAAAAACCGTCAGTGAAATCAATTTTCCAACATCGAATTCAAATTCTTTTACTGAGATAAAAATTCTTAAAGAATTGTAAGTTAAGTTAAAAATGAAAATTGGGCGATTGTTGATATTGGAAACCGAAAGTGCGCGTCTTCGATTTTCCCCACGGGCGTCGCCATGTTTGCCGGCGCACAGCATGCCGGGTAAACTCCGCTTCCAAGGTCAATGGCCGGATACGATGGGTTTCCATGACAACACCGTAACCATGGTAACAAAGATGGCGTCGTTTTGTGATAAAGATGGAGGGATTTACTAAAATATTTCACAGTTGTTCTGCTCTGTCAATGCCCCCACTTGACTAAGATTCGAATTATAGGTTACTGACCCACTGTTTTCTTCATGTTATCTGTTGTTCAGCGCTGATATGCTGTTATTAATAATAAAAATTATTTCGGGGGGGGGGGGGGTTACTGACCTATTGTTTTTGATAATACTATCAGTAAAATTTCTAAAGTAAGAATATTTATTAATTTATGTGGTTAACGTCGACTGATAAACTACCGTGATCTGGATTATTATCCTATTTATGAAAGTATTTGTTGCAATTTCTTGTTTTCTCGAGAATTCTGAATTTTTTGGCGTCTAAGGTTATTGAACCTAGTAAATGTTTACATTTTAAGAATAGTTATGCACACTTGCAGTTGTGATATAATTATGATACTTATTCATGCTAGTTTATTATATTGACAATAATAAATTCATGCAATATTTTTTTAAATAAATTATTCCGAGTATATATTTTAATTGTGGGTTTTTAATAAATATTTCATATAGATTGGCGCATGAAAAGTTATCATTTACGTAATTCAGGAATTGTATTTTCGTATATCGATTTATGTTTTTTCCTACTGGTCTTAGATAATAAAGTTTCATAATCAGTAATAATCCTTCGATTTGCTTTGGTATTTTCAACAATGTTTGGACTTTTCATGAAATAATTTGATTGTATTGAAAATGTCGGCTGTAAAGAAAAATCTATAAAACGTATCCCAAAAATATTTTAGTTTTATTAATTATAATTGTGTTGTAAAATTGTAATCTCAACTTCCTTTTTTTTTTTATTTACGGCAGTTATTTTTATATTATAAAAAATTATAAAAATAACACAAAAAAAAACTATCAAACCATCCTGTAGTATTTTCTATTTTCAACATATTCCATGGTTTGTAAATTAGTTCATCAAAATAAAAGTTTAATTTTAACCTTACTTCCTTTTTTCTTTAAAACACAATTTTTTTTATTTACTTTCTTTAAAACACATTTTTTTTTATTTACGAGTTATTTTTAAATAAAAAAAATAAATAAAAAAAAAAAAAAAAAACGATTAAACTCTCAAACCATCCTATAATATTTTTTATTTGCAAAATATTCAGTGGTTTGTAAATTAGTTGATCAAAATGGTAAAGTTAACATTTTATAAATAATTTATTATTTTTTTAATTATTTCCTTCCGATACCTATAACGGTTTCTTGTGGAAGAGGCAATAACACTTATGACCATCTCTATGTGATAAGCCTTCAATCTTGACGTCATTAATTGCTTGTGGGTCAAGTATGCTGCCGCAAGACCATAGAGCATTGTTCCTTCCTCTTGACGTCATCGAGTTGGGTTATAGCAGGGCGATGGAGGTTTCATCGAAATTTCCAGAACTATCTCATCTTTATGACGTCATTAAGGTTCATCGGGTTTTTTTTACCAGCTGCTATGACGCCTACATTCTGAAAGAGTTGCAGATGGTTTATTCTTTCTTTTTCTGCGTTCAATACTTTTCTTAAAATAGAATAACAAAATCCTCAATGTTATTTAACTAGTTTAAATAGAATAGTGCAATTAGTTAAAAAACTAACTTTTTTCGCTATGACTCATCATTTTTGGAATTGAATTACTATCTATAAAAAAAATATATATTTGTTTTCGTGATAGCCTGAAATACACAGTTTATTCGTATTGTACGATTCATTATTTAATCAATTTCATTTTATAAAAATGTATTTTTTATTTCTTTTTTTTTCGAAAAAATAATTTTATTTCTGAATTACATAATACCACTTCAATCATAAATTTTGCTAAATTAATTACTGGAAATTATATATCGTTCAACTCTTAGCCTGTTAAATTTTTGTTTTCAAGTTTGATAATCCTTTCAGTTGATGAACAAAATTACTAATTAGTATTTTTTGTACTTATTTTCCTTAATTAATATTAATCTCGGAACTTTAATAATTTGACATTTTACGAGTTATATTACACAATTTTCGGTATCTACCCTTTCATTACAGTTACAGTCACCATGGATATATTCCCTGAATTATTCCAAGTGGGATTATTTCTAAGTGTTCCACTTTAAATGTCGAAAACGATGACGCTGAAAAATTGCCAGACGATACCCTGTGTTCTAGATTTTTCTCTCCCTCCCTCTCTCTCTCTCCCACACTCGTTATTGTTATCGCCTGCGCTTCCGATCCTGATGGGGTCAACGAACTGTGGGAGCTCTTTTGCACAATATCGTTTTTTATTCATGTTCCACTCTTATCCTTCGTTTATACTTATTGAGGGTGGAGATTTTTTTATTTTACTTTTTTTTTTAATTCCATTCGATGTACTAATTTAAATTTGTTTTAAGTCCAAAGCTGAATGTTATATATATATATATATATATATATATATATATATATATATATATATATATATATATATATATATATATATATATATATATATAGAATTTTTTTTTCGAAATGTATATTTTTTTGTGAAATATGAATCCACAAAATATTTATGAATTAAGTTTAATCTAAAGCTAGATACTTAAATCATTTAAATTTAAAATTTTTTCTCATTATAATTAAATTACCTATCACATGACTAAGGCTTCGAAATGGTAAATGAATACCCATCGATGTGATTTAATTTAGTGTGTATCAAATACAATTTTAAAAGGAATTAAAAGTTGCCAATATTGAAAGAAAATCACTTTTGGTTATAGAAGGAGCGAGAATACCATATACATAATTTATTTATTCTTCTTAAAATTTTGAGAAAATTATTCCATCGATTGTTACGAAATCATTTACCGAAATACCTTAATCTTAAAAATTATCGAATGTAGTGAATTTTAGGTAACTATTTTCTTGCATTTTTTAAGTTATTTAGTAAAGAATGCATTTTTTTTTTTTTTTTTTTTAATTTTTATATGGAATGTTTTAACTAAAACATATATTACTTGTATTTTCAGAATTTGATGGGACCACAGTTCTCTGCCGAGTTTGCGGTGATAAAGCCAGTGGATTTCATTATGGTGTCCATTCCTGTGAAGGTTGCAAGGTAAATTTCAATTTCATTCTTCAAAATTAACCAGGTTTTTAAAACTTTCAAGTCTTTAAAATAGGTTATAATAGGGCAAAAATCACCAAAGTTTTTAAAAAATGTAGATGAAAAAAAAAATTATAAAATAAAAAAAAAATCGTTGGATTTTATTAAGTTAAACAAAATCAGTTTTAAAAAAAGGTATAACAAATAAAGTGATACATACTCTAAACCTTGGATTCCTTGAAAAACCTAAAAAAAAAAAAAAAATTGATCACACCCCAGAAAACCCTAATTTTCCCCCCAAGTTTAAAAATGACTTTGTGTCAACAGCTAAGGAAAAGCATCGCCAATGACGAAATTCAAACCGTGCGAAGTAGGTCTCATTGTAACTAGACGATAGAAAACTTGCGACATTATTTTTCCGCTCGATTGGATTATAATTATTCTGTTGTTCCAGTTTAAAATTTCATTTTCTACTCTGAAAAACAACAAACATAATCGCTTCCTTGGCGACTTCCGCGGATTATTACCTGCCAAGGCGGCGTGTGGCCTTGAAAACGTGCAACTCTAAGGTGAACGACCGTACGAAATATGTTCCAGTGGAGTCATTGTGAGGTCGATGACCGATGATCGGCTGACTACGGGACGGGTAGAAAGAGTGAGAACTTCTTGCTGAGTAGATCGTTTGGAATGTTTGAAATGTTATTTAATCGATTGTAAAAATTTAGTTTGTTTGTCAATTATCTTGGGGTGTTTGTTTGGTTAGTATAATTTTATTATTTTACCTGAAAGGAAATAATGCTACATCGAATTGTATTTCTTATGTTGGTTTTTGATTCTTTGGTTGATTTAGAAGTGTTCAATTTTGTGTTTTTTGAGATTATTATTATTTTTTTTAAATAGTTTTGAATTTGTTATTTTTTGGCATTGGAAATTATGATGATTGTAAATGCTAACATGTAAAAGGAAGAGTTCTATAATTAATACTTTAGTTTTGGTAAAAATATATATATATATATATATATTTTAAATAATTTTGAATTTTTTATTATTTGGCATTTGAAATTATGATGCTTTAAAATACTAACATGTAAAAAAAAGAGTTCTATAATTAATACTTTAGTTTTGGTAAAAAGACAAATTCTTTATTCGATATAATTATTGGAGATTGTCAGTAACCATAATTTCAAACTAAAATGGTTTCAAATTAAAATATTTATAAAGAAACGTGTGGCGTCTTTCTGTCAGAAGAAAAATTATTTGTGAAATGATTAATTCTAAGACAAAATTTATCACTCATAATGCAATATTTTTAATTTTCAAAAGATATGATCTATTTTTAAAAATATAAATATACTTATTCGAATTCTCTGTTTGGTTGTTCTTTTTTATTCTTCTAATCTTCATAGAAGTAGAAAAATTGGAATGATATAAAAATTATTTATTTTGTTCCAATACTAAGATAACATTTGTTACTTGCTCCATTGCAATTAAAGTTGCAATAACAAAACCAAAATTGAAAAATTCCCACAAACTAACGCAAAAAAACCCAGTCACGTGATGCTGAAGGGAGCCATTCATTGGTCATTGCCCTGGAAGTCGTCAAGAAAGTGATTGGCTGTTGTTCAAGTTCAGGGTTACCCGTGATCCTCGGGTTCAACAACCGCTCTGCTTCCTGTGTTATTTCGTATATAGGTTTTTATTCTAGTGGTGGCAACAGTGTTAGGTTCTTCTTCCGATATCTGGAATTCAGTTTTCGTTCGGCTGTGATAGGAATTTTATGGATCAGTTTTGATAGTAGCTCCTAAGAATAATAGGAAGTTTTCATTATTTTTTCGGTTTGTTTGGAAAAAAAATGTTTATGAACATGGCCCCATGACTTTGGATAAATGCAAGGTTAGAATTTTTGTGTTTTTAAATATTTCGGTTGTGTTATGATTGACAGTTCAATGACCTTTTAACGAGTTTTAGTGAAACTATTCTTCCTACTTTTGTATAAATGTGATTTTAACTTTCGGATATCATATAACTTTAACAATATTTCATATTATAATTTAGACTTTGTCTTAATTAATAACTCTGAACTTAATTTATTTTATTAAATATATCGTTAATTTTTCAAATCTGGTACATTCTTTTTTCAATCGTTTGATCGTAAAGTTATACTTAACATTTTGTTAAAAATTAAATTGTCAATAATTTAAATTAAAAAGAAAACATTTTTAAGAAGTAGTAGTGGGCAAAGTTATAAACATTTTTCACGTACATTAAAAAATTTTTTTTTTTTTTTTTTTTCCTTTAATTTTTTTAGTTCTCATTTTGTATTTTATCTGAGTCTTTTAAAAATATATTAATTTTTGGAACAGATACAGTATAGGGACATTTACCTATTTTGTTCATTTAAAAATTGGAAAATTCGCCAAAATTAAAAAGTACGATTTAATAAAAGATTGTAATTTAAATAATAGTTTTAAGTATAACCTAAAATAAAACCCTTTTGTCAAAAACAGCATTTATCCGGGGGGTTGGGGGGAAATGCCAATTAAAGTCGCACCAGGGAAAAGTCCTATACTACATCTGTACCTAAATTTTTCCCGTACAAATTGCAAGTTTATATTATATAGTTACTGCTATTTCCTTTTTGTTCATAGTATTATTAAAAACTTTTAATCTAAATTCATATTATTCTAAAAATGTTGGTAGTAAATGTTCATCGATTGAAAATCACTAAAGATTAAAGAAAATCCGTTTTGTTTCAAAAATAATAAATACGAAAAAGAATAAAACGATCCCCAAATTTAAAATTCAGTTTTGCTAAAATGTCAATCTGTTTTCAATTTGATTGATACTAGTTAAAATTTTAAATCTTTGCTTCAAGTAAAATGTAAAGTTATGTTAATGATATCAGACAGTGTTATGTTAATGAGATGAGGCGCTGCAAAAATACTCTCTTTTCATTTCATTTGCCTCCCGAAATTGCCGTTTGCATAAATTAATTCCCACTCCCTCTTCACGCGTAGGCGGTGCGCAGTTAGATCAATTAAATTTAACAAAAGCTCAAACGGCAACTGAGTTACACCATAGAATATCCCAAAAAAGCAACAACACAAAAGAAAAAAAAACAAAACACGAGCATGTGTTCCACCTAGTAACCTCAACAGCAATCAGCGGTTCCAACCCAGGTGAAACCCTCTGTCCAATAGTAGTTCTCCATTCACGTGACGTCACTCCGAGGGTTGAATGACCGAACGTAACCCAACTTCCAGGCCAATCAGGTCAACGCCCCGAAGCGCTTACACTTTTTTTTTCTTTTCTTTTTCCCACTCTATATTTTTTAATTGTGCCTCCTCCTCTCTCTCCCCCCCCCCCCTTCTCGCCACACTACGGCCTGTTTGCTCGTTGGCTCGTTTGTACTGAACTTGAATGTATCACGTGATTTCCCCCCCCCCCCCCCATTTTTTTTTATAATTGTTTGCGTAAGGCCCTACTTTCACTTTCGAACAAAGTGTGCCAACGCGGTCATCGAACCCAGGCCTAGGAATCGGGTCAGATTGTGCGTTAGCCTGGGTTCTTTTGCGTAACTTATATGCCTTCCTCAGTGTTTTTGGACGAACGCCGTTTTGGCCTGACCTAAATTGTTCGGAGTTTATTGGGGACTGACTCGGATAATAATGATAAAAAAAATAGAATGAGAAGTAGGAAGCGTTTTTCGATTTGGGCCTTTTCAGTTGCTCGTGGGCTGTTGTTGAAGTTAAACGTGCGCGTTGTGTAGCTCCAAACGATTTGTAGAAACCGAGTTTTTACTTCCGTATGCCGCGGAGGTTGTTTGTTTTCTCCGATTGTGTTGTGTTTGGATGTTGATCGTCGGTGTATGTTTTCTTGTCGATTACTGTAATTAATTTATTGACTGCTCAGTTCCGTTTTTATTCGCCAAAGTGGACGTTTTTACTTTCGTGTCGGTTGAATTGTGTATCAGTGTTATGTGTGAAACAAAAATTGGGGTTTGAATTCCAATTGTTAAATGTGCCTTAAGAGCCTCAGACCAAAAACACCCCAATCTGGGAATAACGATAACAAAAAAGTAAGTGTTGTTAATTGTTAAAAATGTATTCATACTTTTTTTTTAAGTATATTTCTTTCTTCTGTTATTCAATTGCTTTCTTGAAAAGAAACTTTTTAATTTCAGCTTTTTAACCTTTTTTGCAATACTTTTACGTATTTTTTTTAATATTATTATTATTATTTGTTTCGCTTTTGTTCTAAAATGCGTTGTTATTGAACATATTTTTTTAACAATTAATTTCTTAAGTGCTAAAATTTTCTAAATTTTTCCTTTTAACGTTAAATAAGAACTTGTGTAATGGTTTTATACCGAAAGTTTTTTGCGATGGCAATTTTTTTCTTTTTTTTTCTTTTTGAAAAATATTTGGCATGCGGTGTATATTGGTGTTGGATTTACAGATTAATCATACATATATATATTTTTTTAGGGATTTTTCCGACGCAGCATTCAACAGAAGATTCAGTACAGACCTTGCACAAAAAATCAACAATGTTCCATCCTGCGGATTAACCGCAACCGTTGCCAGTACTGTCGTCTTAAAAAGTGCATCAACGTGGGAATGTCTAGGGATGGTAAGTATCAATTATTTTTTTTTCATTCTTTTAAAAATTGTTCTCGCATTTTAGTAAGCAAATATTTTTTATAATTATTTTAAGCTATTTTTAGTAGTTTAAAAATTTTTATTAGAAAATTCAGAACCTTTTTTTTTATTGCTCGATAAAATAAATAACTTAAGATAAGAAAATTTTTTATTCCGAAAGATTTTCTCCTGCATACAACTCGCCGAATCAAACAGTTAGTAATTGTGTCGATAGATGGCAGCACGCTGTCGTTTGGGAGACCTTATTCCAGCACGTAACGATTTCAAATGAGACAGGGTATAGGCATCGCCTGTTTCCCAATTTGGACTTCTGTTTATATGCCGCAGTTCAAGGTCAAGCCAACGTGCGTTCTCATTGTATGCACTTTTCTCAATACTCTCTCTCTCTGACAAATAATTCATTCTCTTGCCACACATTGGCGTCTTTCGCTTTCTATGGCGACTCTGGTTTATGGAATGGTTTACTTAATTGATGTTTGGGTTAAGCTATGAATAAGTATTACGGTGTTGGTGTAATTTTTCTTTATTAAACATTTTTTTTTTTAACATGTATTTTTTTTTTCGTGATTTTTGTGGGTGATTTGCCTCTTTAAAATCGAATTTAAATTATGTTTGTCTCAATTTAAATATTTGCTATTTGGTTTATTTTGATCTTTGCATTGTCATTCAATTATCTGAATACATTGAAAGACATTTACAATTTCGAACAAAATTTTCAAAGAATTCACCAATGCTATTAATCCTGGTGACAAGAATACATCAGCTATAAACATAATGACGTGCGCACATTATAAAACAGATGCGATTGTTTCCCCACCCGACATTTCCCGATAAACTTTGTTTTTGAACCTTGAAAATCGCGCTTTCAATGTCAACACTTTATTTTTTTATTTCCAAGAGTAAAAAGATAACAGGATTTGGCGGCTTTTAATTCCGCATTGGCGCTGGAAGTGGGACATATTTGGTGGTGAGGTAAACACTCCTAGGAATTGCGTATCGATAAAAATGCGGCATGTGCCGGAAGTTTTAACGCAACCGCCTCTGACGTCACCAGACGGCAGACGATAAAAGTTTTCGAAAAATGCTCGTTGCATGTTTTGTTTCAAAAGTGCTTCGCAAGCGGATTTTTGTTCTGTCTGTTTCCAAGTAGTTCGCGGACTTTGATTCGTTATTCTGTTGTTCTGTGCACTTTTTATGGGTTAAAAGTACGCATGTATTGTCTCATATTTGGAATAGTGGGACAATGGAAAAAATTAAAAGTTAATTTCCAAGTTTAAACCGTGACATCACTATTTTTAGCGTATTTGACAAAAACAAAATTAATGCTGCTGCTTAGTAAAAGATATCGGGTTAGTTTTTCCTTTGTGGAGAATTCTTTTAGAGATTTATCTAATTCTCTAGAAGCGTCTCAAATTTCGAGACAGTATTCATCTTGTGGGAAAAAAACATTCCACTCCTCTAAAATGAGGTCACCTCCCATCGATCCAAATAAATAAACAACTTTCTCAACCTCCCAAAAGGGAGAAAAAAATAAGGAAAAAAAATGGAACCTGACGATCAAAACCACGCCATTTACTCCGAATACGTTGCACCTGAAAAGGTCAGACTATCTCCATCATTGATTTCCCCCCAAAATAATAAAACCTGCGACGAAATAAACAAAAATTAGAACACGCAGCTTGAAGTGAGAGTTTAGAAGAAAATAAAAAAAGCAAATAAAAATAAATGTTTTTTAGAGGACAAGGTCAACCTCGAGTTGTTTACTTCTTGTGAAAGTGTGCTTCTTCGTTCTCTGGAAGGTTTTCCAGAAAAAGGAACAAAAGACGTCGTCTGCAAGCCACGTGTAGAACTATTGATCTCGGTTTGGTTGCCAATTGGCGGGAACTTGGCGATGAAGCAGTAAACCCTTTTCTATATATATATCTTTATATCGAAATTTTCGGGCGTTGTTCCTGTTTCTTTCTAAAATGCAATTATTATATTTTAGACGTCCCTCGGTGATTGCTGTGTTCTAAATGTGGAACTTCTTTTTGTATTGGAAGAATATTAATAGATAGAATTTACGGCGCGTTGAAAAGAGTTTTGTTTGAAAAGGTCGCTGGATTTATTGGATGATTGTTTGGCGGCCTTGTGTATTTTTAGAGCGGGGAGGGCGATCTTTTAGAAAGGTCGGAGGGCCATTCGGCTTTTTCCGATCTCTGTAATTTTTTCTTTAGAAAACTTCTGGGAAAATGTAAAAGTTTATTTATTTGTATTTTTTAAAATTTGTATTTAAACGTAGGCTTTTGATAATATATATATATTTTTTTTAAATATTACCGAAGTTTAACAGTGAATAAATCTATTAGTCCACATTGTCTTAAAGGATGAAATCTCGTTCGTTCTAGGAATAAGCAATTTTAGATAAAAAAATTTTCAGTTGTGCTAAGGTGACTATTCTTTGCACTGATAGACATAACAAAATACAAAGGGTATTTGTTCTAAGAATTCCCCTTTTTTGGCGAGATTTGCGGCTGTTATCGACCTCGTGCAAAAAGCGATAGTGTCGCCAAAGGTAACCGTCATCTTTTGAAGGTCGGGCTGCTGTAAAAGTAGGTCGCTAATACGAGGGAGGAAACAAGTTCAAGGCTACGCTGTCGTTGGGTAGGGGGCGCTCGCGTTCTTTTATCAATCCTCCTTCTCATCCTTCCCTTGGCGAGACTACAAGTTCGCCAAATTGTATTGAATTTTGATTAGTCCACACTCTGGAATTCTTATATATTTACGGGGGGGGGGGGGGGATATAGAGAGGGAGGAAGGTTTGAGAGAAATATTTGCTTTCAGAGAAAATTTTCTGTGTTTCAATTGATTTTGATTCTTTTTTTTTGTGTTCATTGATATTTGCGTTTTTGAGTATTTTTTATTTATATAATAGTATTTGTGAATTGATTGTTTATTTTAATTGTTGTCTCTTTGATTATTCTGAATATCAATCATCATAAAATGCGCAACAATTTTTGAAAATATTTACGTCAATTATTTTTATTTTATAAATAACACCAAGGCAATATTTCTCATGATTTAAAATTTCGTTTTTGGAATTTTTTGTTTTAATCAATTAAATCTGAGCATATCAAAAACCCAACTTAATATAACTATCTGCAGCCGCGTTGCCAGAGGGAGGGATATATCCCCTCCCGAAATTTTTCTATACGCTATTAGAGTGCCAAAATTAGAGGATTTTATTGCTTAAAATGGCAAATTTATTTAAAATATTTTTAAATTTCGAAACATGCTTAGAATAAATATCTGCCTTCTTAATTGCTAAATTCATATGGCATTAATAATAATCAAAAATTCCTGACTACGCCCCTGACTAATCGGAATTAAATAATGAGAGAAAAAGTTGATTTTTTATTGATATCGAAAGCTTAGTAATTACATTATCAACCGTTAACTTAAATTTTATCCTTCTAATCACACCTAAGTGAAGACCACTCAAGCATATCTCTAACCGTCAAAAGAAAATTTCCACCTAAGCTTGTGTCTGTTTTATCGAAGAGGAAAAAGCGAGAAGCATTGGCGACGTTGGCGCACTGCTTTACTCACTGCGATAACCCCAAACCAATCACCCCGACCCATTGGCGTTTGCCATAACTACGCTCTCTCCCTCTTTACGCGGAAGCATATCAACTTGTTACTTTCTCCGGAAGTGTCGGTGTTTAATGCCTATATGTCGGAACGTACGTTCCATCATTTTTTGAGGAACTTTTAAAAGGATTTCGACCCTTTTCGCTAAGTGGAATTAAAAATATGACGAGTATTTTGAGTCGTCTTCTGACGGCCGATAAACCGTGGACGGCGCCGTATTCGGTTCCGGTACAGAGACCCGCTTACGGCCAGCCTTTGGTGGCCAATGGCCAGTTGTTGGCCCAGCAACAGATTAATGTGGTGAGTGGGAATGATTTCCCGCCAATTCAGGTTCCTGCTGGGCGTAGGAAAAAAACTTCCAGGAAATCGCAAGATACCCGTAAGTTTTAATTTTATCCAACGGTAATGTTTTAAAATTACTAATGTTTGTAAAGGACGATGTAAAATATATAACTAAAATTAGTGTAGGAATTCTTTTGTTAAGTTTTTGTTGATTTATATATATGTGTTCCATTTCTCATATAACTTAAATATTTCTAGAGAAGTTGTTGGTTTCGTATTAAAAATTATTTGAATATTAACAAATATTTTTATTTATCTCTGAAAAAAATCTTATTTGCTTTAATGAATGATCAGTAAATTAAAGAAGTTCTAAATTTGAATACATATTCCTTTTAATTGCGCATTAATTTTATTGATTTATTTTAACCTTTAGAGCTTAAAATAATAAATCGTAGTGTAGTCAAATTTTAAGTGTATGGCCTTGAATATATTAAAAAGAAAAATACTCTTGGGGAAATACCGCAATTTTAACTTTTGGCGCCCTCTTTTATGAATAATCGTTTGCCCTTTTTATAAAGAAACGGAATATCTTCCGGTGACAAAGATTCTTCGCATTTTTTATTGGAGTTGTGCCAAATAGTGGGTGAAATAGGAAGACGCATGTTATGTGTTCTATCTGGGCTTGATATTTTCAAGGTTGGGTCTGAAGAAATGTTTTCCCGTTTTTCTGAAATCAGGCAAGACGTCACTGTTCTTCTTTTCAAGGTTGCGCTTGTGATTTGGTATTTCATCCTCAACTGTAACTGTATTTTTTTTTTTTAATCTGTGCTCGATTTCATCAGTGGTTAGAAGTATTTAAAAGTTTTTATTGATCATATAACTTAAATTAAAACGCAAATAATAAGACAAAATACTTCACGATTACAAGCATTTTGTTATTTAGTTCTCAATATATTCTAATAAAGTATTCTTATGTAATTTTAAAGTGATATGTACTCTCTTAATCAATTCGTAAACAAAAGTGAAATAAGCGTAAAATATGAAAGTCACTATAGTCGTTTCTTTGCGAAGGTTATTTATCATTTTTCCGAATAATGTTTTTCACCTTGAATGACAAAAAGCGACACTCGTAATAAACTTTTTCACTTTCACGGACATGAAAAAAATAAAGTAAAAAGCTTCTCACAAGGTTGTCATCATATCGGCCTTTTTTATAACTTAATTGTTTCTATCCTTTGTGTTGATTTGTCTCTTTCTGCGTAGCCATGTGACGTCACTCGACAAAGAAAAAAAACTACAAGGAAAAAAAAATGGCGACCTTGTAGTGTCAAGGGAGGGCTTTATGCTTGTTTTTGCTATGTGCAATAAAGTTGGGAGATGATAATGTGTTAGTGTTGGTTTCATTGGCATGTATCTTAATTAGGCCATTTAAAAGCTTTTTGCGGTATGCAAATTTCTATTGTTCGTCGTGATGCCATTTGGAATTTTAGGAATTGTTTTCACGAAGATTCTTTTTGAGAGCGACTAAATAAAAAAGTATTGTGGTTTTTTGACGGCGATATTCGGGACTTTTTCGATTTTTTGTGTGTGTGTGGTTTTTCTGGTGATAATTTTTCTTTTGTTCAAAAATATTCTTTTCTCTTTGCAGCTGTCCGATTCGGTCGTGTTCCTAAGCGCGAGAAAGCAAAGATTCTTGCCGCTATGCAGAAAGTGAATGCTTGCTCTCAAGAAAAAGCCCTGGGGGCTGAACTGGAAGACGAACTTCGCCTCTTGACGATGATTGTCCGAGCCCATGAAGAAACTTGCGAGTTCACAAAGGACAAAGTGACCAGTCTTATTGAGAACGCAAGGAGAGAGACCAGTTCGCACTTCCCAATGGTAAGATACCTTGATTGAACTCTTTAATTCTAAATTTGAATTCTAATGCAATTTTATTCGATAAATGTTCGAATAAAAATTCGAATTCTGATATTAAAAATCTTTTTTCAATGAATTAAAGTTCTGATATAAAATTGTTATTAATAAATTCGAATGATATTAAATATTTTACAAATTCCAATTTTTTAAAAATTGTAATAAATTTGAATTATTATATAATTTTCGAATTCGGTCTTAAATTAAATGGGTAAAATTTAAATTCTTCGTTTATTATTAAAATAAATTGCTATTAAATTTGTATCCGGACGCAAACTTTTTAATTACATTTGTAATTCAAATGCGAGGGTGAAAAAAGCGTTAAAGAAGCTCAATCAACATTTCCAATGAATGAAAACTCTGTTAACATCGAACAAAGTGCGTTCAAGAAATCCAGGAAGTTGTTCTTCGCCATTTATTGAGATTAACTAATAAAAGTTAGAAACAACTATATCTCTGTAACCAGCTCTTGACCCCATTTTATTCATCCACTTGTGAAAAAGTCAACGCCAAAGAGTATTTAAAAAAAATAAACGTCGGGATAGATGGCTTTCAAAATCCAAGGCCAGAGCAAACGATTTTCTGTAAACATCTCCTCACGGATAATAATTGTCCAAGGCAAATGATGTGCCGCCATATTGGATTTTGAAGCTTATTTTTTTTATTATTATTCTCTCATTGGATTCTGTCGTCTTTTCTCTGTTCTATCGCATCTCCAACCGCAAGGTCAGCTCAGACGCGAGACCTTGATTTTGGCGTGAGCCAAATGAATAGGCGCGATTTTCAGCCAGCGTTTGCACTCTTCTACTTCCTGGTTTATGGTAATATTCTGATGGCGATAAAGTGGCATATGGCAATGGGATCATCGCTGATTGCCCACGACCTTCCCATTTCGACACTATCTAATCGATCAGTTTACGATTAACGCTGGAATTAAATTTTACTTTTTATTCATTTTTTATTTTTAAGTAAGTCACGTGGAAAGAAAGTATTTGGAATCAGAAACTGATGTTCTATTTTCTTCCATTTCTGTTAAAAAATTCATTCATGATGTCTACGCGAATTAAATAAAGGCAAAGCAAGTTTAAGTTTAGAAAACCCAACAGAATTCAGTCGGAGTTCTAATTTATTTGAATTCTGAAATTCGAGATTACATCTGCTCTGATGAGACTTATTTTGTTTTCTTTTGTTTTTTCTCTGTCTAGAATCTGAAATCAGTCTAGAATTTCATATCATGTTTCAAAATATCAATAGCACTAATGGAGCGGGACGTAAATGATTTATCCAATTTTTTTTTTCCAAGGAAGCAGAATCCAACATCACGTCAGCCATTTCACCATAACGGCTGCTGCCAATGATAAGTCTGTCACGAGGCGCTCCGCCAATCGTCGCCACTCAATTCAAGGCCAAGGTCGCGTTGCTATTCCGTACCTTCAGATCGTTAGCGACCTCGCAACGCTCGAAGGTTACCCAATAATACTTTGGCTCTGCGCATCTTCACTTTTATCTTCGTCATATTTTTGTCTCGATCGCCCCCCCCCCTTCTCCCTTTGGATATTCATCAATCGTTCGTTTTGTTATTATATTTTAAAAAAGTTTTCCCGGGGTCAGTGGATGACATTAAAAAAAAAAAACATAATGGTAAAGGTTTGGCATTCTTTAAAATTTTTAATAAATCTGAAATTAAAAATATAAATTTAATCAAAATATTGAAAATTAAGTAAATTTTAAAACATTCCCATTTTTAATTTAAAAAAAATAAAAATTGTACTTTAAATATGTGAAAGTCTGTTGAATGTTATTTGTTAATATATTCAAATTTATTTATGTTTTTTTCCTCCTTTAGGCTTGTCCATTGAATCCAGCCCCTCATTTATTGGAGAATGGAAGGATGGAAACTTTCTCCCAGAGATTTGCCCCTGCCATCCAAGGCGTTGTAGAATTTGCCAAACGCTGCCCTGCCTTTGGGTTCCTATCCCAAGAAGACCAAGTCACCTTATTGAGGGTAAATATCTTAAAATACTCTCAAAGTAAATGCAAATGCATTTTGTTTCAAGTGAAGCTATTATGATTAAATTCTTTGTGATGTAGCTTCTATAAAGTTTCCTTTGTCCTTCCAGGCGAGTGTGTTTGAAGTTCTCTTAGTAAGATTAGCCTGCATGTTTGACTCCCAAGCCAAAACATTGGTCTCGCTGAATGGACAGATCCTGCGCCGTGATAATGTGTCTAATGTCAACAATGGAAAATTCCTCATGGACTCCATGTTTGAATTTGCTGAGAGACTGAACGCCATTAATTTGTCGGACAGCGAAGTTGGACTCTTCTGTGCCGTCGTCGTTATTACAACAAGTAAGTAAAGTATTTTTCTTGGAGATAAAATGAACCCAAACTTGCTATTTTCACGATGTGTTTTGTTTTTACGGCTTGAAAAAATTCTTACGTGCTATAATTCATCTTGCAGATCGTCCCGGATTGAGAAATATCGACTTGGTGTCCAAAATCCAGTCGAAACTTACCAACATCCTGAGGAAAGCGGTGACCGCCAACCACCCAGAGAACCCAAACGCCTTTGAGCAGTTGATGAACGTCATCCCTGACCTTCGCACCCTCAACATCCTCCACTCCGAGAAACTCCAACTCAAAGAAGTGGAGCCTCACACTACCACCTCCAGCCAAGTCACCAGTGCAATGGGTCAAGTCGCCGGCGCAATCAGTCAAGTGGCTGGTACAATTGAGACAATGACCGAAAACACAATGGCTCATCCCACCACTTACGCCCAAATTCCTCACGATCTCTGGAGCCAGTACGCTCTCATCACACCTCACCCTCCATGCTTAGCTCCCGAGGAAGACCCCATGAGGAGCACTTCCCCCGACCAGCACAACAGCAATGGCAGTGAATGGAGCATCACCGATTCCACCAAAGACGAACATAATCAGGTGGGCTCTCCGAAAGCCATCGCCAATGGGGGAAACAAACTTTATAACGATGACGTCAAAAGTCCTCCCAGAACATACATGGATGATGTCAAGAGTCCTCCCAGAACCTACATGGATGACGTTAAGAGTCCACCCAGAACCTACATGGATGATGTCAAAAGTCCATCAAGAACCTACATTAATGACGTTAAGAGTCCCCCCAGAACCTATATCGACGACGTCAAGAGTCCTACCAGAACCTATATCGACGACGTCAAGAGTCCTTCCAGGACTTCAAGCTTCTCTAGTTCTAGAGTGTACGTCCACGAGGAAGCCTGGCAGTCCGACATGCCACAGTCTGTGGCCGACTACCATCACAACATCCCTAAGAACTCCAGTCCCGATCATGGCAGTAATTCTGGAGATGAGGGGTACTTCGTCGACAGTCCTATCAAGGGAGTCACCTACCAAAAGTTGATCCGTGTGGACTCGCCAACGGATTCGGGAATCGACTGTGGAAAAGACCATGGCAACAGCACTTCACCAACTCAATCCCTTTGCTCCAGCCCCCATTCATCAGGGTCAATCGAAGAGAAGATGAAAGATGTTATGGAGCACAATCAGACAGAAAAGCACGATAGCATCGAGGATATGCCGGTCCTGAAGCGAGCCCTGCAAGCCCCTCCCATCATCAATCCAAACATGCTGATGGACGAGGCCTATCGCCACCACAAGAAGTTCCGAGCAGCCAGAAGAGAGGCTGAGGGCCCGGCCAGTCCGTCGCAGATGTCTCTAGCCAGCACCCACAGTACGCTGGTCAAGACACTCGAACAAGCTCCTCGATATCTGAGTGAACAACAGGCCAAGAGAACCGACCTCATCCACAACATAATCATGCAGAAGGAGACATTGCCTGGTCAGCAACCTCCATCCCATCATCAAAACCAACAACAACAACAACAGACTCTGTCACAGTCGCAACCGAACAATCACTACACCCTCAGCAACGCTCGTTCTTCCCCGAACACTACTTACACCAACGGGCAGACCCACAAGAACTTGCTCATCAGCAGCCAGAACGGGTACTACGGGAATACCACCCAGTACTCTTCCTGGCCTTTCCCACAACAGCAGCAGCAATCGTCAGTGTCATCCGCCAGTCCTTTCGCACAGCAGCAACAGCAGCAGCAATCATCAGTATCATCCGCAAGTCCTGTCCACTCGCAATACGAGCACATCAGCTCACAGACATTCTCACGAGCCGGTTCGCCGAGGATTCTGTACAATCCGCGCTCTCCCCAGACTTGCACATCCCCTCTAGTCATGAATGGGGTTTGCCAGTCGGATACCAGACTGCTGGTCCAATCGGAGGCAATGCACAAGGATTCACAGCCTCTGAACCTGTCCAAAAAACTATTCACAGCCCCCCTGCTGAAGATGGAGTCTTGATCATCTGGAATCCAGAACTCTTTCCTCTTCGAGGCTGAAATTGGCGGGATCGTACCGATTCCGATTTGTGCAATTCTCCTCCCCTCCCCCACCTTGTGATCATGCACCTGTTGTGTCTTATTTGGAGACTGATCCTGTTTGGTGCAGTTGCCATGCAAAAAAAAATTAATTAAAATAAACGTGCCATTCCAGAGTTGGAGATCACATGCAGGCTGTGTGTTTTCGCACCTTTATTAAAAAAGAGAGAAGAGAAGACAGACGGACATTATCGTTGAACTCTCATTTGTAAATATTGTTTATATAAAAGACATAAATGTATTCATTTTGTACAAAAAGAAACTATAAAGAAATCGACCATCGAGTGTCTTCAACAGAATTTGTAAATTTTGAGATGGCTGGTATATTATGATCGAGTGGAGATAGTGTTTTTATTAGCAAAGCATTAAGTTAAATATTATTTTGAAAGTTTTTTTTTTTTTTTAAAGGAGTTAAGTATCAAATGTTTTTTTTTTTTTTTTTTAAAAGCATCACATAGGAAGATGTGTAACGGGTTTATTCTTTTAATTCTGGTCTGGAGATTCAAAGGGCTAGGAAAGGGGCCATATTATAGAAAGTTATGGGTAGTGAAATATTGTGTGTGGTTCTTTATTGTAAATACTTCTCATAGCACCATTCAGTAATTTAATGTTTCCTTTCCAAGTGCAGTGGTGTTAAAAAATACTTTTTTGCTCCACAGTATTATTGTTATGATAATGGTAGGCATATCTGTTGTTTTAGGGACCTCAAGTGAAAATCAAGTACCAAAAACATCAATTAACAAAACATTTCAATCGACCCCCAAAATTTTATTTATTCCATTGTAATAACACCCATTACAAGTTATAAACTTACGCTTAATAATTTAATCGTATATTTATTTTAATTTATTGTGTTCTGTAAGTTGTTGTAAATGAAGGCTGCCTTTGTTTTTGGTACTTGATTGCCAAATACATCAATCCCTCTGTTGTGCTTTCTAAGGTCTTTAGCCAAATGGATGAATACTGTTGTAATGGCAGTACTGTAGTACAATCAAACTTTTTAATTTAAAATCATTTAATTATATTCTGATCTGCAAGATCGTACATTGGTGTGGCTATGTGCCTATTATGTGATCATGTCATTTCATTAAAAGACTTTCTGAGTGAAAAAACTGACTTTGTCTTTATTGTTGTGAATTGAATTGCAGTAGAAAATACCTTTTTCTCTTAAAATTTTTTTTTTTTTTTTTTTTTTTTTTAGCAATATCAAGACTTTGAAAATATTCAAATTAATAATTATCAATTGCAAGAACTCGGCAAATAATAATAATAATAAAAAATCTTAAAATGAAGGTAATTAAATTAAAGCTTGAGTACAGAATTTGAAAACTTCTAAATATAAAAGAGCATGTCAAAATCGAATCTATATCAAAAAGTTATCCACATAGTGTTTATTTGATTATCAATATGGAATTCGGAAGAATTCCAATTATTGGGGGGGGGGGGGGGGGCTATCGACAAAACACGCAAGTAGTTACAATTCTCCGTTTCGAGTATATTCTCATATTATTACATAGTTACTTTTAGGGTATCCTTTAAATGAAACTTGATATGTTTCAAAAGAAAAAGTTGGAAGATACGATTTTTGCAATTTATAAGTACTTCTGTAGAATATACATCAATCTAAATTATTAAAAATTAAGTTTAAAAATGACGTCTCAGCAAGAACTAATAGACGTCTAATCAACAATAAAAAATCTGTCTTAATTTTTAAAATATGAAAACTGTTTCCTCAGAACTTATAAGTCGAACTTGTATGTCGCTAAGTTTTAACAAATTATAAAACTTATTTTTATACTTTGAAAGCAATAGTTGTTATAGATAAAAAGAAATATTCAGTAAGGATTAAAAATGGACGTTGCAAATTTTACAGCTCTTGAAAGGCATTAAGATTTAATTTCCCCTCTCTAACCAGAAAACAATCTTCTAACAATTTACATTGGGAGTCTTAGTAGAAATTCATTTGTTGAAAAATGTTTAAAGAAAATTACGATACTTTTTGGCTGTGTGAAGAGATTTGCGAATTAAGTGGAAAATAATTATTCAAATACTAATAAAATTACATAACTGTCAATAATGTAAATAACATGAGGACCTAAAGAAAAATTCCCATTATTGTTGCAATGTACCGAGATATTGAACCATTATTTTTTATATTGGAACTTAGGCAAGTGTAAGGATATGTTTCTAAGTTGTATAATTCTACCAGATCGAAAATAACAAAAGGTAGATACAGTTTTTTCTCTCGTAGTCGTTTAACGTACACTTCTAAAAAATTAAGTTCCTAAGGAAGGAAATATTACATTTATGTCATCTAATTATAATGTCTAATTATTATCAATCAAAATTGCATCTAAAATTTAACAACTAATGCTAATGTTCAGAACCAACAGATGGCCTTCTTACTCAAAGTTGACTTTTTCTCAAGATATTTCTCTGCATTAAAAACACAAAGATTCAATCTAGAAAGGTATAAGCATTCTAGAAAAGAAACTAGATAAAAACTAATTTTTTAATATTTTTTATTTGTATACTCCCGAAAATTAAAACAAAATTAAAAAATATCGTAACAACGAGTAACGTAATTTTATCAAATTGTTTCTACATCAAAGTGCTCCTGGTTATCACTTTCTAGATCATTCGGGCCGATTTGGCTCATTCAAACTTCTATTTAATATATTCTACCGAATTCAAAACTATTAAGTTTAATTGGATCGTCTCCTAACACTAGAGATGTTGTTTGATTGTTTCTGTACAAAATAATCACTGAAAAACGCATTGGAACACTCTTGGGAGTTAGTTACACAGGTTGAAGAAACAGAGCATAAAAATAACAAAATAATTTAAAAAGCAATTCTAGTTATAAGTTACCCCTAACATCCTGAGAATAGAAAACATTATTTTCATACAACTAAATTGTGAAAATGAAATTTGCCCAAAGTTTTAAGAATTTTTTTATGTGAAAATTAATTTTACCTCATTTACAATAAGTATAAAAGCAAATTTATAACGTCTAAAGCAAATTTTTAACGTCTAAAGCAAATTTATAACGTCTAAAGCAAATTTATAACTTCTAAATATTGACAGAATCATTAACAAGTATAAATTAAATGTATTTAATAATGTTTTTGCATATGGGAATGGACAGTATAGAGCATGTAGATTTCAACCTATATTCATAAATCTTTGCCTATGGAAATAGAGACAATTCTTGAAGAAAAATGCTATCGACTCTTATTCTGTTTAGAGGAACATCAATAAAACTATTATGCTGATTCTTATTATATAACTGAAAAATTTCAATGCCGCTTTCATCCATTTTCATAAATTTCACAGGCGACACTAAAAACTTTTTACAGCCATACTTCTGCTCTGGCCAGAAGCTATAAGTTTTAATTTATTTTTATAATATATTATGACGTTTTAAGTAAATATCGCTGTCCCACTTGATATATTGAATTGAGAACTTATTGGAAAATACTATTTTATAAAAAATGTGGATTAGGCTTGTTTTGAGACTATTCACTCCAACTGAATCCAGTTACTATTACTAGAATGAGTATAATTAATATTCTATAGTTATTATGTTTTTTTTTTTAACCGAATACTTGTCATTATTAAGGTATTTGTGCTTGGTCTAATGATGCAAAACGCTGCCCAAATGCCCCCTCCCCCCCTTCCCCTATGGATTTTAAATAATCACTAAAACTTTGAATATTAGTTCTATAAATGATATTTCGGTTTAGAGAGTTCCAGCTATCTATGGTAGAGTAAACAAAATAGGAATGAATTAGAAAGGCAATGTTTGTTAAAGAATTGAAAAGTTTTCGGTAAAAAACAGCATTTTTCCAAAATTTCAAATAGTATTTTTTATATATAAATATATTCCTGAAAGGAAGATTAAAAAAAAAAAAAAAAAAAAAAAAAAAAAAAAAAAAAGTCTTAGTCCTGGGCATTGTCAGGAAGGGTCAAGAGTTCTCTGGAGTGTTTGAAAATTGAAAAGAAAGTGGACAATTTGGTGATATTTTTGGCGATAATTATTCCATTAGGCAAAAAAAATAAATAATAATAACATTTTGCACTCTCCTGAATGCGATCCGTTTAATAATGCACAGTCATCTGTTTTGTAAGCATACTTAAAGTTAAAAAATATAAAATAGAAGATGGATATGTATTAACAAGAGAAGCAAGGGCGTACTGGGAGTTTAGCCTTTGAAACATTTTAGCAATTGATTTAGCTTTATATAAATTTTTTTATCAACGTTGATTTAATTTTTTTCCCAATAACTCAAAGGAATTATTGTATAAAATGTAAAAATTGCCCTTATTGAAATAAAAATGGATTCAGATCAGACAAATAAAAACTGATAATTTGAAGTTTATCAGGATTTGTCTTGAAGTAATTGCTATTTCCAGTATGAAAAACGAAATGATTTACAAAATGGAGTTTCCAATTGAAGGAGTGACTAGGCGCAAATTACCACTAATAACTTGCAACAATCCAGGAGGAGAAAAAATTTGAGGTTCTTGCGGAGCCGGAATACAGTGGTCATCAGAGTTATCACATACGGCTAGATGCTGAAAAGAAGAAGAAGAAAAGTGACTTTTATTCATCGCTTCGTGCATCGCCACCTATCTGTCCAAATCAACTGCCACCCAAATCAACAAGGACCGAAAAGACACCGGTAAGTGGAAACGCTTACAACGCCTTATTTCCACGAGCATTCACCGGCTCAGAAAGACTTACGACGAAACAATTTGTGACCAGGGGCGTACTGGCCATAGGGTTGTTCGGTGCAATCATCGGGCCGGTCAGTGTATGTAGAAAATGGTCCGGTTCGGCACACAGATTTTTTTTGATTTTTTTTTTTTTTTAAATTTTTCATTAATATAATATAAGCAGTTTCTTTCTTAAAAGTATTTTTAAAAAACCCATTGTATTAAATCCGAATCCACCAGCTTCTTAGTCAGGGGTCAACAGACTTTTTTGCGGTAAGAGTCAAACATTCAATAATCAGAATTGCAACGTTTTTATAGAGTCGCAAAATAAATATATGCAATACCAATATGAGCTTTTAACTACAAACATTTTTATACCATTTTATGGGACAAAAATCATTGCAGATGAGACAGTTTGGAAGTCCATTTCTCTTTGGAATGAACACATACAATTCATTACATTCTTTCTTAAATTCATGTTATTCTTCATCAATTTTTCTTTTTATGTTAGACGAAGTCGATGTTATGTGTTTCCAATATTGGGGATCAAAAAAGCAAAATGCATTTTAACAGTGCGCAGCCGTGAAAAGTCTACAGTGAAATTTGCTCTATACCACAGTTAGAGACGAGATAACAACGAACGTCAAGAAAAACTCGATGCAACTGAGACTAGTGACACACTATTTTGCGCATTCTGATTGTTTTGTGTTCAGTATTTCGACTGAGAAAATACCAGGGAGCACTGTGGACGCTGATTTTAAATTGGTATTTGAGAACAGTGTTAAAAGTCTCCCTCTACTCTCTGTGTTTCGTCGCTCTTTACTTATTTCTCAGGAGTAAAACGCACATTTACTACCGTATATTTTTATTCTTAGGTTGAGTTACTTTAGAACTTAAAGAGCCATAGATATTCATGAGAAGAGCCTTATGCGGCTCCGGACCCGCTGTTCACCGACTCCTATTCTTCACTATTGTATTATGACTTTTACTTTTTTTTTTATCATTTTTAAGGTTAAATATATAGCGGGTCAGCAAGTTCAACTTTCAAAAAACTGTAAAAACACACTGGTCAGAATACGAACTGAAATTTTACTTGAATACATACTCAAAGAAGGGTAAAACTTTATGGCCTAAAAATATTTTAAACATTTTTTTTTTCTTTCTTATAACATATAATATTTTACTGCTTTCACGTATACTTAACTAAAATTTTGGGAATTCTGACGTGTTTAATTATAATTACTCAGGTGTGATTATATTAAAAGTCAAAGTTTCAAAAAAAATTTAAAAACAAAATTCAACTCTAAAAAAACATGACTTCAAATGTATGGCATTATTTCTCATGCCTAATCATGGCTTTCAGAAAGTGATAGTATGACATAAGAAAAATAGTTCGAAATATTTTTTTTAATTATTATTATACCTCACCGCTTCCCACTGCTTCATATCAAATTTCTATTTTCTTCGCCCCTGTCTAAGCAGTATCTTTTTATATCTCTTCAAAATTTGAACTTTAATTGTGGACAACCTACATACTATAATTTTGGCTGTCATTTTTTAATAAACATACTAGTTATATATACGACTTTCTCTATTTCGCAATTTAGATTTCGTTTTTCACAACAAACTGTTTGTTGAAACCAAGTTTACTCAAAGGAAGTATAACTATAGTTGAGATATAGAAAAATTGATTTAATTAAAATTATCATTACAACAATTCAGTTATTAAAATTAATTAATACCATTTAATTATTGCCATTGATCATTAAATAAAAATATTTAAATTATAAAATATATTAATTATTAAAATTTAATCAAAGATTGTATTGAAAATTTGGGCCGTCATAAATCTAAAATCACCGGGCCGATTTTATGTCCCAGTACGGCCCTGTTTGTGACTATCTATGATTTCCCTACTATGACTTCTGTCTAAGACTTCCAAAACTATAACTTCCCGACTATGATATTCCAACTGTGACTCAGTGACTAAGTCGTGTGTGTCACTTGACTTGTAATTAATAGACGATGATTTCTTACTTTTCTATAGTATGGTTTCTCGACTTGTGGCTTTGTGAGGAAATATGGCTTTTAGGGAACCTGGCTTGCCTTGGAAGAAAGGGGTAATGCCTTTATGAACTATTATACATCCTGGGTGAATGTTGAAATTAGTTCAGTAAAAATATATTCTTTAAAATAAATAATTAATACGCGCTGTTACGTACTGATTTGTAATATACAAACGTGAGCGGGGATTTTTAATTTTACCGCCCCAAATTTTTCATATAATCTTTAATCAAATTTTAATAATTTTTGATAATAAACTTTCCAATAATTAATTGAATAATAATTTAGAATATTTAAAGTATTAATAATTAATATATTTTATTATTCTTTATGTACCGACCAGCTTATTTTTTACAGACACTGGCAGACCCTGTGATTGCATTGGACAATTGTATGGCCAGTACGTCACATCGCACAACTTATAGTTGCCCTACATAATACTGGTCACTGCATTTAAATTAGACGTGGGTAGGAGTTATTTATCGTGTTTACATTTTTATTCGTTAAAAACAAATATCCAGTTTGGCAACATTTTTGGCGATAATTCTTGTATTACCAACCTCCCCCCCCCCCCCTCTCCAAAAAAACAAAAACACTACTAAAATGGGGAATTTGGTGATACACTTTTCCATAATTCTTACATTATCCTATCTTGTAAGTGAAATAGAGGAGGAGAAATAGTCATTGATGAGCGATACTCAAGAAAAGAAAACTCGAACGTTAAAAGCATTCGTTTTTCAACTTTTTACGCCTCAGTCGCTTTTCTATGGAAATTTCGAAGATGAGAATATCTTAAGAGGCATTACCTCAGCGATTTTGATCAAAATCGTTAAAACCGTTTTTTAGCAATTGTTGACCAACATAATTTTTTCAATAGCATCTACCTTATGTATATGCGCAATTTTGACGAAAACCTTAATGACAGTCCACATGCCCACCATTAACCCTTACGCAAAATTTCAACATCGTAGGCCAACCCGTTCGAGAGTTATGCTGACCACAGGTAGAAATGCAAAAAAAAAAAAAAAAAAAAAAAAATCCCTTTTTTTTCTTCTTTTTTACCGAATGAAATACTTTCATTACCCTATGTTAACGTATGGGTAATTGAAAGTTAAAGAAAGGTAAGAGAAGGAAGTGTCTGGTTAAAGAAATGGTTTATAAAAAAGAACGCAATAAATTATGCTTGTTCTTCGATTAGAATATGTCATTAGAGTTCATCATTATTTTTATTTTGCATGTATGGGAATAACGGCCAGACAATATACGAAAAATAGATAAGTACCAAATTTTTAAGATTGAGTTATTGGCACAGTTGGATTTTTCTCGACGAGCCCTGCTCAAAATTTTGTGATTTTGGTGGAACTCTAATTGCACGGCAAAGTACTAGTTTGAAGAAATACTATACTTAAACCATGATCTGACAAATGTTCGACACCGACAATCAAATATTAGCGAACTATTCATTCTTCCAAATATAAAACACGGTTTCTGTAAATAATGGAAACATTTGCCTCTTTTGCTCGTTGATGAAACTTCCCAGGTAGCACAGTGGTATTGTCCAATGTCGGAAGCAGGGGTCTGAGAAAATTGGCAAATCCATGCCGAAACTCGAGCCTCGTTAAAAAATGCATGGTTTATCAAAAAAATAAACGTGGTAAAGCTATCACAAAACATATTTTTTTACCTCTCCATCATTTCTTATAAAAATATATTTCAATTTTAAAACTTTGCAGCAGCATATTAAAATTGCAGTATATTTTACCCAGCACTGGCGAGATTGGCCAAGATCCTTAGCAACGGCCAGTCTACAATGGTCCACATCGGGATTGGCCAATGTTGAACGATATTGGACAGAGCATTTGCTCTAATGGGGTTAGTTGTAACTTTATTCATCCATTCTGAGAGAAAAAATTCCTGACTTCAGCTCTGGACGATCCATGAAAGTTTTTACCAAAAGTTGTCAACACAATTAGCATTTTATCAAAAGTATTTAATAGCGTCGATTACGTGGGATGAATATCAATTAAGACAACCCCAAATTACAGTCCTAGCCAATCAAATTGCAACCTGAAATTAGACGACGACCACCAATAAATGAGCAATCTAAACCTGTTAATTATCTGATATTAACTGCATGTGGTATAGTGGGTGACATCACCTTAATAAAAAAGAACACGGGACGATGTTTTTCGGACTCATCACACCCACGTGAATAAGGATGGGTGAAGTTGAGAGGGAGAGGGGGGGGGGGCACAGGTGTTTTCTTTGAGAGAAAGCGTTCCTTTTTCATTTCGGGGTCAGGGTCACACAGGTAGATCGAGGACAGACTCTTATCTTGAGATGGAACGCAGGTAAGGGGTGACCTTCGAAATGTGGTGATTTTTACTGAAATGTATCGGATGATGAAAACATAGTAAGCCCATTTCCTCTATGTGAATCAATACCATAAAATATAGTGTTTTGAAGTTTAGATTTTTTTTTTAATATTGATTTGGTAAAAGTTTTTTTTTTTTTTTTTTTTTTTTTTTTGATGGGGTAACGTGCGTAGTGTAGTAGCATATAGCGTTGTGGTGGAAAAAATATTGGTGTTATTTAAAAGCGCACTGTAGAACGAATGCAATATATTCGAGCACATTTCGCCGGCGCACACTAGGGTATTTGCATCGAAAAGTTGGCCAAAATTATTTTCGCTCTAATTGTGTTTAAATGCGATAATACTTTAATTTATTGAATAAAATATAGAATTTTCTTTTTTAGATGAAAAAAAATTATTTTATTAAAAATATGCGTTTTTTCATTATATTAATATCATTATCATTGGATAATATTAATGGGTAATTTTATGTCAAACCATTCTGTAATTGATCAATAATTCATTTATGATTTATCGTTATATATGTTCCATGTTAAAAAAAAAAAAAATATCATTGCATTTTCAAAATGTGCATTAAGTTCATTATTTATCCCATAATTATTTGGTATTTTAATGCTGTTAGTTTTACACCAAATAGCTTATCTTGCTCTTCATATGATGACTTATTCGAAGATTTTATTCAAATTCTAATCTAGCTTTATTTGGTTTTGGTATAAAATACTCGAGAAAAAACAGGGCCAGTGTTTTCTTATGAAAGGCTTTACTCTTTTTAAGGGGTATAAATACATCGCATATTTATTATGAGCGGGTCAGAGCTCAATAGCAGTCTATTCCGCACATCTGTATTTCATTATTTTCTCAATTTTTTTTAAAACTAATCTAAGCAATATACCTTAAATATGTATTCCTTACCTCCTCAATTTTTTTTATCACAACCACCCAATCAGCAATGAGGCATTTTTTACAACTATGGGACGATATAACAGCGTTTTATGCATTGGTATAGAGTCATAGGATACCGAGGGTATGGCTGTACATAAAGTTCGGCTGTATCCAAAGTATTGTTAGAAAATCTCTGTGTATTAGTTCTATTACTACTAGATAATATTTCTAAAATTATCTTCAATCAGTGAATCAAATTGACATTATATCCCATGGTTTCAGAAGCCAGACCATATTGTTGGAAAACCTTCTACTTGTATTGCATTCATTACTGTTTCCAAATCTGGGTTTTAGTACTTCAATAGTGAAACCAAGCTTGCCTCTGAACTCTTCTTGGATTTCAGTTTTTTCTTCTTAACTCTATTTTTATCTTCTAGAGTTCGAAGTTGCTACTTTTAGTAGGTTAGTTTGCTCCTTAAATGGGGTATTCTATCAAAGTAACGAATAAGTGCATGCGAAGTAGATAATCTGAACTGAAGGGCCTTTTCATCAATCTCCTGTGTTTTTGTTAAATCGTTTAAGTTTTTGGATGTTGTACCGCATATAACACTTTATGGTTGGTTTTGTGTTAGTAACAACATGGAAACAACCATAGTAAAAGATATTGTTTGTTTAACTTCTACACCTCCATCACCTTTTGTGATTTTGTGTGAACTGATTTTTGTTTGGATGTAAATTACCTCGCGTTTTGTTATATTTATGGTACCCTTTGTGAATTGTAATCTGATTATTTGACAATACCAAGGTGGTGAGTTGTGGGGTTTTTACAAATGACTTTTTTCTCAGTTGTACTCAAAGAAATCGTAAAGGCACCAGAAAACTTTGAAAAATATTGACGTCTGACTCTTTTAAAATTTTGAACTGTTTGTTTGTATATCGTTTGTTGGGATCTGTCACAACCACATTTCGCTTTTAATTCTAATGACTTTCTCTCATTAAAACTAATTGTTTCTACAACTTTCTGCTAATAATTAAGTATAAGTGTATTCGTGCGCTCTAATTGACCCTGCATATTTATTCAGTCAACGGTGTTGACTGAATAAAGGCTCAGAGAAGGGTAATTTTTTTTTTTACTAATACTATTTTTTTTACTTATCTTTTTAAGAATTCATACTCTTTATAAGTGAACTTAATTTAAATGTACCCTTTGATTCTCATTATATGCTTAATTTCATTACTATCTTAACTTCCTTACATGCTTTTCAGTGGTAAACCAAAAAACTATCTAAAATATTTATTATATTTAAACTTTTTTTTTAAATAAGTTATTTTCGATTTTATATGGTGTTATTCAAATACCATACGTAATTTTTATTGTAAATTATCATAAATAATGATAAATAGAAAACAAAAGTGAAGTTTCTGCGAGTACGTCAAAATTACGTCATCTACGTCAACACTTGTAATATCAGCATCAGCAAAATGTTTTTAAGGTATAATGAACTAGAATATCTTGTCTTTAAAATGGTATAAAAACCACTACTCAATCGTATAACAAAAACACTCGGGAAATCAAAATATTGCAAAAAAAAAAAAAAAAGTTTGAAAAAGTTTTGTTACAGAACAAAATTTAATTTGCTCTTTAAATTCAGATAAATTTAAATTTTGAGTGGTAAAATCTTTAAATATAGACTTTAAGAAGACACATATATCGTTTTGAAATTAAAATTGAAACAAAAAGTTTAAAATTATGCTTGTTAAAATATTGTGCTTGCATTGGTAATGGAAAAGAGAAATGCACACTTCGTGCAAACGTTAACTTTCGATTAATCTCTATGACATTTGTGATCTAAGATTAAAAAAAATGATACGGGTTAAGGTTCTACACTTAATAAAGCATATATATGCAAAAATTCAAGTGTCTAGGTAGAATTTTGAAAAATCGACCTTTGGCCAGCTTTTTGAAGAAAATACCCCAGTGTGCGGCGAAAAAATGCTTCAAATCATATGAAATCTTTATCTGGTAATACAAGAGTACAATATTAATACTAATTAAATTCGAATACAAATTTTTCTTATTAAATAAAGTTTAAATAGAGGCAGTTTTTCTTCAGAGGTGGAGCTTCTGAGAGAAAGGAAAAATCATGAAGGTTATTCTTTTCATTAATAATAAAAATCTTCAATTTACTATCCTTTTAAGTTCAATTAATCAAATTCTATTATTTTTAGATGCGATACAAAATTTAAAAAGTTTTTAAGGAATAGTTTGGCTGATAATGTAATTGGGAAAATTTTGTATTAAGTCTAGTATAGTAAAAGATTAGTGATCACATTTAATTTTCAGTAATATTCTCAATTTTTTTGTTTTTGTTTTGTTCTATGTAAAGCTTTTATATTTGCTTAATTCATCGCAATCAAATTTGCAATTCGACAACTTTGCAGTTGAGTAAAAAAACTTAATCGTGCTTCCTTTGGACTCAGTATAATATTTATTACCTCTGCTAAATAACTTAGACATTTGTACTTTCAATTACCTTATATATATTATAGGGTAGTAAAAATATTGCATTTGATAAAAAAAAAAAAAAAAAAAAATCGATTTTTCCGTAAAAACATTGAAAAACGAATGTCTTCAAATAAAATTCTTTACCCTTGAGCCTTGCCCATCAACGACTTACACCTCTGTTTCACTTATGTCGATAATTATCACATTACCCGAAAGGTAAAATGTGATAATTATAGGCAAAAATATTGCCAAATTTTTTTAATTAATGGAAATATGTACATGAAAATGGTAATTGAACCAATCCATGTTAAATTTAAATTCAGTGACCAGTAATAGTAGTGGTGCATTGTTTTACAGCCTTAGTTTTAAATGAGTTACAACGTTATGGTACGTTAGAAAAGGAACATTTAAGAGATAAACAAAAATGAAACAAAAATTGCCGAATTTGAAATTTGGATTTAAGTTGCTTTAATTCTGTGATACGGATTTAAATATCAAATTTTCAGGTAATTTGGAAAAATTATAAGAAACTAATTAATTAATAAGTAATTAACAAATAGTAAATTTATAAATAAGCAATTGATTAATAAGTATAATGAAACAATATTAAATTTATAAGTAAGTCAACTTATTAGACAGTTTAAATGTGAATGAGATTCTTTGAATTTGCTCTGCGCTCAAGGATAAAATAATAATAATAATAATTTTTTTTAAAAGCGTTAATTTCTTTTTGAATCGTTCCATTTTCAAATTTTAATTTATCCTCACACAGCATGAAGAAATTTTTGACAATATCCCGACCTCTATCTTTTGGATTTGTCACAAGAACCCAACTCTAAACAGATGCCTTATTTTATCCTTACTTGACATTTATCAGGTATCATTCGTCTGAATATATGATACATGTAGTATCTTTTTTTTTTTTTCAAACATATCTTTGAGAAGAGAAGAAAGGTAAAGTGAAACATTGTATCAATTTATTCATCCAGATATTCGTTATCGTGACTCCTTGAAAGTATTTTTAGTTGACTGCTATCTTTGTTGTTTTTCATGCTGATTTTCGCTGTCTGGTTGTCGGATTTATTGTGTGCTTTGTGAAGGGTCTCTCAGACAGGAATCCCTTGCTTTGAAGTGATATAAATACGAAACAGTGGGAGACAGGAAAAAAAAAGAGACAAGTGGTATTTTGGTAGACAGGTACGGAATTTTAAGTAAGCCAGTTTGATTGGTTGGATGGTTTATAAGCTCAACGAACTATTTTTATGCACAATGACGGCTAATCAAGCTGGGACCTGCATCTTAACGTGGATTACGAATTACAACGAACATTCATGCCTAATCTGGGATTCAATCCCTGCACCTTTGGCATGCTTGGCCAGAGCGCTAAACATACAGCCCTCAGATGGGCTAAGTCGGTTTGAAAAATGTATTGAAGTGAGTAAATTTGATGATGATTGATAACGTTTTACTGATGATTCCCCTTTTCATATGGACGGATTCGTCAATAAATAAAACTGGTTGAATATGGGGTATTCAAAACCCGTCTCTATGTCTTTCAAAATCACTGGCACGACTCAACAAAGGGACCAGAGAACTCTTTTTTATGAGAGAAACAATAAACTCACGCCGCTACATTCAGATTTAGCAATTTTGTTAAAACATTTCAATATTGTAGCAAATTTTGCAAACCAGTGCATTTGAAATTCCATTCCTGTCTATCCAACGTATCACTTGTCTCTTTTTCCGGTCTTTCACTGCTTCGCTTTTCAAAGTTAGGGAGTTCTTTTTCAAAAACCTTGTACAGTCAAACCCCGTTAACGCAAAGTCGGTGTGGCCGTCGAAAATGTTTGTGTTAACCAGTGGTAGAAGTAAGAAAAGAAAAAAAAAAAAAAGTGGGGGATGCCCTTATGTTAGTGTCAAGTGCATCCCTCCCCCCCCCCCCCCTCAAAAAAAAAGATAAATTTCTTAATTTCGTATCTTATAATAAAAACTAGTAAGAAAATAATTTATACTTCCCAACACTAACATTTAACAAAGGTCCAAAATTTATTGTTATTTTAACGAATATTCTGCGATTTAGTTTTTTTAGTTGGAAGCAAGAGATAAAGTGAAGTAATTCAACATTAAATACATAACTGTTTATTTACATTTAAATAGTGCTTCTAAATGTACACACTTTCATGAAATTAAATTAATAGAGAACTCTAAAATGTTTTTTTTTTTTTTTTTAATAACTTGTCTTTAGTATAGGAAATAAGAATAGAAATTTAACTTAAAAGAAAATTCCTTCAAAGTCAAAAGTTGACCAGGTGTAACAGTATTTGCTAATAGAAAATACTTATATCTCAAACTTATACTAAACAATACTTATATCTAAACAAAGTTGTATAATTCATTTTTATACTAGTATGATATGTTGACATGCAAATATATACCATAAATATTTTTTTTTTTACATTTGAATACTTTAAATTTCTTTTTCTCAGTGCCACTACATTTAAAGGTTATTGTTATTTTTCTTATGTAGTTTTCAGACGAAATGAGTGTTTTTTAAAAGTGGGGGGATGGTTTTCGAGGTGGGAGGACGCATGGGTATTTTCTTGAAAAGTGGGAGGACTCGTCACCCCCTCCTTTAAGGTCACCCCGCGTCTACCCACCACTTCTAGCACTGGCGTTAACTGAATTTCATGTTAAATGAATAAATTAACGTTAAGTTTTAAGTACGAAAAACTGCTTTTACTTTGCCTTAACGGGGTTTGACTGTATGTAATGTAAGGTAAATTAATTTAATACAAATAAGTACTAAGCACTGAGCACTGCATTGCAACTATGCTTTTTCAATTAGTTCAGAATGGACATATTACACAAGTGCTTTTTAGAGTACCCTAGGGCATTTAGAAACTTATAAAGCATGAAGAAGTTCATCACCAATTGTGTCAATTTGGCGATATTTTTATTTCATAAACAAAATCCAATTTGGGAGAGTTTTATCATATCATTTGTTATCAACTATAACAGTAGGAGGTTTCAGTCATTAAATGTAGCTAAATAGTATATGCTTGGTATGGACCTTTAGAAACTTACCTGTCGCTAGTAAAAAAGTCTGAAGAAGGTTGTCATCAATTTCGCTAGCTTGGGGAAAATAAATAAATAAATAAATAAATAAATAAATAAATAAATAAATAAATAAATAAATAAATAAATAAATAAATAAATAAATAAATAAATAAATAAATAAATAAATAAATAAATAAATAAATAAATAAATAAATAAATAAATAAATAAATAAATAAATAAATAAATAATATAAATAAATAAATAAATAAATAAATAAATAAATAAATAAATAAATAAATAAATAAATAAATAAATAAATAAATAAATAAATAAATAAATAAATAAATAACAGCAACTTACAAATGGTAAAGGTTTCATTGTCATTTGTAATCAACTTATAAAAGCAGGAGGTTTCATTCATTAATTGTCGCTAAATTGAACATAATTGCTATTTACCTATAGAACTTACTTGGCCTTACCTTTAAAAATTGTACAAGCTTAGTATGGACTTTTAGAAACTTGCCTGTAGTTTACAAAAAATTCTGAAGTTTGTCGCCAATTGCGCCAACTTGGTCAAATCATTAAATGTTGTTTAATTATACATGATTGTTATCTGGAATTGATGTATCGAATACAAACGTGTGTGGAAATGGCTTTTTAATGACTGTAAAAATACAACCTGTTTAGGCTTACAATGTTTGGTGATCAATATTTACTTTTTCACAGTAAATTGATATGTTTAACTGCAAATGTGACATTTATTGATAATAGTCATTAAAAAAAACTTATTTATAACAAGCTGGCAATTTGTTCCTATTTAAGGTAATTGATAGTTATGTATAAAAAAAAAAAAAAAAAAAAGGTGTGTTGAGGATTTCAATAACAAAACTAATATCATTCACTTGTGAAAATACAAATGTCTACTATAATGATGAAAGAAGAATATCAACAAACCAAATGAAACATAAACGTTTTAAGTTTTAATCGGTTGCTTTAAACAAACATTGACTATTAGGTTAATTAAAAAACTTAATGGGAATTTGTTTCGTGTACAATCTTGTAAATGTTTAATTAGAATTGTCCTATTTAAACATGAGATACACATGGTATCTCAATAACGATGTCGATTTCTTTTACTATGTGAGATAGGCCTCCAGTGTAATAAAGTAAGAAATCATATAAAAACCAGCATTAATTGTATGGATAATTTATTTTTAAAAGTTACGGAATTTAAATCTTAATACAGCCTCTGAAGGGTTAAAGCTTAAGTATATAATTGTTCATCAGTTTAAAACAAGTTCATTAAAAAATTAACGCTATCTTTAAAACTAAGTAATATTGATTTTAAAATTGAGGGAACCATATCTGTGTTTAGGAAAGTAAATTTATATGTTGTTGATTGCAATGTTGTAAAATCTGTTCGGATATAATCTAGTTTAAAAGTTTGATTCAAACATTCTTTTCTAATATACCTTTACAATTTTCTTCTAAGCTTCTTTCTTAGAAGCAAATAATTAATACCTTTTAGTATACTTTAGATCTATAAACTAAAATAATTAGATGAACTATTTTCTATTATCTATTTTCTATTAGTATTATATATTCTAAAATGGCATAAGTCACGGTTTTGAAGTCGCTGTATTTCGGTTAAGTTAAAAGACAAGAGTGTAGATTATTAATGTATTAATGTGATTTGACCTCAGCTTTGACCTATTTCCCGTACAGGGCCTGTATAAAAGTTAAAATGCAGTAACTTTTAAAGTAAGTTAAATTTTAAAATCTCATTATCTTTTTATGATTTCGTATTTTTACACTGGTGATCTATTTCTAACAGCAAAATAAATAAAGGCCGTTGCAATCTTTTCACTATTTTCTATACGTGTTAAAAAAAAATTTAAAAAAAAAAAAAATTCAGTTGCAGTTGACATTTTGTTTTATACTTTTTCTTCCTCAACTTGTTAAATAAATACTTGTATATTTATGTTAAGAAAATAATGAGTGTCACATCAAATCCCTAGTTTTCATCGTGTTTTTAAATCAAGATATACGGGAAAGTGGCCGAATATGATACATTTTCTTGAGACAACCCACTATTATGTACTTAACAGTTTCCTGTTCCAAATTAATCTATTTTCAAAACTTGTGATTTTATCCTATATAAATTCAACAAGGAAAATGAAAAAAGGGGATTACGAAAAAAAACCCCAGCAACAATAACATATTTTCCCAATTTTGAATTCGAGTTCTTAGTATGAGTAGCAAGTGTTTCTGATTTGTGGTTGTATTAAAACTGTTAAAAAAAAGTGTCACACAAATGTTTGGCTGTATTTTCCGACATAAATAAGATTTTCTGAGATATGGCATGGTAGCTTATATTCAGAATCGTCCCAAATTGAAATCACAAACCACTTCATTGTAGAGATATTTGCTTTGGAATCCTCAAATTTTATACTTTTGCATAACATATTTTCTAGGTTTGTAAGTTGTATTTTTCCAAACTAGATTAGAAGTATTTTATTCATCACCAGAGTTTTTCGTTTTCAATAAAGAAAACGTAAGTCGTATTAGGATGATATGGAATATAATTATATTATACCTATTTAGATTTTTGAGGGCTTGGGCAGATGTGAATCAAGTTGGGCTTCGCAAAAATAATCCCTTCTTAGTATACGTTGTAAGCATATTAAGTTTTCTTCTGAAATGTGTTACTGTCGATGGAATTTAAGTTCTTACTTTATGTCAAAATACGATTTCTTAACAGAATCGTGTAATTTCTCGAATAAGTTTAGGGGATCGTATCTACAAAATTCTTTTAGTCATTTCTTTAGAAACCATTTCTGATATTAAATCGATATTAATACAGTTTAAAACGATGATAAAAAATGAAATAAAAGCATTTCCTTTTAATTACAAAAAAGTGGGTATCCAAAATAATTAGGTAAAGTTTTTAGGCAAGTGACACTTAACAATTGTTTAAAGGAAATGCGCGCGGTTGATAGGAATTTGAGTTGTTGGTTTTTATATCAGGATCAAACTATTAACAAGTCGCATCCATTCTCTATGGTTAAGTTTATATATGGGGATTATCAGGAATTTATGAAAGTGAACTAATACTTTAATGAGGGATTTTCAAAACAATTATTAAAAACTTAAAAAAAAAAAAAAACCTAGTTGCTAAATTTTGTACGAAAATTCAGGTACTTTTAATAATTCAATCTTTAACAGGTGTTGTTTTAACCTGCTAAATAGTATTTCAGGAAATAGAAAAATAACATCCATAATTTGGTGCTTACAACTTAAAAGTAATCCAAAGTACACATTAGATATTAAAACAAAAATTTTCATCATATACTTTCGCTGTCGAAATTTCAATTCTTTTCCTAATGGACCCACCTGCAGTTTCCTCAGTACTCAGGTAACCTACGTCACAAGGTTAAGCAAAATATTATCAGCTTTGTAAAAATATCTTCAAGGTGTTTACAACTTTAAAGGAACCTCAAATACATAAATCAAACTTCAGGAAACTTTTTTCATTTAGCTTTATGCTGTCGATTTTCAGCTCCATTTCCGAATGGATCCACCGCAGTTTCCTCGGTATTCAGGTAACATACATCACAAGGTTAAGCAAAATATTATCGGCCTTACAAAAACATCTTCAAGGTATTTACAACTTTAAGGGAACCTCAAATACATAAATATAATATCAAGATTTTTTTTTATCAGCTTTATTCTGTCGAATTTTCACTCCATTTCCAAATGGATCCACCCGCAGTTTCCTCAGTACTCAGGTACTATACGTCACAAGGTTAAGCAAAATATTATCAGCTTTACAAAATTATCTTCAAGGTGTTAACAACTTTAAAGGAACCTCAAATACATAAATCAAACATCAATTTTTTTTTTCATCAGCTTTATGCTGTCAAATTTCAACTCCATTTCCGAATGAACCCACCCACAGTTTCCTCGGTATTCAGGTAACATACGTCACAAGGTTAAGCAAAATATTATCGGCCTTACAAAAACATCTTCAAGGTATTTACAACTTTAAGGGAACCTCAAATACATAAATATAATATCAAGATTTTTTTTTTATCAGCTTTATTCTGTCGAATTTTCCCTCCATTTCCAAATGGATCCACCCGCAGTTTCCTCAGTACTCAGGTACTATACGTCACAAGGTTAAGCAAAATATTATCAGCTTTACAAAATTATCTTCAAGGTGTTAACAACTTTAAGGGAACCTCATATATATAAATCAAACATCAATTTTTTTTTTCATCAGCTTTATGCTGTCGAATTTCAACTCCATTTCCGAATGGAACCACCCGCAGTTTCCTCAGTATTCAAGTAACATACGTCACAAGGTTAAGCAAAATATTATCGGCTTTACAAAAAAATCTTCAAGGTATTTACAACTTAAAGGGAACCTCAAATACATAAATATAATATCAAGATTTTTTTTTATCAGCTTTATTCTGTAGAATTTTCACTCCATTTCCGAATGGATCCACCCACAGTTTCCTCGGTATTCAGGTAACATACGTCACAAGGTTAAGCAAAATATTATCGGCTTTTCAAAAATATCTTCAAGGTATTTAAGACTTTAAAGGAACCTCAAATACATAAATCAAACATCCAAAAAACTTTTTTCATCAGCTTTATGCTGTCGAATTTCAACTCCATTTCCGAATGGACCCATCCGCAGTTTCCTCAGTATTCAGGTAATATACGTCACAAGGTTAAGCAAAATATTATCAGCTTTACAAAATTATCTTCAAGGTATTTAAGACTTTAAAGGAACCTCAAATACATAAATCAAACATCCAAAAAACTTTTTTCATCAGCTTTATGCTGTCGAATTTTAGCTCCATTTCCGAATGGACCCACCCGCAGTTTCCTCAGTATTCAGGTAATATACGTCACAAGGTTAAGCAAAATATTATCAGCTTTACAAAATTATCTTCAAGGTATTTAAGACTTTAAAGGAACCTCAAATACATAAATCAAACATCCAAAAAACTTTTTTCATCAGCTTTATGCTGTCGAATTTCAACTCCATTTCCGAATGGACCCATCCGCAGTTTCCTCAGTATTCAGGTAATATACGTCACAAGGTTAAGCAAAATATTATCAGCTTTACAAAATTATCTTCAAGGTATTTAAGACTTTAAAGGAACCTCAAATACATAAATCAAACATCCAAAAAACTTTTTTCATCAGCTTTATGCTGTCGAATTTTAGCTCCATTTCCGAATGGACCCACCCGCAGTTTCCTCAGTATTCAGGTAACATACGTCACAAGGTTAAGCAAAATATTATCGGCTTTTCAAAAATATCTTCAAGGTATTTACAACCTTAAAGGAACCTCAAATACACACATCAAACATTAAGAAACTTTTTTCATCAGCTTTTATACGGCCCAATTTTCACTCCATTTGCGAATGGATCCACCCTCAGTTATATCAGTGGCACACGGCGCAAGGTTAAGCAAAAGATCATCGGCATTAGAAGCACATCCTATCAAAACAACAGACTTAATGGAAAAGAAACATTCATGGGCAACCAGTTACAGCGGCTTGTTAACAGCGGCAGCAGAACTTACCTCATTGTTACATACAAAATTGTTTGGTCTTTCGGGGAGTTTCTTACAATTGGGTCAAGGACACTTGGCAGAACGTAGGTGATGAGTTAGGTATAAGGACACATCTTCAAGACCTCTTGATAATGTTTTCGCAGAAGATTTTTGCTTCTAAGTTAGCTCTGGTTTTCACGTCTGGGAAATTTTTCTTTTTTGTGTGTGTTTGGTTTTTAGAAATGGCTGTTTTTGGAAAGAAAGTAAATAATGGAGGTTGTTAATGTGTTCCTTTTCACGGGATGTTATGAGATTCGGGTCTGATTTTAAGGTAGGGTCAGGAATGATTGATTAAGGTTTGCGTAGAAAGATTTGAAATAATAGATGGATTGGATTCTGTAGTGTTTGTTATAAAGACCCTGGAAAAGCGTGTAATTGGGTAAGATGGATTGCACCTTAAATTGATGAAGGGTTGAGAAAATATTTTCGGAGATTTACATTGCTTTTTGTTATTTGTACTTATGTTCTGTAACACAAAGGGGGAAAAACGTAACACTAAAGGTATAATTTTCCTTTTCTTTCTGCTAAACAAAAAAAGTTGAATAACTGGTTGAATAAATCAAGTTAAATCAATAGTTTAAGTTAAGTTTGCTGTAAATCTTGAACACAGATCCCCCTCCCCTCCCTCCAGAAAAAAAGAAAAAAAAAAAAAAAAAAAAAAAAAGAAAGAAGTAAAATAACACATATTAAACTCATCGCATAACTTTCAATTATACTATAATACAGGTCGGGAAAAGGTTGCTTTTCTTATTTGTATATGTGTTCGGTAACACAAAGGGGAAAAAACTGAACACTTAAGTTATTACTTTCCGTTTCTGTTTCCAAAACAATAAAAGTTGAACACTTTAAGTTTGGCATAAATCTAGAACACATATCCCCAACAAAAAAAGAAGTCAAATAACACACATTAAACTCAAGGGTGTGGAACATCTAGTAAAGGTAAAAAAGGACATAAAAATGGGTTCGTTCATGAAACTTGGCAAAAGCGTTTTATTTGTCATGAGAATAGCGAAACAAAAAAGTCTAAAAAATATCTAGCATAGAAGTGTGTTTTTGTTGGAGTAGAAGGTTTTAAGAATGAAAAAAAGAAAAAAAACAAAAACAACCTAATCTAGGCATGTTGTGACGAATGGTTTTGGAGTATTTTTTTTAATAATAATAATAATAATAAAAAAAAAAAGAAGGAAAAAAAAAAAAAAAAAGACGACAACGATATAACTATCCTATAAAATGTTATAGTCCGTTTTGCAGATGAAAATACATGTAATATAAAAGTAGATGTAATGAACAAAAATTGAATGAAAAAGTTAATAAACAACCAAACTTTAATATAAAGTAAGAGTTAGTAAAATAAAAAAAGTAAGTATATAGTATTGGATAATTGAAAAAGTAAGTAAACAGAAGCATATGGTACAAAAAAGTTTATAAATAATGTACACTTTTACATGTATTTTCGTTTATAAAAATGACTATAAGGAGAGTTATATCGTTTTGCTTTTTTTCATTCGATTCATCATCAAAAAATACTTCTCTCACATGTGTCACATACCTAGGTTATACCAAAATTAATTTTTAGTTAAAAAAAAGCCTGCCCCCACCCCCTCTAAAAACACCCTTCTATACTAGATATTTTGATAGACAATTTTGTTTCTTTATTCTCATGACAAATAAGTCGTTTTTTTTCCAAGTTTCACGAAAGGACCAATTTTTTATTTCTTTATATCGTATTTTACCTTTCCTCGCTTTTTATATGTATTTCCGTTTTTAAAAAAGGACTGTAACTTTTTCAAGATCGCTTGTATCATCTTGCTTTTTGTTCGATTCAGCATAAAAACTATTCTAAAAACAAGTGCCCAATGCCTAGATTGTTCCAAAATTAATTTTTTAGTTTTAATAATTGAAAGTAAAAAGTTAAAAACGAAAAAAGAAAAATTAACTTCAATAAACTTACTAAAATTTTTAAATTTAATTTCAATAAACCAGTTTAAAATTCTTCATTAATTATTCCAACAATTACCCAGAAGGGTATTTCAAATTTTTTCCCCTCGTCTTTTAAATGACAAAAGCATCAATTCTTAGAAAATAATTCCATGTCAACATGGAATAGAGCCACGTCTAAACATTGATATATTTCTCTTTTGTTCCACTCCGCCATTCCATTACCTCACCCTCATTTTTACGACGAAAACCTTTCGCAATCGCCAAAGATTCAGCAGAAAATTTTCGCCAAGACTGCGAATTCGAATCCTTGTGAAACTGTAATGAAACGTTTTTAACCTTGAAATTAAAAAGCACACCGCACTCGTGGCTTTTGTACTGCTATATCACTTATCTCCATGGCAGGGGAACGAAAACAAACTATTTCAATGCATAGAGTGCGTTTTCATGTCTAACTTTTGCGAAAATTCTGAAAAAGTTGCATAATTTTTTTGGTGATTGTTCATATTTTGAGGGATGATTCCGGTTAAATTCGAAAGTAATCAATGTTTTTTTTTATCGATAGCAATCGCTGGCAGTTTAGATAGAGCGATATAAATAAAATTTGCTATTTTTGAATAAATTTATATCGATATAGAATGAAATATGATTAATTTATCTAATAGGATAAAAAAATATTGAAGAAAATCTAAATTTCTTATGAAATTCAATTTATCGATTAAAATGTAAAGGATATATATCTCAAATGGAGAAAGAGTAGTTTAATATAACAATTGTTGATTTATTGAATAATTTCAATGACATCCATATGACAGAATGCCATATGATTAATGGATCAAGTGTAAGATTCTCCAAAAGTATGGATTCAATTGAATATATTCTTTAATCTAGTTGGATTAATAAAATGAAGGGACCATACTTTCTGATGATATTAAAGTTTTGAAGAATAGAAGACATATAAAATCGTCAAGATTAAAGGACGATTCCCGTATTTTTTAAAAACGAGGGAAGTTAGTTTATATTTATGAAGAATTTCTATCTGATTCCAAATATTAGAGCAAAAGTTCTTTAAAAAAAATCAGTTATTTAAATATTAAGAAAAGAAAATGCCCCAATACCGAGCCAAAACCAGTCCGAACAAACCACTCAACAAAATCTGTGACGTCAAAACTTCCTCCCGTTTCGATGTCTATCGTGAGATTTCTGCCAAATAGTTTACGTTGGTTTGGTAGATCATTGCTATATTCCACGATTTGAGAGAAACTTGCAAAACTGGTTTTCGTTGCTGCATTTCAAGCCAAGTTGTTTGAGATGAAGTGACATCACATTTAAGTCGAGCCGAATGAATCGTTTTCTCACCGAAATCTAACAGGGAAACTTTGATTGCAAATAAAATAAAAAAATTAAAAAAATTAAAAGAAAAAAGAAGCTGAATTGAGACGAAATTTTTGTGTTTGTGGCCTTTTCGAAATATTTAGAATTGAATAATAATAATAAAAAAATGCGGGAATTGTCCAATGCATTGTCTTTAAAGAAAATATTCCTTAACTTTGGAATGACTTAAATACGAAACAGTGATAGACAGAAGAAAAAGAAAAGTGGTGGGTTGAATTGACAGGTACGGAAATTTAAATACACCGATTTGCAAAATTGATTAATGGAAGTAAATTCGAGGACGGCTGCTTATGGTTTATCAATGAGATCCCTTTTTATTTGGAATAGACGGATTTATCAATACACAAAACTGGGGAATGTGAGATATTGAAAACCCGTCTGTGTATCTTTAAAAACTACTAAATCCTTCTGCATTATCAAGTATGGGAATCACACGGCGCTTTTTCGGGAGGGAAACAATAAACTCTTTCCGCTATATTAATATTTTACAGCAATTTGTAATAACATTTCAATATCGCAACTAATCTTACAAACCAATATATTTAAAATTCCGTGCTTGTCTATCCAACATACAACTGTCTTTTTTTTCTGTCTCTCACTGTTCCGTAGTTAGGTTATTTCAAGTTAAGGAATCCTTTCTGAAAGACCTTATACGTCAACTATTTTTACATGAGGTTACCGATCTGGGGATGTTGTAATTAACACTTTGAACTCCAGGCCTTTTTTGCGCGGAGGGACCAGCAACTCGAGACGTTTCCCGCCATTTTTGGTTGGTTCGCTGTTACAGATCCGTTTCAAAGAAACTAAACACAGTCATTGGCCTTGCATCGAATTTCCGCATCAAACCTAGTGGTCCTCTTGAGTAGCGGCATCAAATCGTGTGGTGAGTGAGTGTCACCTCTGGAGTGCAAAGGGTTAAAGTAAACAGTTCAAGGCAGAGGAACCATTTGGGCCGCTAAGATCAGGACTCGATCAATAATTTGGTACGTAACTATAAATATCATTCTCTATCTTTGTATACATAGTCATGGAAATGAGATTTACGTTGCAATCTAAATTTACGCAATGTGCATTTCTGCGGAATTTATCCGTAACAGGCGCATCTAAAGACACCCTCAACATAATTATCTAATGTTGTAGAATTGCATCGTTGTCTTGGACATGATGGTTAAGCGCGGTTTGGCTCTCGAATAGCCTTTGCTCTAAAAAATCCAAACAAACCAAACCATGATGATAACATAACTAGTAAATCTGGCATACTATTATCATAATTAGCTTTTTATAACAATGTGCAAACAATTAAACTTTATTTAATAATTTTTAAGTAGTCTGCGACAAGTATGGGAAAGTAACTTTCCTGCACGCCTCGTGCTCTTTTTTTTTTTTGTCTGGAGTAGCCAAATTTAGTATATATATGCCTTAAAGATATTTTTTGTACGTGATTGTAAAAATTATTGTATGCGACTTGTGAAAGATCACTTTTTCAAATTCGGCTAGTAATCATTTTGCCTTGTTTGAAAATGTAATACTTTCCCAACTAGTTGCATAAATAACTATTTCTCACGTCATAAAATCTCAAGAATTAATAAATTATTTGAACTATTTTTTTTATCGGTATCTTGATTAATCCAGATTACTGGGAACACGATTTTAATTCTGTTTTGCAGTTTAGATGGTTAATTTGAGGAATTCGACTGAATCAATTTGAAGACGGACAACGTCGGGCAATCTAAATTTTAAATGTTTTTTTATTTTTTATTTTTATTTTATTTTTTTATTTTTATCAATCTGTCTTGTATTAATAATTATCGATGACTATCTGTTGTATATTAATAATTGTCTATGATTAACTATTATATGTCAATAATTATCGATGTCATTGTTATTAATTAAGAATAATTTATTGAAACCTTAACTCCAACGCAATTTTTACTTTAAATTACCCATATGTTAGCATAGGATAATAAAAGTATTGTATTCGATAATATATTTTTTTACCGTTTTGAAACATACTGAGTAAAGAAAATGGGATCTAGAAATAATGTCTTTTTGTTTCTGTCTGTTGTCAGTACAATTCCCGAACGGATTAAACTACGAAGTTCAACTTTTACATACGGGTTAGTGGTAGCCATGGGATTTGTCATTATAGTTTTTCGTCAAAATTGCGCATGCGCCTAAGAAGGTAGCTGCCATTGAAAAAATTTAGGTTTTTTTAGCAATTTAAACATTCTCACCTCCAAATTTCACTTAGAAATTTGATAAAGTATAAAAAGTGGAAACAGGAATGTCTTTAACACAGAGCTCTTTTCGCTTGAGCACTGCCCATCAACGATTGTTTCTGCTCTGTTTCACTTCCCCGAAAGGATAATGTAAGAATTACCTTAAAACACAACTCCAATGTCACCATTTTGTCAAATTTTGTTTTACCAATGTAATAATTACCACCAAACTAGCCTTTTTTTTAAATTAATGAAAATATGAAAAGAAAAATGATAAATTACACTAATTCATGTCAAATTTAAATGCCGTATTAAAGTGCTATTGAAAGTTGTGTGATGTTCTACATTCCTAGTGAAGTCACACGATAGAAAGTGTATGAAATTAGATACATGTTAATTAACAAGGAAATTTGATCAATGTAAAAAATGTTCTATAATACTGACTACCTGAAGTGCCTGAAGTTGCACTGGTTCAAGTCTATTTTGTCGATTGCAGGTTACGAGCATAGGCCTTTTCTCCCTCTATCCTCAATTTAACCACTTCAATCACAGCGTATTGGATTTAAAATGTGTTTCCATTAATATGGATAGTACAAGTTACTTATAGAAAAAATCTTATTCAAATTGCTCCAGAAGATTTGAAGTTCTAATCGTACACCTTTAGGGGTTGGAAAGGTGGATGGGGGTGATTTTTTGAGATATCATGTAGCCAGTGTTCTTCTTGTTTCGAAGGTTACCTGTGCAAAATTTCATGGAGATAGGAATAAAACAGTAGATTTCAAGTCAAGGTTATACCCTTTAAAGGGTGAAAAAGGAGGAAAAGGATGATTTTTCAAAATCTCATGTGTCAGTCAGTGACCTTCTTCTTGCTTCGAATATCAAGTACGAGAAGTGTTATCAAGATACGATAAAACTGTATCTTTCTATAAAACGCAACGCAAACCTAAGGACAATCCTCCTTATATACATCCATTTTACTGTTATTTATAAGATACATTAATAATTTATTACATCAAACAAATTGCATTAACTACAAACTCTTTGAAGCGATTAAATATTAAAAAAAAAGTTGCTATAACACAAAATTAAAAATACATTACAAATAGTTATTACATTGACCAAACTTGTTTGATAATTATTAATAAGCAATTCATATGATAAATTCTCACAAATTATAATAACATCCGACTATTATTAATAATAAACCGTTAATAACACTGACGGTTACGAGTATAATCAATTTTATAATATAATTATTTTATTTGTTTTGATTAATACTGGTTGCAAACGTTTAAAAAGATAAACCTTATTCCTAACATCCTGTACAAATTAGTACTTCTGGATTAGAAGTGAACATAAACTTATCCTCTAAGAATTTATTGAAATTTGTTAAATTTGAAATCATTTGCTAAAGATAAACTCAGGGGAACAAACGGTTTTATAAAACCACCTCATTAAATTCCCTGAATAACCTTAACCTCAAAGATAAAGTTATCCCATAACTATATATAATTAAGTTATATAAACTGCTTAGTTTACAGAGATACCGAAATTATATTAACTGGTAAAAGACACCAATTAAATTTGAGAGCCATTTCCTAACCAGCGCTGTGTTTCAAGTTCTTTCATGTTGCGACATCAAAAAAGGTGATAGCCATTAATCACTAGGTAAATGTAAGTACAGTGGTACAGATTTCTTTCAAATCCATCTAATGAAACATTGCTGGAAGAACTTTAATTCGTTTATCTGATACGAAATACTGAATCTAAAAACTGCAAATACCTTGGGTGGTAACTCTTCTTTCATTTTGCTGAAGTCGGAATTTAACCAGATCAAATTTCTTTTAGTGAAACTTGCAAGGTGGTTGATCGTCTAAACAAAAATTCAGATATAAGTCACAGTCAAAAAATTGTATATATGGATTATGTAGCAACTAATTAGTTGAATGTGTTTTGAATTTAAGAGTTGTACCAGTGCTAGAAGTGTGGGTAGACGCGGGGTGATGCATCCCCTCACTTTTCAAGAAAATACCCATACGTCACCTCACTTCTAAAACCACTGATATCCCTTCCCCCACTTTTAAAAACACTCAATCTGTCCAAAAACTACTCAAGAGAAGTAGCATTAACCTTTTAAATGTGTAGTGTCATTAAGAAAAAGTTTCAAAAAAAAAAAAAAAAAAGAAAAAAAAAAGTACTTATGGTATATATCGTATAATTATAAAAATGTATTATAGATTTCTTTGTATAGGTATATAAGTTTCTTTATTAACAAATACTATTACGCTTGACAAACTTTTAACTTAAGAGGAACTTTCTTTTAAGTTAAATTTCTATTCTTGTTTCATATAAAGACAAGCTATTAAAAAAAGTTAAAGTTGTCTTTTAATTTAATTTCATGAAAGTATGCACTTTTTAAAGCACTATTTAAATATAAATAAGCATTATTTAAATATAAATAAGCACTATTTAAATATAAATAAGCACTATTTAAATATTGATCTCAGAATATGCATTAAAATAACTATAAATTTTGGACCCTTGTTCAATGTTAGTGTGTTAGGAAGTATAAATTATTTCCTTACTAGTTAATATTTTTATTATAAGATAGGAAATTATAAAATTTATCGTTGCCAACTTTTGGGCATCCCCCACTTTTTCCCCCACTTCTACCGCTGAGTTGTACACAATCTAAATAACTGGAATTTACAATTTATTTACGAATTATTCCATTATTAATAAAAAAAAGATTTTTTAAGTATAAATATATTTCAATTTGTTTACATTTAAAATAGCTGTATTTATTTATTTATTTATTTATTTATTTATTTATTTATTTATTTATTTATTCATTTATTTAATTATTTATTTATTAATAATTTCACAGCATTTTATTCATATGTTATTTATAATTATGTTTTAATAGTTCGAGAAGTGGCTAAAAATTATGGACACATTGAACGTCACTCTGAATTTTTTTAAATAAAATGTAGAGTTGGTAGGAGTTTAAAGGAGCAAGGGCAACATTTGGGCCATACTGCGCCGTATAAAATGTAGAGAAATGCTAATAGATTATGAATCTATACTGATCTGGCTGATGTGGAACGGGAGGGGGGGGGGGGGGAGGGGTGCCGAAACTGTTGGGAAATAGACTTTGAATGAGTTGAAGTAAATCCGATTGCTAAATATGCTATAACTTGCCAAAAAAAAATTAACATAATTTTTTTTCTCGTAATTCACCGCTCATTCATTTTTAAGCCTTTGAAATTATAATTTTTTACATACTTGGAAGTTTTGCTAGGCAATAACTAAATTTTAATTAAAAAATTTCACATAGTGCTCAACATTTTTAAAATTTAAATTTTTTTTAAAAATTTCAAGAGATTTTAAATTTATCTTTTTTTTCTTCTTTTTTTTAAATATATATATATATATATATATATATATATATATATATATATATATATATATATATAAAACAATAATAATAATGTTTCTAGTAATATACTCTAAACTTTTAGGCATCGGATTTTGAATAGGTGTAATAATTTTGAATGAAAACAATATATTTAAAAAAAAAAAAAAAAAAAAAATCATGAATTACGACGGTAATTCTTGTTTTTTCTTGCATCAATTAGAATAAAAGATAAACTTTAGGATTTTTTTTAGTTTACTCAATGGGTGCTTTTACAAATAAAGCAGTATTGAATCTAGTTCTTGGTTACATATAAGTCGTAACGTTACTGAACAAAACTTATTTCCAACTTTATCAACCATAACAAAACACATCATCAAAAGGAAAAATCTAAAATATTTACTTTCCAGAATAACCAGAAACAGTTAAAGTTTAGCAAACACATAATATCTGTGCCAATCTTTGGAAGAAGGTCACTTTAACAGTTAATTACGATGTATTATTTTTCTGCCTACTCAATGGGCGACAGCTCAATAAAAACTTCTTTAACTGTGCCAAGGTACCATACTTTCCTCGTTTCATGTAACAGAGAGTACAAAAACTTATGGACCTGCGTTCTTTGTCGTTAATATCCTGGAGTGTTGAGTATTCGTATAGCAAGCGAAAAGTTCTGGGATCGACTCCCTTTTAAAGTCTTCATTCCAGGCGCGTAGCTAGCGGAAGGGAACACCCCCTCCCGAAATTTGTCTGTTTGCTACTAGAACACAAAAATCAAAGGATTTGTTTTGTTTGAAATCGGTATAATTTTTATTTCATATCCCCTCCCGAAAAGAATTTCTGGCTACGCTCCTGCTTCACTCAGCTAGCTCTACTTTAAAAAATGAGAAGACACGATGTTGATTTGTTAGGTAGTCTTGTGTGGATTATCAGGCTATCTGGTAGGAGTGTTCCTGGTTCAGTTCCATTGGAGACGCCTTCAATGGATATCATCTGATATTCTAGAGTCTCTACGACGTTTCGGTCCTAGTGTAGATCTTGCAAAGGATTAAACCAACCGCTGACATTAATTGATGTTTTATCGATTGTTTTCCTATGTTTTAAACAAAATTTAAAATACAATGTGCGTCTAAAAAGTTCGGGGGAATGGCAGGATATCCAAAAAACCACGTGAGTTAAAAATGCGGGCACGCGCATGCTCAGGGAAAGATGGCACGTACAAGGAGCACAAGAAACTAGAGGTCGGCGATATATCGATACGACGATATTTTTTTTTTAAATATCGATAGTAAAAATATCGATACAAGTCAACGATATATCGATATTTTCAAACATTTTTAGTTTTTTGATGATCGTTTTTTAGTTCCATGTGTTTGTTCTGTTTTCTTTCTTTTTTTTCAAAAACTTCAAAATGAAAGTTTGGACTTGGCTGAGAGACAGTTAAAATGGCACCCTAATCAAAATGAAAACATAATGTAATGGAAAGATAAGATCATTTATTAGTAGTCATTAACATAGCACTGTTTCTGTTGCCAACGTGTGCCTGGAATTTGCATCTAATTTTAAATATTAAAATCATCTCTATCAGCAAAATCTGCGGTAAACTACTTTTCAAAATTTCTTCTTTAAAAATAATTGTGAATTTATGCATTGACATCCAAATGTATTTCATTTATTCTGATTGATAATATCATTTATTTATTGAAACAATTTTTCTAATTTATTTATTAAAACATTTTTTATAATTTATGTACTAAAACAATTTTGGTATGAATTCATGAAAAGTAGAAATTTGCCCCGAAAAACTTCGTTTCTGGCAAAATTGAAAATCAATTAAAAAAAAAATCATGTAACGAATATATCGATATTTTTTTCTATGCAACGTTATAGTATCGATATTTATTTTGATCGATATTTCCGACCTCTACAAGAAACTGACTCAGGAAAGACTGCTAAGTTGAACAGCGTGTGTGCAAAAACTCACGCCGAATTTAAATGGAGTAACGAATAAACATAAATTTTTGGTACAAATTGGAGAAAAAACGGCCACTGAAACGTATGCAATGTTGGCCCAAGTGTACAGAACATACACCGTAAGCGCCAATACGTTTACGGCTGGTTCAAACGTTTTTGAGAGAGCAAAGAAACCATGGATAATGAACCACGTTCTTGTCGATTCTTAACAAGTGTAACACCCTACAGCATCGAGCGAGTGTGACACATGCTGCAGCAAAATAGCCGACATTTTTATGATAGAAATCGGAAGAATGGTAAACTAAAATAATCCCAATTTGTAGCAAAACTTCATCCGTTGCTCCCTTTCAATTTGACACGAGTTTTCGCACACGCGCCGTTTGACTAGTGACTACCCGTAGTAGTCCAATCTACATCAGATTCTTGTGCTCCTTGCTACGTGCCAACTCTCCATAGGTCTCTGCGCATGCTCATGTCTGCATTTTTTACACACGTTGCTTTTGAGATACCAATTCATTCAATAAAATTTTTAGACGCACCTTGTATTTAGTTTTAATACAAATAATGTGCCCTACATTTGTGCCACTACCTTTAATATAATCATTCAGCATGCTCTATTTAAGTAGGTACCGTATGTTTTATTTAACCAAAAACTATATAAAAATATTTTTTTAAGACATACTTACACTTATTAACAACAGGCATTACAAATAAACATTCTAGTTGAAATTCAACTAATAAAACATAAAGATTTTGTCATACTCCAGATTTATTTTTTGACAATTACCCACAAGATATTGTATTGTTTCTAATTCGAACAACTGAAAAAATTAAGAAAATTCAGCGTTTAATGTTATGTTAACTCCAAAGTATGGCCTTACTTCAGTTCAGCACACAGCTGGCAAATAATCTAAATATCTCTAACCAGGAAATTCCTATGAAAATCTGAAAAGGTGTAACAAGTTGAAAAACGTACGTCTTTTACGTAGAGTTCTCTTATATAAGCATTGCTCATCAAAGACAATTCCTCTTCAATTTTATTTACCCTAGAGGAAAGAGTATTAATTATCATCAAAATATCTCCAATTTGGCGTTTTTTTTCCAAGGTAATAACTATAGCCAAATACGTCACGTTGTGCACGTCATATAGTGCAATTTAAAGTTGTGCTCAGTGCGATATCCCCTATTCAAACGAAGAAAAGCACATTAAAATACGACCTATTTCATATCAAACCATCGCTTAAAATGTCTTAAAAATATACGCAAAACACTGATTCCTTTACATATTGTAAAAATAACTCCAGTTCACATTTAAGGGACACACTTTTTTAAATAACATTTATTTGATATCTAATTCCTCTGAAATTTCATTTATAGTGCGGAGTTATCAGACAAGTAAAGGTAATTCCACACTTTTAAGACTTCCCCAGAATAATTCTGCATTGATTGGGTTAATTGATCTTCACCCGAGAAACATGTAAAGCGTCAGCTACTGATATGTAAACGAAGGTTTCCTGACTTTTCGAGACCTTTTCGATTGTGACAGCCGCCGATTTGAAGTGACAGAATCGATGTATCGATTTTGTGGAGCCGTGATTCGCTGACAAGTGGGGGATGGAGGGAGTTGGTATGGTAACTGAGGGGGCTGAGGATGACCCTTTGATGGCATTTTGAGCAGGTTTCGTCGAAAGGTAGTTGGCAGTGTCAACAAAGCAGAATCACAGAGCCTTCTAAATTCCTAGCCTGGAGTTATCAATAGATCTTTACTAGAGGACTCTTGCATTTAAAATTGAACGGGGGATTTTTTTTGGGAAGATTATTAGAGTTACTGAGTGGCATTATAAATATTTATTTGGAAAGCAAAACACGGATCGGCTCGGTTCGTGTAGCTGATCTGTTGGTGATAAATCGTATACTGTGATTTCATTACGAAGTTTCATTCAGAAACTTGTTTAACATTCAGGGCCGGATTTAAGAGTATGCCGCCTATAAGCTAAAGTCCATTTGTCGCCTCCACTATAGTTCATATTTGCTTAATATATTTGTTTTATACAACAAAAGGATAGAGTTCATTGGTGTTTTCATCTATTTTAAACATAAAGTTGATTTAGCTTAGATAAAGCGACTATTTTAATGGTTTACATAACAAATTATATAATCAAATTAGTTATCTACTTGTTTTAAGATTTGTTAAAAAATGAAATAGGTTTCGAACTTATTAATTAATTTGTTCTTGGAGATCAGTGATCACTATTTTAAACATATTTTTATTTTTTAATGCTAATGACTATCTTTTACGTAACTGCAGAACTGTGTTCAATTTGAATTAAGTTTTCTTAGACGGTGAAATGAAATTACACAAAATGTATTTAATTACTGACTTATTTGTTGAAATATATATACAAACTTCTCTAAAACAACTTACCCTACTTAATCTTCATTTTCAAATTTACATAGCTTTCTTGCGAATTTCTTAATGACAAACTCGTTAATAATGTTTTTATATGAAAATGTTTTTGTTGTATTTGCCTCAATACAAAGCAATGAAAGTGAGTTTAACCGTATTTCAGAAATACTAGTTCGCAGATAGTTCTCAACTCATCTAAGGCAGGACACAATCTTTTCTTCCACTAGCAAACTATTAGTTTAAAAAAAAAAAAAAATTTTTTTTTTGTTTTTGTTTCAGAGCACGTTCATATTCTTCAAGTTTCAGTTATGTTCGTTTTTTTGTATTCAACGCCATTGAGTTTCTTCCTACCGTCACTCATAGTAGCTAGTATGGAGTAGCCTACGTGTTAAAAACTGTACGTTATGCATTGGAATACTCTAAACTATAAAGCAAAATCGTAACAAACAACAGGAACACGCCTCGCTCAACACAATCATCAACGATCCCGTTGTGCACACCGATAAACATGAATGACAGTGTCAGACTCAGAGAAACAAATATATATTTTTTGTTTGTTTGTTTCAGAGCACGTTCATGTTCTTCAAGTTTCAGTTATGTTAGTTTTTTGTATTCAACGCCATTGAGTTTCTTCCTAATGTCACTCATAGTAGCTAGTAGGGAGTAGCCTACTTGTTAAAAACTGTACGTTATGTATTGGAATACTCTAAACTATAAAGCAAAATCGTAACAAACAACAGGAACAGGCCTCGCTCAACACAATCATCAACGATCCCGTTGTGCACACCGATAGACATGAATGACAGTGTCAGACTCAGACAGACTAGACTGACACTACTGACAGCGCAGACACTGGGCCTTCCACCAACATTGTTGCCAGATCAGCTACAGTGTTGTCAGATCGAACTCTAAGCTTGTGCCAATGTCGCCAAACCAAATTAGATTGCACTATAAGAAAGTTATAATACAAGATTACGTGCTATGAATTTGTATTACGTTATAGTTTTAGAAAGTAGGCTATGTAGAAGGACTAACACATATTTTTAAGTAACACGTATACTTAAATTCGCACGGAAAATTTTATTAACGTCTGAAATACTTCATTTTAACTGTTGAATAAATTGCCAAATTGCCACCCCCCTGAAAATGTCCCGCTAACAACAGATAGTGAATGAAATTGTTTAAAGTGGATAACAATAACTTCAAACAGCTGTTCATGTTTATATTGTAGTGTAAACTAAGATGGGAGAAGACGGGGTCATTATTGGGTCCAGTCGATTAATCCCGTTGCACAGAAGTACCCTTTATAGACTCCCAAAATACTCTATACATAGAGACGAAACCTTCATGTAGAAGGTATTTGTTAAGTAGGAATATAGGAGGGTGTAGGGTTGTCCTCTACAAAGGAGGGAATAGGGATATCTCCTCTCATTGAGTAATAAGGGGGTCTGGGACTCAACATTTTAAAAATTATTTAAAAAAAAAAATTACTATTGAAAAAAATAATACAAATATTTTAAAACAAAATGGCATAAAAATGTTGTTTTTATAGAACTTGAAATATTTAAGTTTTTGTTTCATGACAACTGTATCTCAGAAATGCTATCTTGAAACTTAGAAACTGTTTTTCTCGGTGATGGCTTTTTGTCCCTTTTTTGAGTTTAAATTGATATAACTTAAAAACTACTTGTTATAAATCTATGAAACTTTCAACAATTATTTTTCATATATATTTCTTTAAGTTGTCTTCAGGAATTATTTCTCTCTCTCTCAAAAAAAAAAGAAAAAAAAAAAAAAAAAAAGCGCCCTCTAGGTATAATATAATATAAGTTTTTCTATTCGTTCGACCGAGTTCATGATAAAATGAAATAAGAAAGACATAATAAACAGCAGTTAAAATTTTGGTCATTTATTGGAAATGTGTTAGTTTAAGGACTTGTCCGGAAGTTAAATTTAAAGAATGAACCTTATCTGGAAGGTTTTAAGTGAATGTTTGGACAAAAAAGGAAAATGTAGTAAAGCTTTGATTTGCTGTCCTATAATTGTTGTATTTATAGAATTTATTGTTAATATTTGAACTATTTTATAAAATTTGTATTTAGAAAGTTTTCTTGGTTATTTATATTAGTTTGAGATATATGTATTAGATTTATTTTTAGTTTTCTTAAGATCTGTACTTCGCTATATGTCCCAGGTAGCTGTAAAGAAAAAAATTTGATAAGGTAAACGTATTAAAGTTATTACGATTTATCCAATTGTTATTATATCGTTTTATATATCCAGCAATATTTATATTTTTCTTCTGTAATTATTAAAAAAAAAAAAAAAAAAAACATATTTCCTTATACTTTAGAGTATTTAAAAAGCTGACGGATTTATTTTAATACGTCAAATTTCATATGAAGTTGTTTTAGAAACTTATTTTTCGAACATCATTTAGTAAAATTTGTTCACTTGGAGTTGGTGAAGAGTGTGCCATTTTTCAATCAATGTTGTTCAATATAATAAATGACAGTACGTGAAACTACGTGTTTACTGCTTCGCACTACAAAATAAAATATCTCAAAATAACACTCCAACTCGTTTGTTAGAACTATAAAAATAGTTTAATTTCAACTCGACAAATTTTATAGAATTGCTCTTCACAATTTTTTGGTCTTCTAACAATATTTCAAGTCTTGGTCAAATAGATTTAAACGGAATTTTCCTCTCCCCCTCCCTGTAAAGCATTTTAAAGCTTTCTTTTAAGCAAACATTACTTAAAAAATATTTCATGTATTGTAAAGTACAACGAAACATAGATGATGTGAAAAGTTTTCATAAAGTGCTCGAGAGCGCAGCGAAATTGTTTTATATGCTTTAAAGGAACATTTTTGGTGGCGTTGGACAGTTTAAATGAAGCACTTAACTAAACACATTTATCAATGATGGGTTTAACTGTTATAAAACCAATGAAAATGTATCTCTTTTTTGTTGTTGAACAAGGTAGTCAGTTTTTGTTGTTCAGCTTAGTTGAGGGAAAATTTAGCCGCAAGGTTGAAAGTGTTTTATATTAATTGTTTAATCTTGTCCTTCCACTTCTTTTTGACTATGATTCATATTTCAGACTTGAAGTTGGATAATTCATTTTGGAATGGGGATTTTTCTTTTACTAAATATTAGGTGAGATGACCCATATTGCTTTCTTTTGGTGAAATTCAAGTAAAATTTTGTCTTGAAAACTCAGCATCGTTTGCTTTTTATTCTTGAAATTAAATATTGTTACACAATAGGATTAGTTAAGTACCATGAACGAACTTATAAGGTGAATTGTGTATACTTCCTGAATTTGATAGAAAAGCGCCAGAATAATCATAATTTAATGACAGAACTATCAAAGATATAAATGTATTATTTTATGACATATTTAGAACAAAATTATTTAGCATGAATGACGTTTGTATTCTTCTCATGCTTGTTTCCTAAAACTAAATATTTTTGATGATTGGACTGAGACTTATAGGTAACAGCATCTAATCCAGCATCGGCATTCTGCAATCTTTGATTTAAAAAATGAGCACACACGATGGCAATAGTCTCCAATCGATTATTGAAGTTTCTTGTGGGAGCTTCAGTTTTCCTCCCATTCGAAACGAAATAGTAGGGTTGTCTCGTTTCGAAAGAACTTCTGGAAGGTATTCCGGAAATATAGGAAAACGCGTTATAACACCGTTCCAGGTGCAGAGCACTCAATATTGAATCGACCAATCCATGACGTAACCATCCAATATTAGCGTGTCATAATTTCAAATTAATATGTTCCCACCACTGCACTTATTGGCTCGTGTGCGACAGATGTTCAGGAATGGTTGCCCAATTATCGCGGTATATTGTATCCCCAAAATGAGGTCTGTTGCTTTTTCTGTTTGAACAGAAGGCGAATTCGAAATTTCGCTGTTTTTCGACTGTCTGATTCCGATAGACCAGTCAGGTGTCGAAATCTCGTTCTCCTGTTATGGTTTGGCGAAATGGGGCCAGACAGTTGGGTCGGAGTTTCGTCATTTTCGGGCGCATAGCTGATGCCGGGGTGGTTGTTGCGACTGGTGATTCCGTCTGTTTATTATGGTTTCGTTACGGAAGCTTATAATATTTTTGGAAGGAACGTCAGTTGCGGAATATGCAAATGGGGTACTTAGTCAGTAACGAGTGTTCATAAATTCTGCATGACACTTATGTAGTGAGAACTTTATACAAAGGTTCTTTCCGTCTGTCTGAGGTCAGCATTTCTAAATGAAATTACAATTGTTATGGACGCGTGGGATAAGTCAAATGAAAGGTCCAGTTGATTCAGACGGAAGTACAGGTAATTGGGACTGGAAATCACATTGGAAGTCGTTAAGTTTAAACTATGAATGCTACAAACATACTTAAATACCAGTTTGAAGATTTCGATAGGATTAGTAGGAAAGTTGTTCCATTATACCTCAGTGGGTAGTTGACACCTTGGCTGCAAATAGAAATGTGGAATTAAAACTTATATATAACATCGCAATTTTTCTCGCCAAGTTCATTGATAAACTAGCCAATTTGGTAACATTGTTTATAATAAAAAGAGCTCAAAATTGGAAGTTTTTATTAAATCATGCCAGCAACCTATAACAAGGGGAGATTTTAGTCATCGTTTGTAGACTGTGCTTTACGGAAGACCTATTCCCAGATAAAACAGCAGCATTGGCTAAAGTTGGAAACAGGGGTTCTAAAATATTGACCAATTATGTCCAAACTCAAGCAACGTTCCAAAAACACAATTTTTCAAAAAAAAAAAAAAAAAAAAAAAAAAATGTTAAAAAACACCACAAAACATATTCTCTTGCTTTCCGTCCTTTCTTATAAATAAAATAATTTCAATTTTAAAATTATGAATTAATATTTCAATACTTTCAGTGTATTTTATCAAGCATTGAGCAAGACTGGCCAATATCAATAATTGCGGCCGGTTTACAACGTTCCACATCGAGATTGGCTAATGTGATATTGGCCAGCGTGTTGTGCTACTGAGGATAATGATAGCTACCGTCGCACCCCAACTTTTCTAGTATCTTTAATCAAATGTTTTGATGAAAAGTTGTTGTTTTTAGACTCTAAAAGTTTTCAGAAAAGTTGCTTGTAAATGTCATATCGGAATAATTTGTGTTAAATATTTTTGCACATCTTGTGTTTCTATGTAGTATGATTTTTTTTTTTTTTTATTGCATTATTAACGTTGTCTAAGCATTTCAAGTTTGTGAGTCACATTAAGATTTCTCAAAATTTTCTAGAATATCTGAAAACATGTAATTTTTTTTTAATGCTATCTTAATGGGCTCTGGCAGAATTATATTTTCAGGAAGGTGCAGATGACACTCAAGGGAATGCAAGCCAATTATTTTTTCAACCTTAATATTTAAATTGGATGATTTAATGAAGTATTAATTAATGGTTATGTATTACATTTCCGTTCCACTGAATATTTAAAAATTTAAAACACCTATCTATTTTCAGAGAATTGTAATATTTTTCTACACATTATTTTTAATTTTCAAAATCCTCCCCGGTGGCTCCTGTGTCTATCTTATTGTTAGTTTTTTGATGTCTAAAAACGAACAGTTTTGTAATGCTTTTTCAAGGCTTCAGTTAGACCCAACGTCTAGTAAGTGTATAGATAACAGCATAACGGTAGTTTATTTTAAAGATAAAAACCAAGGATAAATCTCATGTGTGTGTTTGAGGAATGAAAGTTCTCCTTGGTTTTATTGCAAAGCTGGAGAAAATCGAGAACATTATAAAAGTCAATTAATGACAATGTAACTTAATTTTTTTATACAAAGATGAGGCGAAATTAAATTCAACACATGCGATAAATTAAAAATTTGTGTAGTATATTGAAACTTTTTAATGTTCATTGTCTTCCTTGTCTTAAAAGATTTAATAGTATTTTAAGGAATTTATTAGAATATTATTTGCGTGACGCGGTCAAATACTGCTAAAAATAAAAAACTCATAAGAATAAGAATTATAAATTCCCCAAAAAGTCATTTCTGTAACTTGAATATTGATTTATAACAATTAAGGCAGATTCACACACAAGAAACAAATAGTATGTTGGATAGATAGGTTGTTGGTTGGCTGATTAGTTTGTATGTTCAACGACCTATTTTTATGCATAATGACGGCTGCAGTTTATCGTGGATTCCGAACCACAACGAACATCCATGCCTAAACCAGGATTCGAACCCGAACCTTTGGCATGCGAGGTTAGATAGATAGGATTATAATTTTAAGTACACCGGTTAGAAAAATTTATTGATGGCAATAAATTTTATGAGAACTGCATATGATTTACCGATGAGGCATATTATCTTTTCGACGGATTTGTCATTAAAGAAAACTGGTGAATATGGGGTACTAAAAACACGTATGTGTGTCTAGACAAAACACCTTTACTGTGCAAAAGTGACCATTTGGGTTTCACTATCTATTTACGGATCAAACGGCACTTTTTGTGAGGCAAACGATAAACTCATTTTTCTTGATTAAGATTTTACACTAATTTGTTGCTACATACCATAGAGTAAGTAATTTTTCAAACCGCTGTATTTGAATTTCCGTACCTGTCTATGCAACCTACCTCTTGTCTCCTCTTTCTATCTCTCACTGTTTTGAAGTTATGTCATTTCAAACATAGGAAGTCCTTTCTGAATTACTCTGTACTTTATCTTTTTCATCTTGATCCATAAAATTCAACGTGTCCATACTCTCCATCTATCTTTTATAGATGTTGTCACACATTTTTCAATTAACCTTTTTAATTAAATGCAATATTATTATACTGATATTTTGAGTTTTTCAAAGGAATGGATGTAATTGGTAAGTATTATGAGTGTCATGTATGGTGACGTCATCGTCAATTGCACATGCGGGAAAAATGAAATATGCGTTTGTAATTGGCTGAATATTGGCATTTATTTTTAAGATTTATTATGATTAGCTGGATTAATAGGAAATAGGGTTCCCAGTTCGTCCAGATAATTTATAATAGTTTTATTATGTATAATATTAACAAATACGATTTTATTTTGCTGTTAAATACAACGTAAATACGTATACCTCATTATATTAACCCGTTTTTATCCCTTGAAACTTGAACCTTTAATAAATTTTTCTTAAATAATGAATAAGACATCAATGCATGAAATCTTGCCATTTTGAAATTTTTGGACAGAGTAAAGGATATACAATATATATATATCGCTTGTAAAGTATATCACTTGCATAGAATAATCGATTTTGACAGATTATACTTATCATATTTTATTACAAGAGATAAATCCTATTATGTACTTGGTAACAAAACGATTAGAACGGAGTGGTTAAACATTTCCCTATATCTCTCGTACTGAATTTTTGAAATTAACTTTTCGAATCCCTTTATATAATTAAAATTCTGTATAAACTTTATATCTAACATAAATATGTATTTACAATTGTATGTATTAAACAATAAGCCTTATTTCTGGCATATAATATATTTACATATAAAAGCATATTTTTCTCATATATAAAATCCAAAACTCTCACAGACTCATCAATAATCCTCCCACTTCCCATAAAGCTAGAGCTACAGCTTTGGAATTCGATGCAAGTGTAACAAAAACAAGTGTAGAAAAAGTAAGCAATCCGATGTTTATCATCAAATTTTCAGGAGTTCAAATAGATTAAAACAATCCAAATATGAAAATTCCTAATTTCCTACCTCAACTAAATCCAGGATGTTTTTTTATGAAGTAGGACATGCTTTATATGAAGGAGAATGTTAAAAATGGGTACACATTTTCTCAAAGCTGTACGTAGAAAAAGCAATTTTTCGGAGCAAAAAATATTCAGTAAAGCGCATTATAAAGATGCGCAAAATTGCTTAATAGTTATCGTTATAAAATTTAAATTTGATTCAATTTTAATTATTATTGAAATAAAATGTGTAGTCAATTTAATTTTAATAATTATTGAAATTAAGTTTTGTGATAATTTTCTACAAACATTCAAATATTACATTTCTTATCAAGAGACGGTTAAGAACAAAGTATGGATTAATTTTCAAAGAAGTAAAAATTAAATAATAGTACACAATTTAATTGCTTGTGAAATGAAGTGCAAGATACCCAAATCCGTTTTTTAATTAATTTTCTTTGGCATTTGGATGATACCATTAGCTAATCCCAGAGGAAAGCAAATGGCGTAAGATTCGAATCACTGTAAAACATTCATTAACCCAAACTCCCCCTTTTGTTTTTCTCTATCCCAAAACTTTATCCACCTAACTACAACCCAACCTTCCATAATTCATATTCATCTCTCCTTCCTCATTTACCAACAACAAGACAAAAACCAAATGACCATCATCAAACAAATAAACCCTCGCCCTTCATAAACTCCTCAAATTCTGTGACATTTGAAAAAGAACGTCTTTTATTCTATTTTTTTTTTTTTTTTACCTCAAGATCGCTGTTAAAAGTGAAAGTGCAGTGTTAGCTCAATCGACATTGAAACTGTTACCTTGGCATTACGTCTGATGTCGCCTTGGCGCGTTTCAAGGTCGCCACTTGGCATTGTTTTCGGTGGTGTTATGTAGGAAGAGTGTATACTACAGGGGGAAACAATGGGTTGAAGCGACTGATAGGACGCTGCAATATTCCAAATATGCGCATTGGATGACTGGCTAATTTTTTTTTATTATTGAACATGAGGATTGGTTTACTGCTGTGGAGTTAGTTTTGATGGGATGTCGTATTTTTTTATGCCTTATTTTTTTCTTCTTTCAAAATGGAGAACTGCGTATCGGATGGGATTAATGAGGGAGGGTTTCATATTTTTAAAGATTTTTTTTATTAATTACTATTGCCTAAAACTCAAAAAAATTAAAGTAACAGTTCATTGAAGTTTTGGCGATAATTATTGTCGATAAATTACCAAGCAAATACTTTTATTTACATTTAATAAATATAGTGCTTTCATAGTAAGAAACTTTAAATTGTTAGAGGAAAGATTCAGAAAGGTAGATGTATTCATAGCCGTTGATTAAATATGCTATTGATATTTATAACACTTAAAAAACAACAGGATATAACTCAAAAATATATAACTGTTTCTAAACTAGTGATAACAAATGACAAAATGCAAATTTTATCTTTCCATTTATTTTTCCTATGCAAACTATTTTTTTTCTTCTTTTTTTTTTCTTTTCTTAATTTGAAATATGTTATGTAAACTTTAACGAGATATCAGGATAGAATCAGTTCCTTTTACTAAATATATTTTTTTATTTCAATTATCCGTATGTATGCATAGGGTAATAAAAGTATAGCATTGCGATTTTTTTTTGCATTTCTCCATGTTATGGATCGTCCTGATTTCCAAAAAGTGATCTAAAATATGCGTGTCTGTGTGTCTGTGGTAAGCATGACTTCCGAACAATTTGACCTGCTATGTTCAAATTTGGTATGCGGGTTGGTGGTGGCCATGAGTCCTACCATTAAGGTTTTCTTCAAAATCGCGCATGCCCATAAGGTAGCAGCCATTGAAAAAAATGATGTTTTTCAATAATTGCTAAAAACGGCTCTAACGATTTTGTTTAAAATCGCTGTGGTAATGCCTATTAAGGTGTTCTAAACGTCCCCACCTTCAAAATTCCTGTAAAAAAGCTTTAATGACGTAAAAAGTTACAAAACAAATGCCTTTAACACAGAATTCTCTTTCCTTGAGCATACCTCATTTACGATCTTTTTTTCCTCTCTCCCCAGTTTCAGTTATAGGAAAGGATTAGATAAGAATTATCAAAAAGTATATCGCCAAAATCATCATATATATATATATTTTTTTAAAGACCTATACAAGAAACAAAAAATATCGCCAAATTGGCCACTTTTGCAAAATGAATGATGAAAATACAAAAACGGTAAATGACTCAAATCCAAGTCAGTATTATAGTGTAATTGAAAGTTGTGCGATGTTCTACACCCCTGGTTTTAATTGTTTCTCTGTAATATGAATTGATAAAAATTTCCCTTACCTCGTGCATTGTGTTAGGTTTTCTGTTTATTGTAAGTACACAGAAAAACCTTGGGCTTAAAAAGATTAAGAAAGGAATGCGGATTCATTTTTAATGCATTCCGTTTTGAATGGGATTTCATTTTTGAACGCGTGTTCTATTTTTAATGTGTATTAATTGATATACTTAAGGTATTTTACATACTTAAGGTATTTAATAAATTTAAGGTAGATCCATACTCCAAAGGGCTTAATTTTTTATCAATCAATTTAGGCACTTCAAATTTGGTACTTAGTTGAAAGCAACTAATATAAGATAAACTGTGCTGACATTTTTTTTTTACAAAATATTAATGTTTATTTTATGGAAGGAGAAAATGGCATTTTATGTAATTTTTTCAAACTTTTTAAAAGCCTATTACTATTTGAATTTTTTAAATTCAGGTCTGATTTCTTTTCTACAACATTATTGAGCTATTTTGAGAAGAAGTATGCTAATATATTTGTTAAAATAAGAAAATAAATAGTTTCAGAAAATATTTTGTCACATGTACTAAAATTGCAAAACGAATCATTTTTCATAATTAAATATATATATATTTTTCAAATACATTTGCTCATATTTAAAGAAAACTCATCATACTTTTGTTTAATTATGAGAATAAAATACAAAATATACAGTCTAGGATTACTTGCAACAAAGTCATAGCATTTTAAAGAGGACCATAAATTTCAAAAACACAATTCTGAAAGACTGGGGGGGGGGGGGGGAAGGGAACAAAAAAATTAAAAAATCGGACTTTAAAGATTTTAATTATACTAGCTGTGTAGCCCTGCGCTGCTGGGGACCCATTGAAGGACATCTATCAGTTCTGTGTTACATAGACTCGGAATTTCTTCGGATTAACTGCTGTTGATTATCAGCTTCCAATCTGCTATAACAAATTCATGTTTTCGTTCATTTTGTAACAGCGCGCTTAATCATTTTTCAGTCGATGCTGTTTTTTCAGCGGCGATTCCTTAGCTTTCTAATGGCAAATGCTCTATTCTTAGCATTTATATTCGTTCTTCACTTTGCTGGATTTTTTGCAAATGTCGAAATGATTTGAAAATTTTCAGTGAATTTCAATAATCTTCGCCGAATCTACGATTGAGGCTGCAAGTGATGAAATCAAATTGAGTCTATAAAATCATTTGCTGTGCTAGATTCAATGTATATTTTGACTAACTCTCATCAAATGAAGTTAGATTCATAATTTAAATTAATCCAGTCAGAAAAATTGGACAATTTAAAATTTTGTTAATTTTTTTAACCTGTACAAAACACCGGTAAACATACTCAACAAAATATGCCAGGTGTATATAATACTGTTCTAGCCTCTGTTTGAAAATTAACCAATACAATATATTGTACCAAGTTCTAAATTTTTGTTTGAAAATATAAAACAAAATCTGTATTAAGGGACAAAATTAGCAGGCATTGAAACAATAGCGTTGTTTATCATATTGGCCAACTGAAAAATGATCGCCAAGTGGCATGGATATAACGTAATAGTATCAATATTGGTCAACGTGGTGCCACAGAACGCACCTAATGATATATGGAGTGTTTCACATTAGATCTAACATTTGATCTTGTAATGGACACATCCTGGATAAAAGATGTAAAAGATTTATTAAGTTGACAAAAATTCGGCTGAAAACATCCCATAATGGCACGAACGTATAGTGGTAAATTATGTTGGTAAACGAACTTATAGATGTTAGATATATATAATAAATGTAATGCAGAAGATATTTTCTAATAAAATACAAAGGAATTTAACGAATTTATTTAGTTTAAATGTTACCAATACTCATTAAATAAAATCAAAATGTTAATACTCCCTGATCACAAAACATCTTTGACGACAACACAAAATGGAAACAAAAACAGGAAGAATTTAAAACTTAGAAAAACAAAACGATGCATAAAAAAATAATGCTTTAAAATCGCACATGCGCAGAAGTTGTGTACGGTATCGACTGACAGTAAATATATTGAAATATTACAATAACATTCGAATTTCTTATTGTACAGACGATTGTAGTACATAAAAATAGTCAGAAAAATAAGGGGGACACATTAAAATAACTTTTGGTTTTATTCTGATGTAATGAAAGAATATCGTTGCTAATTCAAGAATTGTTTTTCATGCCATTAAATTTTAATTAAAGCAACTTTTAATCGAATTTAAAAGTTGTTCTCTACAATCTCCATGTACTAAAGCTTCTATGTACCAAATTTCGTACCTCTAGGTGCAAAACTTTGGATTTGTATAAGGTTCAGACTTACAGACAACTTAGTTTTATATATATAGATTAACCCTTAAATGCATGAAATTTTATTTTCAATAAATAAAATTTGAAATCAACTAAGAAATGGGTGTAGCTAAAGAGAAAAATAATAATAAAAAAAAACAACATAAGGATTTTGCATATTGATGTAGTTTTACATCACAAAAAAGCTGCATTTTCCTCGCATAAATTTATCAATATATGCAAAAATATAAATATAATTCGTTACTCTACCTTGTTTTTACCAGAAAACAATTTTTCCTGTGTGTTTTTATTACTTTTTATATAAATTATCGTAATTCGTAACACCCGCCGAAATGAAATTGTACTCAGACAACAGCGCCCCCAACAATAAAAATTGTCACAGATAAAGAAATAAACTGTCAAAGATTATAGTTGCGTTCGAAAACGATAAAATAGTTTCGGTAAAATTAAAATAAAAACACTATGCAAAGGTTACTACATAAAGAGATCTACATTCTACGCATTTTAGGAATGTATCGAAAAGGCAACAATATGCATTTAAGGGTTAAAAATATCTCTCTATATAAAATCGTTAACTGCTCGTTAAACAGCTCTTGCCTTTAGAGATAATCCTTTTTGTCTAACAATATTTGTTGAAGCACTACTTTAAAACATAAATATTTCCTACAGATATAACAACAATAATAAAAGATCAATAATGGATTTTGAATGGAAAATGGCTGGATGATATTTTTTTCGTTAATTTAAAACAGTTATTATGAGCTGCTTATAAAAACTTAAATAGTGATATTTTCATCATTATTATTTTTTATTTTTACTTCAATTTTTTTTTAATGATTTTTTACTACCGTTATTATACTTGGTGCAAATATTTATAGTTGAAATCAATGTTCCTATAGATATTGTAGGGCAAAAAATGAAGGATTACGTCTATGTGGCATGGTCATTTTGGTGATCCATCCTAATATTTAATAAATTTTTGACTGTTATTTAAAAATACACAATGTGTACTAAAATACACAATGTGTGGGCAATAAACTCTTCAAAATGTTAGAAAATTCTATAAGATGAAAAAATTTACAAAGTTTTTGAAGACGTGAAATTTTTTAGAATAATAGGGCCTTTTTAATGACAATCAAATCCAATAAAAATAGCTTTGAAAATTGATTAAAATATTTAAATTTTTGATGCACCTTGATGAGAGTGTTGGTTGATTATCACAGATTCAATAAGTAAGTTTAAAAAATTTAATAACTGCATGTTAATTGTGTTAATTCAATGATTTTTATAGTTTTGCAGTATTCGTCAAAAGTGACTTTTTAAAATAAATTTGCAACACAAGGCATATTATAGGCAACAAATTACGACACATTTTTTCATATTTCTCAATAATAAATAATTAGTACAGTTATGAATACATTTATTTAGCCAGAAAACTAGTGGTCAGTTATTGCTTCCAGAAATTCCTTTCTAATGATGATGTAATATTAACATAATTTTACGACAATTAACTCTCTCCCAATAGTTGATTTTAGTGTTTTTATTTTTGAAAAATAGTACTTGTATTTATATCCTTTTTTAACCTTTATGAAACCCGTATTAACACAAATTGTTTTTTTAACTAGCGGGATATTAATCCAATACAATCTGAATAACTCTTATGTCCTATTATATTTAATTTTTTTTTTCACGCAACTTTTTAATGACTATAAAAATGATAAACAAACATTTATTTTCAGTTGATTGTTTCAAAAATTATATTTTTAATTTAAGTTTTAGACGTTTGAAGAATGGATGAAATCTACTCACTATTTAACACGAAAAAAAGGGAAATCAAAAGTTTTTGTTCAATTCCTTCAAAATTTAATTTTGATTCATTAGGTAGATAAAAATAATCGACCAATAGGAACGTAGGCAAAATAAGTAATAAATTTGTTGTTTTAAAGAGATAAGATTGATTAAAATGAAAGTTAATTAAATCTTCCAAGTTTAGTAATTTGTGAAGTTGAAACAGTTTTTTTTTTAAATGCTTTACACTTTAATTACTTAATGCTGGCATTCCTGTTCCTCTTTTGAAATTCAACGCTACAGTTTAAACATTAAAATTAGATTAATATAATAGTTGAAATTATTTAGTTTTTAGAAATAACAATAACTTTCTGTTAGACCTATTTTTGAAAAAGAAAAACTAATAACCTGCTTATGTATTTTAAAATAATTTTTTTTTTATAATTGTAAAGTTGGCCTACAAATTCTAACTTTATTGTTTTTTTTTACAATATATGTTTTCATTAAATACATTATTTCCTTATATCTATTCATGGATATATTTGGGACCCATGATATCATATTGAACGTTATATGAAAAATGGAGTCAACTTAACATTACAATGTCTAATCATGTTACTGCTGATTTATTTTTGAATAAAAACACCATCTCTTGTACTGAATTATCTTGATCTGTTTTGATACTGATTTAATTTTAGTTGTGATATATATTAAATTAGTTTTCGTGAAGGAGGAAGCAAATAATACCTCACTGCTATTGTTCAAAGGGTTGAAGTCAAAGAAGAATTAATGGAACTCAATACACTTAACACACACACACACACACAAAAAAAAATAAAAAATAAATATAGGTCTTACTCAAAAATTTATAAATAAATAAATAGAGATCTTATACAAAACAAACAAACAAACAAACCCGATGATATTTTTTTTGCTAAACTTTAACCTCTCTATTTTGTATAAGATTTATTTAACCTATATCAGAACTCGTTTGTTAAGAAACCTCCTAAAAGAGGTACATTAAAAATATTCAATATAACATTACGGATATAGGTTGTACTGAGTCCCTCAATTCTCTTTGAAATTTCCTCATTTCTAACACACTGGCATGTGAAGGTCCCGTTAAAAGCTTCCTTTATTTACACCTTTTCGAACTCTTTAAAGTTTCCTACAAAGCTCCCAAAACTCCTTTTAAGATGTCCTTCAACTTCCTTCGACAAATGTCAAAGGAAGCAGGACCATGAAACTCAAGTCGTTAAACCCGATCACAACCCCCCAGCATCATAAACATACCGAGAATAACGCGACCTTCAAGGTTTCCTAGTAAACAATACCACCCCTCCCTTACTCTAAAAGACCTTTTGCCTCAAGTCGCACCTATATTTTTGCCATAACAACGGATGCCCTACCCTGTAGCCTTATATCCTCAACCCTTTTTAGTGGAAGATATCCCCGCACCGCAGAAGATATACGTTGGAGTCAGTTTTCTAGGTAAATCTTGCGGGTAGATAACCGTTATTTTGGGAATTGTGACGTAAACCGCGGAGTGTGACGCAACGTTTCGGTTGCAATCGAAGAATGAAGAGGGGATTTTTTTTGAAGATCAAATATTTTGTCTTTGTTTCGGACGTGGGAGCTTATTTCGTTGTAGGATGTACATTTTCAGGGAAAGAAATAATTGTTCGCAAAAGCTTGTCGATTGTCGAAATCATTTATAATTAGGGGAAGTGAGGTTTATGTTTTAATTTTGAAGTGAGAATTTGGTTTTGTTTTGTAACAAAAAATAAATCTTATTGTAACTCACCTCTGACGGACCATCACTAGTCGATAGCTTGTAATCTTAATTACACTTCTAAAAAATCGACACTAGTTTTTCTTCTGATTTCACTTTATTAATTCTTCTATAATGGGAAGAGAAGATTTTTGAACGTCTTTTTAACTCACTATTATCAACCAGAACAACAAAAATAGAATACTGAAAAAAATTATTTTTAATGCCACTTGCAAAGAATAAACTTTTAAGTTTACGACAACGAAAATTAAACCAAACGATAATTATATAAGAATTAGAATTATGACGTAGCGTAAACACTTATTGAGGGTAGTGTTGGATAATTTACTACTCCTCGGTTCGTCAAATTTCGATTTGATGACAATCCCAAGAAAATTAATTAGCTTTTTTAATGTCTCGATTTGTAATAGAGGTAAATGAAAGTATTGCATTGTGGATATATATATATATATATATATATATATATATATATATATATATATATATATATATATATATATATATATATATATATATATATATATATATATATATATATATATATATATATATATATATATATATATATATATATATATATATATATATATATATATATATATATATATATATATATATATATATTGAAAGTTTGTGTTATCTGCTCGGTTGTAGAAGGTCATGAAAAAAAAAAAATGGCTTGTATGTATGCTTACCTGTGAGTGCTATGTATGTATGTGAATAAAATATCACTAAAATGGGATGTTTAATGATGGTTAAATTTGGTATATATTGTAATAGAAAGTGCTAACAAGGATTTCTTTAAAATCGTCCTTGCTCAAAAGGGAATATCAATGTTTATATTTTTATCATTTATAAGAGGATGTGAATATTTATTGAAAACATAAATATGAAATATTTATATTTTTCAAGCAATGAAAAAAAAAAAAAAAAAAAAAACATTAAAAAAGATTTCGATTAAAGTCATTATGGTAATAATACCTTTTATCTTTACTCGTTTTCAAGACACTCTCGGGGGGGAAAAAAAAAAGAAAAAGAAAAAAAAAAATTTCTTGCTAGAAATTTTCAGTACAAGTGAACTGAAATAAATGAAAAGATATACGAGCATCTAATCAATCTTTGCATTTTTATAAAAATATATTGTCTTAGCTTCTGCTCTCATCCAAAACTGTAACCTATCAACTACTTTCATATCACCAAAAATGTCAAGAAACTCGCCAAACTTGGCGCGATTTGCAAAAACATTAATTTTTTTTCTCTTTTTCTTCTTTTTAATTAAATCATGGAAAATTGTAATTGAAAGTTGTGTTCTACAATTCTAGTTTTAATTGTCTGGTAAATTGTAGTTTTAAATACATATATTAAACACCACAAACGACAATATATTTAGAAATCAGGAGCAAGTAGAAGAAAAATTAAATGAAAGTAAAGTTTAAACATTTAAGAAAGATGCTTATTGGCTAGTTTATATTCATATTTGAGTCCAATATGAGGATTGGTTAAATTGTAGTATCCTCTAAATTAAAATTGTTTTCCTTTCAAGTAAAATTGTTTAAAAAACAAGCACTAACATACTCAAAATACTAGTCAAGAAGGACCACATATTATTTGATTTCCAACATTATAAACATCAATAAAAATGGTAAAATAAATTCCGTTTTAGAATTTAAAAATATTTTACGCAATCACTCCGTAATTAAAAGATTTACTTGTATGATTTTATCGTATTTTGTTGTTTAATTCGTAGACATAAAAGAACGCTAGACGATTTCAAATTTAAATTCGAAATTTTTTTATCCATAATTTTTAAGAAGAATTAAAAGAAAACATATCATACACAAAATTGAATACATTAATTACTTAAAAATAAATGCATTTAATTTATTTCTATTTAAACAATGTTGGTTTAAACTATCGACTTAGGCACTGTCAGTAGCCGTGGAAACAACCTTCTGAGACTGAACCCTAAACACTCTCATGTGGGAAACTAAAAATGGAGTCAAAACTCAGACACCATCCATTCTGAGTCAGATAAAATAATAATAAAAAAGAAACTGCAATCACAAGGCCAAGACAATCGGCTAACCGCATTTGTGGTTGAATATCCCCCTCCCCTGAAAGACCTCCCTGTGGGCCCCATTTCAAGCTTAAAATGCAATGCCCCCCGTATCAGCGTTTCTCCACCATAAACAATGATTCACCAAGGCCACTCGGAGAGGGTCTGTCGAGAAAAACCTTGAAAGATCTTATTTTACTCGAACTGGGATACACTTTGTAAAAAGGGTATTTTAGTTTATAGCTGGTTAGGATAGGTGTAGGATAACTTATGAAGATTTTTCCCCCCTCCTAATTGTAAATTTCTTTTTCTGTAGATATGATACTTTTGGTCTGTTTGTGTATCATTAGTTCTTGAAAATGTAAAGAATTTTCTTTTTAAAATATAACGAACAAGTACGAAATCTGTCTTTTCTTCATTGGTAAAAGTTAATCAGATTTCAAATCAAAAACAGAAGAATCATGATCTGTTTTCAGAGAAATTATGTTTGTTTAGCTAAGAGTTTTTATTTGAAATACAAAGGAGGAACTACTTTAAAAATAAAAATTAAACAAATTAATTTAAGGCTAAATACTTAAAGAAATTAATTTAAACAAATAATTGGAAAAAATTTATTAAAACGTAGAAATAGAAAGATAAATTTTCATTACATAAATTTATTCAGTTATTTAATTTAAACATTAGACACATTTATTTAGCAACACAGAATTATTACAACGCAGAAAGAAATATTTTGAACTAAACAGAGTTAATTTCTATTTATTGTAATACATAAATTTATTTAAACATGAAAATTAGTTTTAATTAGAGAAATTACTTTAAAAATAAAAATTAGAGAAATTACTTTGAAAATAAATATTGGAGAAATTAATTAAAATTATTTTAATCATAAAATGATTGAAATTTACTTCATAAAATAAATTTGTTCAATTCACACGAATTATTTTGTTAAAAAATTAGAAAAATTAATATAAACATAAAATTTATAGAAAATAATATAAACATAACAATAAGTAATATTAATTTATGCATGAAATTAGAAAAATTAATTTAAAAATAACACTTAGAGAGATCAATTAAAAAATTAAAATGCGATAAATTAATTTAAAAATAAAATTTTAGAAATCGGTATAAACATAACCACTAAAATAAGATAATTGAGAAATTAGTTTAAATAGAAAAACTGAAGAAATTACTTTTACAATAAAATATAGAGAAATTGATCTAAACATAAAATACGAGAAATTATTTGTACTTTAAACACTTTTAGAAATTAATTTATGTGTAAACACTTTTAAAAATGATTTTAAACATGAAATTATAATTTTTTTTTTCAAACATAAAATTGAGAGAATTTATTTTAAGTATAAAATTAGAGGAATTTTTTTTCAAAAATAAAATTGAGAGAATTTTTTCTAAGCATAAAATTAGAGGAATTTTTTTTTCATTAGAAAAATTTAAGGAAATTATTAAATACAAAGAATAAAGAAATTAATAGAACATTAATTTTACTACTGGGAAAGCTCTTTTAATTGCCACATGTGATAGCGATATATCTTTCTACAGAGAACCCAAACAGTAACTGCAGAATGCAAAATCAGCAATATATCATTCCGACAGCAATTTATCAGTGAAGTAAAAAATGCAATTCTTGGCTATCTTTTATGAAAGAGGAGGGAAAAAAAATTACTTTGATAAAAAATATTGCTGATCGTTTTTAATCACACCAACCATCATCCTCAAAACTAAATTTAACAATTCATTCGATTTTTTTTAATATATACAAACTTGATCTCACCCCAAAAACAAACATTCAAGTCAATTTAGGGAGGGGCAAGAGCATCCTTTTGGGCCTCTTCTCAAAGAATATACGTCCCATAGTTCCTCACCCTAAACAATGATTCACCAAGGCCAGAGGGTCCAAAGAGGGGAAGAGAACCTTGATCTTAAATACATCCTACCCTTGATCTTTAAGCAGAGGTCAAGATATCGCATTCTTTGAGATTGGAGCGGGGCCCAAAGGGTGATTGGGCCCTTTGCTATCAGAGGCCCCTCTTTAGGGTTTAGAGGACAAGGCTCTGCCTATGATTCAGAAAGGGTTCCGTAAAACTTATAAGGTTGAGAAAACGGTGGAATGGTTGGTCTATATAATATTTTCTTGGTGTAAGCACACCAGGAGGGTCATATTACTGATCAAGCGTTTGTACCTACAGCCCAAATGTTTTGTACTCAAATTCATAGCTTGTTAGAAATCTGATTAAAATATTGCTAAGTTGTTTCTTAATTTTTCTGCAACTGTTCAAAAGATTGCATGATTATTAATGTCGTTTCTAAGAATGCTTATAATTTTGATAAAAATACCATGTCTTGTTAGAAATCTGATGCCGGGAAGAATACGTTGCCTAAGTTTTAATATATAAAATTCCAACTTTTGTTGTTGCATCATTGTTTCACCATTGTGGTGGTTTGTTCTTTCAAAATCCCCTAAATTGATGAAAAAAACAACAAATCTCCCCCCCCCCCCCAAGTAGATCGCGAGCTAGATTTCGAGTAATGTTTCCATATGCTAGATTAAAATAAATGTCGTATCTGTCACATTGCTGTTACTTACATTCGAAATCTATTCTCTCCAGAGACCTACGTACGCAAGTGCCGTCAAAACCAACATATTTCTATATATGCAAGTGTCATCCGGAACAAAAATCGCTGGTCAATTGTCGCTCCCATGGTTGTCCTTGGTTGGACAGTTAAACTGATGTGCGCAACTTTTGCTCAGAATAGGCATTTGCCTTGTATCTGGTATCCTTGGATTGAGAGAGGAGGGAGGGTAAATGGGTGGGTGATTTATTTTTGTCTTAACGGCCCCTTTCGGGCGCCAGAGTTTCCCTCGTGTGGAGGGTGCTGTAGGGTGCTATTGTTGGTTGAGAGAGTATTAGCATGCGAAGGGATTGAATTGGTCTTGCATAATGTAAAGTAGGGGAAGGGGGTTTGGGGGAGATTGAAATAGCATCTTTTCTTCTAGGACAAGAGTTTAGATAAAGAGATGTATGGGTTCATTTTTTTCTTCTGGCGCATGAGTCATGTTTGCGCCAGACCATGGTTAGAGTAAGATTTAGAGTTAGAATATTATACTAATATTTAATCAAGTTAGACTAATCGATTTAGACTAATAGATTTATAAAAATATTTAGTAAAGGTTTAGGCAAATAAATTTTTACTTATATTTAATCAAGATTTAGACTAATAGATTTAAAGTAATATTTTATAGAGATTTTTTAAATAGATTTATATAAATATTTGATAAAGATTAAGACTAATAGATTTATACTAATATGTAATCAAGTTTTAGACTAATAGATTTATATAAATATTTAATCGAAATTTATACTCATATTTAATAAAGATTTAGAATAATATTTAATAAAGATTTAGAATAATTAGAGAATAATATATTTATGCTAATATTTAATCAAGATTTAGACTCATAGATTTATACTAATAATTAATCAATATTTTGACTAAAAAGTCTATTCTAATATTTAATTAAGATTTAGACTAATAGAATAGATTTCAAATAGTTGAGTGTTATTTTCTGGTATGTCTTTGAAGGGGAAAATGACCCACAGTTTATTCTCAAATCGGAGAATGCACGTGAAAACCCGTTCACAGGCAGTAACAAATTATACGCCGTAGAATTCAGTAAAGTTTAAGGAAGACACTAGAAAATTTAGTAAGCCTGGTGGGAGGAATCTGATGGAATTAGTAGAAAGAAACTGATTTGAGAAAAAAGAAAAATATGAATTGCAAAATGAAATAATCTATTTTGTTTTAAAACGTCATGACTGCGTCTATTTTATACTTTTAATTATTGATACAAGCTTTCGAAAGTTAATATACACGTTTTTGCCATCATATCATTGATTCTTTGAATATAAGATGCCATGTACAATAAACATTAAGTACTTACCTTGCCTGTTAAAAAGAAATAAAATTAATTTCTTCTTGGTAACCTAAGTAGATTTTCAAAAATTGCAATTGAATACATTTCTAAAAATAAAATGTCCAAAAAAAAAAATATAATCTTAATCTGAAACTCAATTGATGGTCAGATAAACTCTGTGTACTTGAACTCTAAATCATAGTCCCAAGGTAAGAGTAATCGAAATGTTGAGATAAAGCACCAGACTTGACCTTTTCACCCCTTATACATAACCCGATTACGTAATCTTTTTAATATTTTGTGTTTTTAAATTGCTTTGAATGACCGCGCAGATCAGTATAACCTTGATCTAAATGTTGAACTGCAAGTGATTAGTTCAAGTGAAGAGTTAACAAAAAATAAGTTTTTTAAAAAAATATTTCAGCTACTTTATGGAATTATCTAGATATGTACTCGAAATTATCACGGTGGGAATTATTTGTTAGAAGGCGGCTAAAGTATTTGGTCAAACCATGATTTTTCAAAACTAAATTTCTTGCTGAAATATTGATTAATAGTTATACATGGGAATTTTCTTTTAAAATTAATAACTTGAAATTTATTTTTTGTATGTGAATTTGATCCCATTTTCCCCGCTTTATTTTCAATTCTAAACTCTAAAGGGGTGCGAGTGTCATTTGACTCATCCTGGTGTGGCACCTATAAAAATTATGAAGGCCCTTTAAAGTAAAAACTGCTCCTGCTTTATTTCTCATATTATTAGTGCCCTGATGACATTTCATAATTTAGAACTAAATGATAAATATTTTAAAGGGGAGTCGTAGTTTAAGAGTTTAAGAATGTCAAAAAGTTAATTTTGAGATTATTATCATACAAAAAAACAAAAAAAAAAAAAAAAAACATTTTGAATATGACGGTGTAAAAAGTTTTAAACTCACTTAATTATAATTTTTTTTTTTAATATATATTTTTCAAAAAAGTGTTGTACATCAATATGTAATATCGTTTTCAACTATAACGGCCCATTTCTCCAAATAGAAATTTTTAGACGCAAGGAGCATTTAAACAAAAACTATTAAAGATAAATGCCTAAAATTTGTAACATATATTCTTACCAATATATTTCACAATTTGGGTGTAAAATTTTTTAATATTTTCAAAATTAAAGATTTTATACTGTTTTTTTGGTACCAATAATGAGAAATTTTTTGAAAATTCTATAGAATATCGGACCTTTTAATTGTTTTTTAAGAAGAAAACAAAATATTTAAAAATGCTACTCTTAAATTGTGTAATATATTGGTAAGTATGTACGTTAAAAATTTTAGGCCTTTATCTTTAATAGTTTTTGAGTAAATATTCCTTATGTCTAAAAATTGCTGTTTGGAGATATGGGCCGTTAAAGTTGAAAATGAAAATACAAATTGATGCATAACACTTTTAAAAAATACTTTTAATTTTGCGAGATTAAAACTTTTTTTTTTGCACCGTCAGATTCAAAATTGTTAGTTTTGTGTGTGTTTTTTTTTACAATATTAATATCAAAATTAATTTTTTAACGTTCCTAAACTCTAATTTCCCTTAATGTAATTTTTTATAGCACATAAAACTTTTGTAGCTCGGTTTAAATGATTTTTTTGTGAATATATTAAGTAATTCCATGGAAAAGTTATCATTTATATAAATTTCAGTATCAAAATACGAAGCAACTGCAAGAAAACCAGTACACTACTGTGCCTCTTTGAGATTTTGAGATAGAAATCAACCTAGTCTGAATTTGAGAAAAATAAGTTGTTAAACTTCTTTTGTTTCAATGTTAAATCTCAGTATTAAAATACAAAGCTACTTTAAGAAAATTAGCACACTGCCGTGAGGTTTTGAGAAAGAAATCATCTTAGTCCGAATTTGAAAAAAGCCTTTTTTTTTGTGTTTAGTGTTAAATTTCCGTATTAAAATACAAAGCAACTAAAAAAATAAATAAAATAAATATACTGCTGTACCAATTCGGGCTAGAAATCTACTTAGTCCGAATTTGGCAAAAATAGTTTTTAACCTTCTTTGGTTTTCGTGTTTATTCTCAGTATCCAATTACAAAGCAACTGTAAGAAAATAAGTATAATGCTGAGACGATTCGAGTTAGAAATCCATTTTGCACGAATTTGAGAAAAACAGTTTTTAACCTTCTGTGGTTTTAGTGATTAGATTGCACGTTTGCAATTGTGTACATATTTGTGATATGATTGATAAAGAGTAAAATATAAAAGTTATGTTTCACAAAATGACCTTACTTTCGAGTTACTTATTTTTTCTAAGAAAAGCTTGAGTTTGCCACTATTATTCGTCATTTTTCTCTTCACAAAATTCGTATATTTTATCTCTACTCTCCATAACACATAATATTAATCAAATTAAGTCTTGTGAATTCCATATCAATAAAATATTCTCAATTTAGTCTTAAGTCCTTTTATTTATTAATTTTAAAGGGACTTGGTACCCTTGAAATTAATTTTTTTAATTAATTTTAAATTTAAGTCTTTAAAATTATAATTTTTTACATATTTGGAAGTATTACTAGGTAACAACTATATTTTATTAAAAAAAATCGGACAATGCTCTAAATTTTCCAATTTTAAATTTAAAAAAAAAAAAAAAAATCATGAAATTTTAAATTCTATGTTCTTTTGCCTTTTTTTTCATATTTTTTTCTGATTTTGTAAAAAAAAAACTGCTCCTAGTAATATATTTTAAGCTTTTAGGCATTGGATTTCTAATAAGTAAAATAGTTTCGGAGAAAAACAATAAAAACTATATTTATAGGTAAAAAAAATCGTAAAAAAGGAATATTTTTTAACATTCAAATTTGGAAAAAAAAAGTTACTATTTTTCTCAAATAAATCTTAAGAATAACACAAAAAATATTTCAAGTAATTTAATTTACATTTGCTGGAGTTTTATTATTTTGAGTAAAGTAGGAATTCCAAAAAAAAAAAAAAAAAAAAAAAAAAAAAAAAAAAAAAACTGAGAAAAAGGCGTTCGAAATTATGCTACCCCCCCACCCTCTCAATTTTTTCTTTCTACAATTGCAGTTATTAGATCAGTTCGAAAACTTGAATGAGGAGAAGGTTCAAAAGTTTATAAAAGCGCAAGAAATAGAAAATTGATATTTAAATTTTTTGGTTTGAAAACAAGGGGTACCAAGTCTATTAACTAAGGATATATTTTATATATAAATGGGCTACTCTTTATTTCAGAAAAGCCCGAAAAAGACGCGTTAATCCACTTAATTGAAACTCACTCCAACGTGGTATTGAAAATAGGGATTAGGTTGCATGACTTTTGAAATGTTAGACTATAGTTGCTCCCTTTAAATATCCCTGTTGTTGAAATTGTTTTTATGTTTGTTTGTAGGGAGCAAAATCTTCAGAGGGTTAATTAATCCACTTTACGTCATCTAATAAAGTTGAAACTTGACAGATAGACGAGTTGAACAATGACAATGCATCAAGTTTAAGGATGTGTCGCTAAAAGGCCTCTTTTACGCACGTTTCTGTTAGCATACATCAGATCTATATACCAAGCCATCTTCAAGCATGTACAATTTGGAGATGTTCAGCACCTTTCCAGTGTCCCCCGAATCCAATTCAGGCAACCCATCAGAGAAAAATTTTTAATGCCTGAACTGACTTCGAACAAGAGAAAAATCATGACAAATAGGCGGAGCGTGGCTGCAGTGTTTCCCTTGCGCCAGTGAACTGAAATAAATCAAATTATTCTGGTGATTCCAAATATTTTTCCGATGATACATAATTTCTTACAGATTTTACGCATTTTTTAAAAGTATATTCCACTGGTAAGAAGGGTTTAGTGAATAAAAACTACCCTTTTTAAGGTTGACGACAAATCATAAAAAATATCCTGCCATTTCGATGTTTTTAAATTCTTTATATTAACTTCGATTTTGCTGGTGCAGCCGTTAAAATCTCTGAAGAGTTACTTAACTAAATTGCAGTCATCCAATTGATATGAAACTAAAGATATAGACCTGTTATTAATGACAATGCATTCTATTAAGTTTTAGGATGCAAAAAAAGTTAGTGAATGGCATGGAATCGTTCGCAAGCAGTCAAATACTATGAAAACTTGACCTGAGCTCAAAATTGTTTACATAAGTTGCAATGGACAATATCCTCATTTTTTAAAAACGAAGGAAATTAGTATATATTTATGAAGAATTTCTTTCTGTTTCCAAATATTTAAACAAAAGTTCTTTAAAAAAAAATAGTTATTTAATTATTAAAAAAAGAAAATACCCCAAAACCGAGCCAAAACCAGTTCGATCAAAACAGTCAACAAAATTCGTGACGTAAAGAGTACCCTATCGTTTCTATGGTTATCGTGAGGTTTCTGCCAAATAGTTGGCGTTGAAAGAGTTAGCGTAGGTAGACCATTGCCATATTCCGTACAGGTTGGCGTGAATGTTTCCGCTGCTGCATTTCAAGTCAAGATGTTTGCGAAGCCGCTACGTCACATTCAATGTCAGCGGAATGAGCCGTTTTCTCGCCAACATTTAACAGGGTAATTTTGATCGCAAATTAAAAAAAAGAAAAAGCGCATTGAGGTTATGGCCTTTTCGAAACATTTAGAATTGAATAAAAAAAAAAAAAAAAAAAAAAAATGCGGGAATTGTCCATTGCATATGAATGACTCATAGTCTGACATATGCCTAGACATCAATGCACAAAAAGTTGCATTAAAAATTTGTTTTTATTAATTTTTTTAGCTCTAAAAGTTGCTCCAACTTTTAATTCTGGAATTATGTTGGCTCGGTAAAATCAATTTTATTCGTAACATACTATGGGAAAAGCATATTAATCAATATATAGTAAACTAGGGATGTGGAACATCGCACAACTTTTAATTACAATACAATACTATTCACTATATTTAAATTTGAAGTAGAATAATGTTATTAACATTTTCATATTTTCATTCATTTGAAAAAATGGCCAGTTTGGCGGTATTTCTGAAGATAATTCTTATATGTGCCTTTAAAAAAATCCCTGAAATTTTGGCTTTCAATAATTGTTACATTATTCTTTTTTGTAAGTGAAACAGGAGAGAAAAACGGTTGCTGTTGAGCGGTACTCAAGGGAAGAAAACTCTGTGTTAAAGACATTCGTTTTTCATCCTTTTACAAGTTTATAGCATTCTTGCGAGAATTTCGGAGGTGGGGATGATTAGAACATATTAAGAGGCATTAGCATAGCGATTTTAATCAACATCTATAGAGCTGTTTTTAAGCAATTGCTGAAAAACAGGATATTTTTATACTTCATGTTTTGCGCAGGCGCAATACTGACGAAAACCTTAATGATAGGTCCCATGGCCACCACTAACCCGTACATCCAATTTGAACATTGTAGGTTAATTCGTTCGGGAGTTATGCTGACCACGTACCCCGAAACACTCGGATACACAGACAAATATTTTTTCTAGACCACTTTTTTGTAGTTAGAATGTTCCAAAACGTGGAGAAAAAAAAAATCGATTTTTTTTATAATCGAAAACGATACTTTCATTTCTGTATGTTGACATATGGGTAATTGAAAGTAAAAACTTAAATAAATTATAGTCAATCTATACAATAATATATCTTTACAAAATTTATAATAGCTAAACTTTAGAGCAGTAAATTTACGGGATCAAGGGCGTTTTTTAGCAATGTGACTTGATCTTTCCAATCTACTTAGAAAGCTTCCAGAAAATAAGATCTCGCCGATAAGTTTCAAGGTAACACAAAAATTCGATAAGTTTGTATACTGCAAAGGATGGCGTGACGCTCATAACGTTGACTCATGGGGGAAAATATTAATTTATACGACAATGTGATAGTCTCTACATCCGTCGGGTTGTATACCCGAATTGATTTTTAGACCCAAACATTGACCATGGTCTCAGTAGGTGCCCGTCAGCCTGCCTTTCGTTTGCATTTGGTTTTCCCTAACTAAGGACTCATATATTTTATGGCTTTATATAAAATGTAAAAGGTCTTTATGGTCTCTACGAACTAAGGTGCTTAGATAAAAACTAAAAGTAATTATTTATTTATAGTCAAACATATATGTTACGTTTATGTAAAATATCTGGATATTGTTAATAATAACAACTGGCATTTATTGCTTCTAACCATGTCTTTTGGTAAATGCTCCCAAAATACAACCAGAGGTTATAAGTACACCCGCATAACCAGGCAATATTTTCGGGAGGGGATATGGAATTATAACCCGACAAATCATAGCAATAATTTTTGTTATTAATTTTGCGTTTATTTAATTATATGTATTTTATCTACCGTATGTTTAGAAATTAATTTTTTTTTTACCATTTTAAATCAAAATCTTTTGGTTTCTGCGTTAGCAAACTGAAAAATATCGTGAGGTGATACATCCTAATCCACATCTCCTCCCCCCAGGCTACGTTCATGAACATCCACCAAGTAAAATGGTCAGCCAGAAAAAGTCATGACGTCTAATGTTTATCGCCAAGCGGACGTTTTTGATTTCTTTTGGGTACTTATATACAATGAATAAAATTGGAATTATTGGGACGAATCCCCATAGGCAATCAGAACTTGGTAGGCTAGAGCTATTTCGAAACAATCTCATTTCATATGTTTGAGCTACTTTTCACTCATTGTGCTGAATTGAGATTAATTCTATAAAAAATTTAGTCGGCCAAGTACTGATTGCTTACGGGGGTTCCTTCCACTAATTCCAATTTAATTTATTGTGTACAATTTTTTCTATCTGATCATTTTACTTGGAGGGTTCTTTTGCGATGTATAGTTTCTTTTTTTTAATATATCAGTTCTTTTTGTTGCGTTTGTTAGGTTCGAGATAAGTAAGATGCTGTTGATAGACCTTTTATTGTGAATAATCACATCATTGCTCTAAACACAAAATGACGTAACATACAACAACGATTTAGTATATATGACATCGGAATTGGCGGCGGAACACTGCCTAGTTCCTAGGTAAAAAAAAGCACATTAATCAAATTAATTAACCTATAATATTATCTACCTATAATATTCACATTAATCAAAAATCATTAATTTCATAATTACCAATGAAGTTTTGACAATGTAATTATTAAAGCATAATGCATTGAATGCTTATGAATTAAAATTAAGTCTAACTTCACTATATCAGAACACATCTTAAAGACAGGGGGAAAAATGATAAATAATATAACCAATAAAAACAAAGTTTTTAATATAAATCATTTATATGCATTGCCAATTCTTATATTCCTTAGCATATGGCCAATTTTGTTGTCAACATGTGCTTGGAATTTGCATCTAATTTTAAATATTAAAATCATCCCTATCAGCAAAACACGCGGTAAACTGCTTTTGAAAATTTTTTCATTAAAAATTAATGTAAATTTATGCATTAACTTCCAAATATCTTTTATTTATTCTGATTAAAACAATTTATTTATTTATTAAACATTTTTGCCAAAAAATAGTTTTTAGAATGTTTTAGAAAAAAAAAAAAAAAATCTTATTTTAACTTATAACGGGGTACGTTTAAAAATGGTTCAATTATAAGTTCAGAAAAAACAGGAAAACACATGTGTAAACTTATCATGGAAATTATTTCCGAGATAGAGAAAATTCTAAGAAATGCTAATTTTTCTCCCATCCATACATCCTCACCCTCTAACACTCGAACCAATCAGTATATCAAATTTACAAGTACAGCCGAAGTCGCGAAATTCGTAGGGGCTGCATTTGGCACCACGCCATATACATTTAGTGTGGAGGGAGATTCCAAACTAGTGGTCGTTTCCATGGCAAAGGTGCAGCTATTTAGAACTTCCACTCTCTGACTGTACTCGCTCGACCATCGTCCGATTTAGTTGATTTGAGCGGTCCCCCCCATCCCCGCTCAATTGTGCATTGCGCAACAGTTTTGCTATTCATCGAAGGTTTTTTTACTTACCGTAGAAATTCCATCTTCATTTGCGATTTTAATCTACATTTAAGAAAATTAGTAAAATAAATAATCAAAGTTGACTAGCAATTAGTACATTTTAATTTTAAACTAATAATTTAGATGTACTTACTGTTTCCCTCCGAGCAGTCACTGCCAATTGATCCATCCTCACGTCTTTTTAATAAATTTTAACTCAACCAATTGGATCAAAATTACATTTTAAGCTTAAGTTTCAATGATTATTGTGACCATAATTACTTTCTAGTTGCATTTCCAACAACACGCTAAATATCGTACGATTTAGATGAGTCCTTCTCGAGCATGGTTTCAATTATATTATAATGTTTAATAGTTTTTGTATTGTAATATACGTAATATTATTTTTAAATTCCATTGTTGTATTATGTTTGTACTACATCCTTTAGTTGAATCTCACATAAAATTGACATTAGAAATAATTATTTTGTACCATTGTCGGGAAGAACAAAAACCCAAACTTTCATAAGCCAAGGTAAATAAATAAATAATAATATTTTTTTTTCCAAATTACTTTGTCTATTAAGTCATAGAACAGATATAATATTTTTAAAACCATAGAATTTTTAAGTTTATAGCAATTCTTTCTTCTGATATTGATTTTCATCAAGCATCTTGTGTGGCGAATTGAATAAATAATTATATAAAAATTATTAGAGACTTAAGATATTTTAGCTTGACTATAATTTAATTAAAAGTATCTAAATGAACTTTACAAAACCATAGCCATCTGTTAATGACTGCAGACTTAAATATATATATATATATATATATATATATATATATATATATATATATATATATATATATATATATATATATATATATATATATATATATATATATATAATATTATCGGCTGGTCTGTGAAAATTTTTCTAAGTACGTTAGAAATAAGAAATTTTGACAAATTTCTCAGAAATCCAAGCTTTCACAGATTTGTATAAGGTAACCTATTTTCAGTGTTACCAGTCCTCAGACATAACATTGTTAGGTAGGCAATTTTTCACTATGCATTTTAGACATAGTATATTCAATAATATTTTTACCTATTGAAATATCAATAGTACTTAAAAAACTAAGACTTCATGCACTTTCAAATGTACTAAGAAAGCCAATATGTCGAAGTATAGGTGTGGCGAAATCAGCAGTGTAGTCAGTGCTAGAAGTGTGGGTAGACGCGCCCCCCCACACTTTTTAAGAAAATACCCATGCGTCTCCCCACTTCTAAAATTACTGAAATCCATCCCCCCACTTTTAAAAACACTCAATTCGTCTAAAAACTAATACAGAAAAATAACATTAACTTTTCAATGTAGTGACACCGAGAAAAAGTGATTTAAAGTTTTCAAAAGTTTAAAAAAAATTACGGCATATCAAAAATGCATTATATTACTTTGTATAATAAAGATATAAGTATTTTTATTAACAAATACTGTTACACTTGGTCAACTTTTAACTTTGGAGGGACTTCCTTTTAAGTTAAATTTCTATTCTTGTTTCATAAAAAGACAAGCTATTAAAAAACAGAAAAAAAAAAAAAAAAAAAAACATTTTAGAGTTCTCTATTAATTTAATTTAATGAAATGTTGCACATTTTGAAGCACTATTTAGATCTAAATAAACAGTAATGTATAAAATGTTGAATTATTACTTCACTTTATCTCTTACTTCCAAGAAAAAAAACTTAGTAACAGAATATTCATTAAAATAACAATACATTTTGAACCCTCGCTCAATGCTAGTGCTAGGAAGTAAAAATTGTTCCCTTACTAATTAATATTTTTATTGTAAGGTACGAAATTATAAAATATATTGTTGGGGACGGGGAGCGGGGGGGGCTTGTACTTATCACCAACTTTTGGCCATCCCCCCACTTTTTTTGTTTCCCACTTCTATCACTGAGCGTAGTATTAAGAATACTACGTCTGACAACGCCACCTAGAGTAAGTTTGACAACTGCATCCCAACTAGAATTACCTGCTTAAAAATTCATCACACATTGGTATAAGTAATTTATTATATTCTAACCTTAGTTGAAAAGGTCCGAAGACCAATCCACATGTACTCTGTTTTCCTAAAAATACATTTGCTTGTTAGGACTTTTCTTAAAATGACTGATCTCCTTGAAGTAGAGTTAGGAGATATCCGGCGTGACCTTGGCCCTTGTACTCTCTCCGTCTGTCCTCCGACATTTTCGCGACCGGATATTTGAAGAGTCATTTACTCCGAAAACTCTTATCAACCAGATATTTCTCCTAACGAGGAACTTGTGTCAGTGTCATTTTTGATTCCTAAGCCACCGATTGCCAGTTAGCTTGAGATGCTGCAATTTATCCCGCAGATGCGATTTACAGGGACAAATAAAGTTCAATTTTCAAAAAGCTGTAAAAAAAAAAAGTTCGTTGGTTAGAATGAGCTGAAATTCGATCTGAATATACTTTAAGAAGATTGAAATAGTAAGTAATAGTAAAAAATGTGAACATATATATATTTATAAAAAAATAAATAAAAATTAAACAATTTTTTTGCTTGTATCATCTCTTCTTTCTTCGGGTATACTCAGACCTTTCTGACGAGTGTTTTTTAACAATTTTTAAAGTTGAGCTTTAATTATAATCCTTTCTAAATGTTTGGGCTGTTTGAAACTAGAACCAATTTCATTATAGTCAGTTTAGAGAAACGTCAATACCGAATTTTGCGTTTAGTGAAATAAATTACAAGATTCAGGATACTGAGTGGACAATTTATTATGCATATCTGAGAGGTTTAAGTAAATTAGCTGTAATGTGACCAAATGTAATTAGTGGACGCGATTGCCAATAAAAAGAAAGTTCAATGATTGCAACTATAAGTGATTTGTTTGTGAAGGTATGGGTAGACAACAGAACTTGCGGGAATTTGAAAATAGGATGTTTGCGGAGCTCCGGGTTTATGGAAACCACCGTATTTGTGAAAATATAAAAGCAACGGTTGTTTAAGTGTTTACATGATGGAGTAAGCTAAATAACTGAGTCTGAATCATTGGCGGATCCAGCTAGGGGCGTCGCCCCCTCTGTTATTCATAGACTGCTCATGTTTTAACGTGCTCTGCTCTCAGGTTTTGGATGAAATCAATCAAGATTTGACGAATCCGCACTTAACATTTTTAATATAAATGTTCTCATCCAAAATACTGGATTTGATAAAGCCAAGGACAAAGCAAGACAGCTAAAACAGATTACAATTTGAAAATGTTCAATGTGTATATGTATTCGTAGTTAGATTGTTATGTTTTATCATATTTAAAAATAATTTATCCTGAATTATTTTAGTTGTAGACAACTCTAATTTATTGTCGTAAATTCACACGTAGTCAACCCTTTTGTCGCCTTTATGTTATTAAGACTTTTTACCTCTTTGTAACATATTCTGTATAATCAAAGTCAAGTTGCTCCATGGTATAGAAATGCAACTTAAGAGTAACAAAATTTACCTAAGCTATTCAACAGCCACCCCCCCCCCCTCCGTAATAAAATTCTGGATCCTCCATTTGTCTGAATATACAATTATCGTCAACAACTGGTATATACTCAATTGTAAAGTAAAGTGTTAATGTTTTTGTTTAATGCAACAGTGTAGTAAACAAAAACATATCCTAATGTGATAGTGTTTCGGACATTCAGAGACCAGATTTGGCTATGACGTCCTCTACGAAGCATTGAGGAGGTGTGTAAATTATCCACTGAGGGAAAAAATTACATCTTATATTATTTACATATCAAGAGAATTAGCTCCCTCCATATAGTCTAGATAGTGGCGGACCCTATGGAAACAAGACTTATCGATTTAGAATAGGTGTGTTTCCCACAGGAAATTGGCGGCTTAAAAGGTTTCAATACGACACTCGTCTGGATGATGAGACATTGTTTATTTGAAGAAATCTATTTTGACAATTTATGAAATATCACCAATTGGTCAGGAGGGTATTCAGAAAGCCAACGTTGGCGTCTTTCTCCTGGAATCTATCGTGGAAAATTGAAGTAGTCTTGTTTCCATGGCAACAGACAACGCTAGACTACTTGGCGAGGGCTATATTTGTGGTACACAGATAGTATTATGGCATTAGAAACTTTGAAAATAAAATTTTTCATTCTTATATGTTACTCACTTTTACAATTTATTGACATTGGATTTTATTCCTTGTATAGTTTTTTATCGATGATAGATTATACCATTACGCGTATTTTTACTTTTGTTTGGATATGTTAACCTGAAAGACGTAAACAGAGCTTTTGTTTTCACTTCTTTTACTACATTAGTGTAGTGATAATGTTGAAGCTAAAATGTAAACAAAATATATTAAAATAAACGAAAATTATAAGATCAATTGGCATACGAATAAATAAATATCCGGTACATATAATTACATAGTAAATTGTCACATTTGGGAAATTATCATTTGTACTTCTTTTTTCGTGTTACTCTATGGAAATTGATTAAAGTCAGACTTTTTTAAATAAATGTAACGAGATTGTAGATTCATTATTTTATCAATGACATGACCTCCGTCCTCAAACATTAAGCGATATTTATAATACCAGTGATATCATAAAAGTGGAAAAACATTTGTCATAATTTCAACCTGCTCATTTGGTTTTTCCAACAGGGTAATAGGTGATAAGATTAACTCAAGCACACTGCCTCAACAAAACCTCTTATTCACGAAATTAAAAACCTTGAATGGTTCAGAGAAATTACAATAGATGTCGCCACTAAACTAAAACTTCAAATTTGAATGTGTTTTAAAACCCATACATAACACAGGAATTGTATTCGAAATTCAAAAATTTACTCAATGAATAAAAAACATTGGATTTGATATTTTACAAGAAAACAAATTAAGAATTTTTTTTTAGGTTTTTACAAAATAAAAATATGAAACAATAAAATTTTATGATAAAAAAATAGAAAGGGCATTAAATTTGATAAAATGGCAATTCAGTTAAATAATTATGTTATTTTTTTTATTAATTATGGGTGTGCAAGTAAAAAAGTGTAAATGTATTTACCTTAAAATCAATAAAAATATTATCAAGAAATTTTTATAAAAACAGCGATTAAATGATTTAGAAACTGTATAGAACTTTTTTAATAGACGGTGTGTCTTTGAATAGAAATAGTCAAAGAAATCTGAGAGCTTTGACAGTATACAGTAGATAGCAGTTCTCTAGAAAAGAGAAAACAACAATTGAAGCACGTTGAGGATATCTAAATTATCTTATATATCTCACTAATGAAACACTATACCTAACTCTGATAAACTTCTAAAAAAAGTAATTCCTCCAAGCAGGCATACAGGCCTCAGCAACTGTAAATTTTCAACTGACATTTTTCGCCTAATCGGAAACATGGTGGCAACAGTCCAACAAAAAAACAGTTTCCCAGTGATGAATCTTTTTCCCTTCTTTTATCCTTCAAAGTTATTAACCCATAGCAGCATTCTCCTATGTATCAATTGGAAACAAGGCCAATTCAATCACTAACTAATTGTCCTTCCCTAAATTTAGATGGGAGCGGATTCCTCCTGCGATGGAACTTGGAACACGGAACTTCGTTTCACATCTACTTTCGTATTTTATTGATAGGTCAGGGATGGACCATGACATAAAACCTGAGACAGAAAAGAGTAGATTCTGGAACGAAGATTCTCGGCTTCAAGACATTTTTGAATATTGAAAACTGGAATCTCGTTTTGTTCTGTTCCATTACATCCGTTTCCAACTTTCCATGTAGCCCAGCAATATTGGCCAATGCCGAAAGTAAGGGCTAAGGAAGATTGGCCAATTCTGACCGAAACTCGAGCATCGTTCCAATATACACGATTTTAAAAACAATCAGCATTTTTAGACGAAACTACAAATGGTACAGACAAATACGATAAGTTAAATAAAAGATCCCGCTGATTCTGTCGGAAATACTGTTAATGGGGTAGTCAAATTGGAAGTCGTTAAGCTTAAACTATGAATGCTACAAATATACTCAATTTCAATTGAAAGGTTTTGATTAAATTAGTAGGAGAGTGCTTCCATTATATCTCAATTGGAAGTTCACAACGTCCTACATCGGGATTGATTAATGTTGAGAGGTTTTTTTGAGCGGCCAGCGTTGTTGTGCTCCACTGCTAAGCCTGCACAAGCCTTTTAGAAAAGTTATAATTAGGAAAAAAATTTAATATTTAAAAGTTCGTAATTTTTTTTCAATTGACACCCAAGATTTTTGACAGTTTTTTTTTTAATCATTTTTATTTAAAAAAAAAAAAAAAAAAAAAAAAAAAAACTTTGCGCTTTGGTGAATAGGCTATTAGAGTAGTTACAACATAGTTAAATTATTGAAAATAATCATGTAGATAACTACAAATTAAAAGAGAAATCTCCAAATTTAAAATTATCTTTTGACGTTTGAATAATCTAAAAGCTTCACTGTTTGGCCGTCCATAACTGCAGAAGCACCAGAGTTCGGCATACCAAATGGCATTCAAAACGTTGTTTATTTCGTGTAATAAAAGCACTTAAATTGATGATTTTTATGAAAAGCTATATTTAGGAATTCGTGAATATTTATCGATAGTTCTTACTCCCCCCCCCCCCCTATAAGTAATTTTAAAAGGAATTGTTGCACTTTGATATTTAGAATACATATTTTACATAACAGCAAATGGTTTTTATGATTAAAAAATATATTTATAAGAAAACTACGCTTTTCTACTTGAAAAGAGGTGTGTGTGTACTAAAAAAAAATATTGCACGTAGTTGTTTGAAGTTATATTATTTCAGTTTCTAAACTTTTGAAAAGACAGATATTTCATCCATCACTTTTGGGTGAGTGGAGAATAACTGAAAAGCAAGAAGCATTAAGCATACCTTTAGCAAAAAATAAAAATTCTTATAAATTTTAATTGAAATTCACTGAGTAGTGAAAATAATTATAAACATCGGAAATTTAGAGAATATCTTTAATAACAAGTACCAAAAAATTCTCTTTATTATAAAACTTTTCTTCTTAATTTAATTTTCAAATAACAAAATACTAAACACTTAATTTTAAAAGCAATTTGTATTTCTATTAACAATAAAAACATTTATATAGTAATAAAAAATTATACTAATATTACTTCAAAAACTACTGTTTAATAACAAACATAAATTGTAGCAATAAAAAATCGTTCAATTAAATTAAAATTATTAAATGATTTATTCCGATGAGATTTCATACTGCTAAACTGAAACAAGATATTGCATTTTTAAAAATCCTTTAGATTAATTTTATTGTTTTTCTTTGTATAACTATTATTGTTTGTGTGTTTTATTTTAACAATAACCCACATACAGTAATAAAAAGAAAATAGTTGTATTCTTTCTTCAATATGATGCTAGCAATTAAGAACTACACGATGACAACCTTTTTATACTCATTCTCAGTTTGGAGTTACTCTAATTTGGAGTGTAGTCATATTTTAAAGTTATATTTATTTTACATTTGTGTTTTTCTATAAAGACACAAAAATTAAGAAATAAGATAGGACAGATATTTCAATAAAGGATTAATGGTAATTTATTTAAAGGAGTGACTATATAGATTTGAAATGACATCTTCTCTTTCATTGTAAGTAATATACCCAACTTTCCATTTCGTATATCCCCGTTTTCCTAACAGTGGATCACGAGTCCTTCAGGTAGGGGTTAATAGAATTTTTTCATAAAAATATTTTTATAAATAAAAAATGATTTTCTTCATCACCAAAGTTTTTATTTTTCTTACAAAAGTTAGGACCATAAAATCTCTTTCGGAAAGAACGTGTGATGTTCGACTATGAAAACATTTACTGCGCAGACGATGAAGTCGGTCGGTAGAGATTCCGTTTTTAAAATGTGGGTCGTAATATTTAAAAGGTCGAGAACCCCCGTCTTATACATACACATCAGAAATTATCAGGAAGTTTCTAACTGAAAAATTTCCAATCTAATTTGCACTGTTAATTCCTAGTTCGAAGTTCACTCAAATACATAACTTGATTTGTTGGCACTATCTCCCGTAATGTAAATTTTATTAACAAATAATTACAAAAATAATGCCATTAAGTTAAGATATATGGAAAATAAATACTACTAGTTTGCATACAAGATGGCAGCACTTTATGCTTCTTATAAAATGTATCAACTTTTACCTATATTTTAAGTTTAGCGTTAGGATAATAGATGACGCCACTGATTATTCATTTGCTGTATTAGATTACTACTTCTAAAATATTACTTGTGTTATTTTGTACAGCAGACAAGGTTAAAAAGCACTTAATTTTAATTTAATTTTTTTTTCTATACTTGCAAGATATATGACTGAAAAAGATAACAGTGCTCGATATTTAGTCGACGAAAATGTTTTATTTTAATGATTTAGATTTATTCTAAGTTGAAAAGTAATTTTATTGCTTGCAGTAATTTTTATATTAGACCCACAAATGAGTATAGTCTATTCTTAAAGCATTTTTAATGAAGTTTCAAACTCTATAAACCTACTATTGTTGTTATTCTTATTGTTATTGCTATTGTTATAAATTTTCGAACCCCCCCCCTCCCTCTGCTTTGTACTTTAAACTCTGTTCTCTCAAAATGTTGTTTTACCATATAAATGTACCTTTTCCTCAGTAATTTCACATTATTTTGCTTTGAATACTTCTTTCCTCGTACATATTATAGTTTTATACAAACAGAAATGCAGAAATGGTTGATTAGATTTTTGGAAAATTTTATAATTTTTTTTTCAAAACATCATAAATCCTAACCTTTTACAAAAGCATAAGTCAGTCTATGTAAAGTGTTTCAATATTGGCTGTAAAATTTTTTAAACCAATGCTATGAGTAGTTTCTGAGAAAAAGGTACATAAAAAAGGCCTTTTCAACATGGACTAGATAGAGCCGTTCGACCCCCCATTAAGGCATAATTATAAGCTCCTTTAGAGTCACTGGGAGAGGACTTTGAAATGAGAAAGCTGCGAAGTATAAACAAGGCACAAGTTGTTAATTAGATAGACATGTATGGAATTTTTAATACAAAGGGTTTCAATATTGATTGATGAGAATAAGTTTGATGTATATGATGTACCGATGAGACCCATTTAATTTGGACGTATTTGTTAATAAACAAAACTGGTGAATGTGGGGTACTGAAAACCCGTCTTGCAGAATCACTGCAATCTGCAAAAGTGACCGTTTGAGTTGAACTACCCAGTAAAGAGAGCCCTTTTTCAAGAGAGAAACGATAAACTCATTCTTTAAGTATTTTACGATATGTTGCCACATTTCGATATTTTAACTAATTCGGCAAACCAGTGTATTTAAAATTCCATACCTGTCACACCAAGATACCACTTGTCTCTTCTTTCTGTCTCTCACTGTTTCGCAGTCATGTCCTTTCAAAGTTAGAAAGTCCTTTCTGGAAATCCCTGTAGATACTTCTAAACCATAACTGTTATTTAAATTGGGCATAAAAACAACTTACTGCAGTGAAGGTTTGATACAGATGGAGATGGTATAATAATGCCAGTAGTATTTACATTACCAATTTAATATTTGCCCTCTCTATCTAGTATTTGTCATAACGATTATAGTATTGCCTACCCACACCCACACTGTGTTATTATGATCGGGATTTTTCAAATAATTGTACATTATGCAAATAGGTCGCAAATTGTAATTGAGGGCCTGAGAAGCAAAGGGGTCTAAGTGACTTTTGTTAACTTTTAAGAAAATACACTTTAAAGTTTCTTATTTATATTAAATTCTATGAAAACTAGTTATATCTTTATTCCAGAGTTTAGTATTTGAACAACAAATCATTTTCATATAAATTTACTATAAATAAGAAACTTTAAAGTGTATTTTCTCAAAAGTTAAGAAAAGTCACTTGGACCCCTTTACTTCTCAAACCCTCAATTATATATTTTTTATTTCGCAGTCCCTTTTAATAATAGCTTTGTTTTTTTAGTTTAAAAGAAATGTATAGAAAGTTGGTATAATTTATAAAAGCTGGCATGGTATACAATAGAGACCAGTTCTGTTCAGTCAGTATTTAGAATGTGAGTTGAGCGGATTTTGAAGATACAAGAGAAGCAGTTTTGTACGAAAATTAAGCTTTAATGCAAATATTAAGATTGCAGTCTGATCTCTAATTGCAATTTCTTGATAGTGCATGCTTGGTTATTGACTTCAAGCCGAAGAAAGCTTAACAATCACCCTAGAGAACTATATTAGCAACAAGAACTATATTCCAAACAAGTTTGAATGTGTTGGTAACTAGGGTAATCTATTCGATAGCGTAGAGTGGGAAGAAGTATTCCATTGGCTTCATCTGCTTTCAGAGCTGAAAACGCTTATCAAGCAATCCAGAAGTTATAGGTAAAAATCAGTGTAGACAGACATAAAAGTCACCTCAGAGATCTATATTAACAACTGTTCTTCAAACTGATTAGCATCTGTTGGTAACCAAGAGTTATAATTTACAAAACAATAGATAGGGGGCAGTTTGGTGACCAGTAAAGGAGCTTCATCCACATGCAGAGAAGAAACCTTAAACCTAGTTATTTAGATCAGCGAGATTACGCTTCGGAAGATTGAAGTTGATTCTTGTCGCTTTCTTTCCGCTTGAATAATACTTGGTTAAAAGTCATCTCCTTATAATATTATTTTTTAACGTTTAAAAGTTAATTTTTTTTTTAATGGCATTCGAAGGAAACTTCAAAAGTATCAAATTTTTGAAATCAGATATACGAGTGGGGATAATTATTATGTGTCCCTAAAAAAGTAGTTTTTAAACTAAATCATTTAATGCATTGCCTATTTTTGTGTGCAATTGCAGTTCAGATTGAGTTTTCATAGTGTTTGATCATTATATAGGAAACATTTATTCCAAATTATAATTTATTAACTTTTTTTGGCCCCAAAACTACATTGAATACACTGATTCGAAGATTTTGCGTCGTCAATCTTAATAGAGGAAGGTTTTAGTGATTAAATATCGCCAAATTGTACATGTTTCAATTAAGCTTGGTATCTGAAGAATAGAATGCGAGAAAAAGTTGATAAGTCTGACTTAAGGCCATAGAAGCATGTATAAAACCAGTTTTTTAGTGACAGTCCCAATTCTTGATAGAAAGCATTGTCATCGACAACGAATGTATCAGCCAAGTTTCAAAATTTCAGTTCGATTGGATGACGAGAAATGAGCTTATAAGTAAACCAAAGTGTAAAAGTGACCTTTTAGTGACAGCCCAAATTTTGATAAAATGTATTCTTATCGACAGCAAACCTATATGCCAAGCTTCAACTCGATTGGATGACTGCAAGTGGGTTTATTAGTATTAGGAAACGATAATAGAGGCGTGTGTAAAAGTGTTATTTTAGTGACAGCGACAGCCCCCAAAACTTATCATCGACATTGAATATATCTGGTAAGTCTCAGATTGATTAGATGACGGGAAATGGGTTATTTTGCCCTCAGTAGATTTTCACGCCAGTTATAGACACATGCTGCCCCCAAAACTTGATAGGATACATTGCCATTGACAACTAATGCATCTGCCAAGTTTCAGATCGATTGGTTGACGGAAAGTGTGTTAATTAGTCGTCTGTGCCGACCAAACGGTATAGTGGTTTGCGTGCTAGCTTCGAGGCCGCGAGGTTGCGGGTTCGAGTACCGTATTAGGCATGGGTGTTTGTAAATGTATGTTGGCTTGTCTAATGACGAATGTTTCGGTGCATTATAGCCCTCGTGTTGCTGACGGCGCCAGATAATCTGAAAACAACCAGCCAACCAACCAACCAACCAACCAACCAACCAACCAACCAACCAACCAACCAACCAACCAACCAACCAACCAACCAACCAACCAACCAACCAACCAACCAACCAACCAACCAACCAACCAACCAACCAACCAACCAACCAACCAACCAACCAACCAACCAACCAACCAACCAACCAACCAACCAACCAACCAACCAATTAGTCGTCTGAAGCGATAATAGAAGCGTGTATAAAAGCGGTCTTTTAGAGACAGTCCCCCAAACTTAATGTAATATGCATTCTTACCGACAACGAATCTTTCAAATGTCAATGTGCTTGAATGACGCTAAGTTGGCTTATTACTATTATTATTATTATTATTGTGAAGCGTTAATAGAAGCGTGTGTAAAAGCGGTCTTTTAGTGACAGTGACAATCCTAAAACTTGATAGAATGCATTGTCACCGACGTCGAATCTATCTGCCAAGTATCAGCTTGATTAGATGACGGGAAATAGATTAATTAGCCCTCAGCAGATTTGCACGCCACACACAGATACACCAAGTCGAAGTTAATATAAAGAATTTAAAAAATAGTTTCTTTCGCTCAAGCTCAGTCCTTAATTGAGAGGTCGACGACGACAAATTATTTCGTCTCTATTGTTCGACTTAAAAGTAAAATACAATGGAACAGTTGTAAACAAGTTGAAATTGAAAGGCAGGCAAGTAATGAGATCTCCGAAAAGATACAAACGAAGCATTTTTTTTTTCTTCTTCTAAGGATAACTACAGAAAACAGTGCCTTAATTATGAAGTTTCCTGTAATCTTTTCTTGATATTTAAAATGTGTCTCTTGTTACATAAAATAATAGGGAAAGTTTTGGAATTGAGAAAAATAATACGCTAGGTTTCAATTAAGATTGAATGGCAGAAATTGTGAAAAAAAGAAATATAACGATTTTTCAATTAATTTAAAAACTGAATAAATCATTTTAAAAAAGTGCTTAGGTGGACTGTTACATGTTATTCGTCTTACTAGATTTTACATTTTTAATTATTACGAAAAAAATAATGTGCATTGTATTGAAACCCCTTTTTTGTGTGATAATAATTGAATCTATGTAAGTTCTTACAGTTAAAATAGTATGTTTCTTGTGAAATGCCAGTGTTAAAGTGAAGGTTTAAAAAATTTCAAGAAATCTTTTTAATTTAGATACTGGTAACAAACAAGAAACGGCCATTAACGGCCAAACTAAAAACTCCGGAAAATATTATTTGAATTGCATACCCAGTTAATATGCTTCTAAACAGTTTCCATCTGAAGTACTGCATTTGTGTTCTCGGCTGTAACAGTTTCGGAAATAATTAATAGTTTAAAAAACTAAAAAACACGCTTTAATAGAAAAGTGAACTAAAAAGTAGAAAATAATTTTAAATAAGTTTGAAATAAGAATAGAGTGATTAATAAGAAATATTTATTTTATCGTAAAAAAGCGTGGGGGCTTTTTAAGATATTTTCATAATGGCTCTACTTTTACTAATATCTGTCATTAAATATTTACAACAATTGACAACAAGCACCCCACGTTTTTTTATGATAAAATAAATATTTCTTATTAATCACTCTATTCTTATTTCAAACTTATTTAAAATTATTTTCTACTTTTTAATTCACTTTTCTATTAAAGCGTGTTTTTTAGTTTTTTAAACTATTAATTATTTTTTCTGTAAACTATAAATTTTTTTTAGTTCATTTTTTTAGTTAAGTGTACAAAACTCTCCAGTTGTTCCTGGAGATCCTCACATGCTTGTCTCAAATTTAAGTCATGTATATGCCTTAGTACACGCCGTATTACTTGGCACAAAACACTACCGTGTCTCTGAATATGAAAAATCACTAATCCTGAAGATCCTGGTAAGGATAATGCGACTAAAAAAACACGCTTTGTATAACCGTCGTGCCCACGACAAGTTTTTCAAATGTCTGCCTTATCAATTGTCGATGATAGGTTCTGTGATTACTGGGATTGTAACGGGTAACGGCACACCAGGGTTCGATTCCGGAGAAGGTTGGTTGGTTGGAATTTAACTGCGCAAGGGCAACACGAGGTAATCCTTGTGATAAAGCGACAAACTTATTGAACTATTGTATTATCATCGATCTTTGACAAGTGTGCAAAGTTTGAATCAAATCTGATCGCTCAAAGTAAGGCAAAATCGAGCCCAAAAGAGTCGGCAACAAACATACAGGCGAAACTAATAAAAGCATGTTAAAAAGAAAAACATCTTTTAAAGTCCTTTTGCGGAATGCTCTTCAATTCCAGCGACATGGTTTTTTACTCTTGAACATCCTCAAATCTTGCAATTCCATTATGCATTTGTTCCACTTGTCACTGGGAAGTTTTGAGCAAAAGTTCTTGGATGACTTGACAAAGAATAGAGTAAGACTGGTTTTTGTCAGAAAAGGAGTTTTTGCATGACAATGCCCTTCCCCATATTGGGCTGTTTTTTAAAGCGGGTTTTGGCCCAGCATGAGTTCGTGGAGAGGAATCGGTCCCCGAACTTTTAGAACTTGGCAGGCTTTTTCTTGCTGCGAAACAGAAAAATTTGATGAAAGAAACAAGGTTTGAAGACGTCGAAGACTATGACGTAAGACATGATGATATGATGATAACAAAACCATGACGTCAAAATTGAATTCCGAAAAAGGACTTAAAAATATGTTTCTGAAATTTTTATAAGCGAATCCAGAAGTTCATTACGGCAGATAGAGATTACTTTAAAACAATATAAATGGGTACCGTGAATGCGGGCTACTTTGGCCTTGGGGTCCTTCTTTGGCCCAAACTGAGAAAAAATATAATGTTCTCTGCTAACCTTCAGGAAGCAGTTTTTAAATTAATTTCAACAGTTTCCTCTATGGAGCAGCATTCATAGCGGAAACTGTCGAAATTAATTTAAAAACTGCTTCCTGAAGGTTAGCAGATAACGCTATATTTTTTTCTCAGTTTGGGCCAAAGAAGAACCCCAGGGCCAAAGTAGCCCGCATTCACGGTATGTAATTCACATTTTATTTTCCTGATCAGTCTTTGAAATTAACACGTTGACTGCCACGTTGCTTTGAAATTTATTTCCTTGTATAAACTTTTTCTTTTTGAATAATCTTTGTATCATTATATTTTCTGTTCATTTAAGCCAAACCTGATTTTTTATTCTTTTTCCTAAGATCATCTATTCATATTTACACAGTTATGTTACGAGTTTTCTCGTAGCTAATATGGCAAGTAATGAAGGGACGAGATAACTGGGCAAGTAAACAACCTACGAGATATCTCGTAGTTGGCAGTCAACTTGTTAATAGTTGCACATTATATATAACATATCTATGGTAGCATCATGTGATACTACCGTTTTTACTGCATAACAAAATTGGTTGTACAATTTATTTGAACTTTTCGTCGGGTTCAATATGTTGAATGATGAATTCAGGTTCAATGTGCTTGAGGGGTCACAATAAAAAAAAAACCCAAATTAAGCACGTAATTTAATTTATTTATTTAGAAATGCCAACTATTGATGAACGCTATTCCAAACTGTGTCAAAAGAAGAAAAAATGCAAATTTCTGCAAATTATACACCGTATATATAACATGTTACTAGTTGGAGTAATGAGGTGACAAAATCACCTATGCCTGTCAGATCAAATTCTCTCGCTGGAAGGTTAAACTTAATACTTCAAACGTGAAGAACACAGCTTGTGTCACAAAAGTTCACGCTCGTTTTCCATCCAGAACAAAAGATTTGAAACATTTATTGAGCAAATCTTTCACGGTAACAGTGTACAATATTTCGGTGAATTAAAACTTTGTTCCAGAAGCTTTAATTGGCGCAATTTCATTTGCAATACAGTTTAATGGATGATTTTCAATCAACTTCACTTAAACTTTTAAGTTGCATTAAACACTTACAGGAAATATTTGAATTCAATTGTAGGGTGAACATAATTTATTCAAATGAGGGAGTGGTTTAAACAGTTTGTTTTACAACAAACTGTTGAAACTGCTTTTCGATAAATAAGGTTATTGGAGGAATAGTGGTGGAGATGCTCCTCAACGCTTGATGTGAAGTTGAATACATATTCGATATTTTTCGTGCAACAAATGGAATTCATGTAGAAATTATCGAACGTGTAACATAACACTGTTGAAATATGCTTGCCAATAAAATATTAAACAAACAAATACATCATTTTGCTTTTGTGTTAAGGAATTCAAAAATGGGCTCAATAATTTGCACTCACACAGACCATATTCTTTCAACAATTATGCCCAATTCTATGTTTTCTTGAAATCCCAATAATTATGCTTTCAATAGAAACAGAGAATAGGACAAAACACTATTTTCGGTCCATTTAATGAAAGATCATGGCACATACTAAATGTCAATCTGATCACCAAAATCGTATTCCTTTGTGTTAAATGAATTTAATGGCTATCTGAGGATGACCTTCAGAGCATATAATCTATTGCACGCATTGTAATATGCGTTAATGCTTCCCGTTGCAGACACGCAATGGATGGTCTATTTCAGGGACACAATCACGAAATGGCTACTCAGCATTTCCAGAAGAGGCTCATTTGATATAGCGTGAGTTAGCTGCTTTCGTACCTCCTTTTGACAAGTGATTCTTTTGAAGTGGATGGCTCTTCTGCATAGAACAATGTATCGCATCCTTGTTATAAAAGTGATATAACTCAAAATTCATTTTGAGTAAAAGTGTTTGCAGTATCTCATACTTCATGCACTTAAAGCTGGTTGAAAGGCACAAGTTAGTTGATAAGTAGAATTGAAGTTGAAACTGACTTATGGCGTAATGTCAGATATCTTGACTAGGGAGAAACAATATATCTCCCCCTTGTTTCAAAAGTGATATAACTAAAAATTCTTTATTTCGAGTAAAAGTGTGTACAAAATCACAGTTTGCATGTACTTGAAGCTGGCTGGACGGCACAAGATAGTTTGCAAGTAGAATTGAAGTTAAAACTGACTTATGCTTTTCTTTTAAATGTAAGGCCATGAAGTTTGTATTTCTGTACATTTACCTAAAAATGAAATTTTTTGAGTTGTGTAAGTTTTGAAAGTATGCGATATGCTGTCATAATATTTTGGACTGGAAATTATAACTGAACCAACTGATACAAGAACTAAGTACATGTGATGCATTATTAAATAATGATTTGTATTTGACAACATATTTATACTACGTTTACAGGAGTTTCTTTTCTTGTATAGCTATTTTTATGGAGACCGGTCAAAATGACGCGTAAGGGAAACTACGCATTTCCTTTAATAAACCGATTAAGTTAATTTAAAAACACAACGTTAACATTCTTAATTCGTTTACATACGATATTAAAAGTTTTAATTAACTTAAATCACTACGGTTCCTTAAAAAAATAAAGTGTTATTCAGGATTTAATATTAGTGAAAAATAATCTGATTTCATTATTTAATTCACATGTCAAATTGAAAACTACACACACAACATTTAGAACGAACAGGAATTTAGATGGAATTCACGACACAATCTCTCACTTTGAGAATGGAGTGCAGTTTGAATAACTGTCTTCTGCAAAAGTTTTAGATATGTTGATAAATTCTCAATTTATGAATAAAGGTTTGCTTAAATAAATTATTAATTCCTTAAAACCAACTAATTGAAATAAAAAATAAACATTTAGTCTAGACCGATACTTAAAACTGCTGTACCAATTTAGTACTTTTATAGCTAGGCTTCTTTAACGTTGAAAAAATAAAGTTTAAAAACAGATATTTTGTGACATACTGATCGTAGGATAAAAAGTATAAACCATTTAGCCAGACTTCAAATAACCAAGGATTACCTATCACAGAGCATAATATAGGGTAAAATCACAGCATCTCTATTGTGTTTCTGAATTGAGGTGTTGAGTGCCAGAACAAACAAACCCACAATATGAATTTTGTTGTTTTTACCCTGTTTCTTTAAAACAATTCATGCTACAAAGGACCAAATGCGGTTTATCCAATGGCTAACTAATTTTGCCATTAGATAAACCACATTTGGTCTGTTCTGGAATGAATGGTTTAACCCCTCCCTCCTCAAAACACTTGGTAGACACAGTAAAATCCAAATTGTGAGATGGTCCGTTCTGCGTTCAACAAATGTTTAGCTATTTCTTCATCAGGGCGAGTGATAGCATGGTATCCTAATGTTTGGTCTTTGTGGATCTACCCTGAAGTGGTAGACACAATGTCGGTTTTGCAGTGGTTGGTAAATTACTAATCTACCGCAAACAATAGTGATAGCAAATCAGCCGTCAAACATAAGCAATGTTGCGCACCAATCTGAGTGATACTGAACCTCATTCTGATGTCAATTGAGTTGAATCTTCTTTTGAAATCTCTTCATTCGGTGAGTACTGTATGATGACAATTCAATAGGTTTCATCTGCTTGCAGAACAGAAACCACTTATGAGCTATCCACATTGATTTCTAAACTTCAGCTTCTGGATACTTCATAAGCGGTTTCTGCTGTGCAAGGAAATGGAGCCAATTGAATACTCCCTCTCCCTATCAATACTACGTAATAGATTGTTCTTGGTTACAAGCATATTCTAAGTAGTTTTTTTTTTTGGGGAGGAGGGGAGCCATTTGATAATATAGATTTCTTCGGCTTCAAGTAAATAACCAAGCATGCCGCATTCCTAAGTTGTAGGCCGACCAAACGGTAGTGGTTAGCGTGCTAGCTTCTAGACCGTGAGGTTGCAGGTTCGAGTCCCGTGTAAGGCATGGGTGTTTGTAAATGTATGCTGGATTGTCAAATGATTAATGTTTCGGTGCATTATAGCCCTCGCGATGCTGACGGCGCCAGATAATCTAAAAACAACCAACCAACCATAAGTTGTAGTTATAGTTAAAACACATCTAGACATCATTGATTTAAATACATTTGTAACTTACAAAAGCAGTTTGCTGTTTCTACTATCCAATGAAAAGCCGCATTGTAAAATTTATTTACAGTTTAGCTAGTGACATCTATAGTCTGTTTGAGGAAACTAATCGTCTAATGCGATTTTTTTTTTTTGAAAATAGGAATGCATATTCATAGGCGGCTATCATTTGACCTCATAAATCACTTCATGATGAAGCATGGAAGTTGGTACCTGTAGTGGCTCTACTTAGTAGAACTCTGGGGTTTTGGGTACAATTACCCAACTTCGTTTCGTGTAGTTGTACTTTATGTTTAACTTTAAGGGCAATACTGAATTCTCTCAATGTTTTAATGATTTTAAGCACAATGGTACTTAATAGACCTACACTTAATATTTTATCTTGACTCGTATCACCATTATATTTTGGCCGTCGGACTGGAAATGAGTTTGAGATATAAATTGGGATATTTAAAAGATCTCTCGGAAAGCATTTTATCTCTGAACATTCAGACCATTTCATTAGTTCAGATATTGTTATAACAATAATTGGGAGGAGAATAGAAATTGGGTTGTTCTTGTGCCATGACAAATACAATGCAAAAAACCGAATTCAATAACAAACGGCATAATTGTTAATTTGCATTTTGCTTGAAGAACCCAGGGTGTAAAAATTCGAAATAAAATGCGCTGTATTAGAAATAAGGCATAATCATGAAGTATTTCGGGACATGATCATTCATATGATTGGTCAAACGAGGATGTTAATTTCTAGTATAGATAATTCCAGTTGCCCAAGATGACGTAATAATCTTTTCTACTTTCAAAATGAGCTCACTTTAAAAAAATTATTTATGCGAATTGTATTAACTACAATTTCAGATAATGGAGGCGTGACCTAAATGCCAGATTGTTAAAGATTGCCTAGTCTTTAAAAAATTTATTGCATAATATGAAGTCGTCAATTTAACTTGTGTTCATATGATTTTAATCAGTTTAACAGCCACTACGTTACTTGTTTTAAAATAATTTTTAAGGTTCTGCTGCTGAAGAATTTGAAGAATTAACAAAATGGTAAGTTTTAAAATCACATGTTTAGTTTTTAGTATGTTGAGTTTAAGATATTATATATTAAAGAATTTATTTTACTCTATTTATGAGTGTTTAATTTTTTTTTTTATTTTTATTAAAAGGAACTCTTGACATTATGAATGTAACTTTGTGATTGTGGAATTCAATGTCTTGTGATGGCTTTTAATTTATTTTACCCAGCTGCGGCGATTGTAGGTCTGTTGCTATGGGAACAAGACGAGGACATACAGGGCTTTTAGGAGAAATACATTACTCTTTATAACCTTTAGACATCAATTTCTTGCATGCACACCCGTATTCTGAATAGACAAGTCTTGTTCCTATAGCGACTGCCTTCAATTACTTTTTCTGGTGGGGGAGCTATTCTCCCTTGATACTGTACTGCTTTCAAATTATCTCATTAGAAACTGTTCTTTCAGGAAGTCATAATATTGGATCATAATTGCGAACCAGTGATCTGCAAAACTTTCCCAAGATGCAGATTTACATACATCGTCATTTACTTCCTCGCCTTCTACTGCTGGCTGTTCGGTTATCCTCATGAGGCATTGTGGCTATTCCTTCTTGCAGTGACCTTTCATTGCACAGTCTTCATTGTGTGGTTGAGAAGTATAAGACCCTTAGATCATTCTGTGTACCACGAGATGTTGCGAGCACAAAGTTTAGGAGTTCAACAAGAAATAGAACGACAACTAGGGACTAGTGATAGTGAAAGTGACAGCGACTCCACGGAATAGACGCCATCGTACAGAATCGATATTGTATTGGTGTAGTTTTTGATTGTTTTAATTGCATGTATATTGTAATGTTTATCGTTTTAGCTCTTTTGACGATGTGGTTTTATGCACGTATTTGTAGCTTATTTGTAAATAAAATTGTATTTTGTAACAACCTAACGAGTAATTTTTTTATATAGCTACTGTCTCAGGAGAATGGCTCCCGCTAGAAAGTCTAGATGGTGGCGGTCGCTATAGAATCAAGACTCGTTGATTTATAATAAGAGTGCTTGTGTGCATGAAGCTGGTGGCCTAAAAAGGTTGCAATGCCGCATTCATTTTGTTGGTGAGAAATCGATATATGAAATGTCGCTATGAGATCGGGAAATCCTGGAATTACCTGCAGAACACTGGACTTGTTTTCATAACAGTCAACACTAGACTACTTGGTGGGAGCTATTGTGACAGACGGTGTGTTTTGATTGAAAAAGTAAAGGCGTAAAATCTTAAGTTTCTTGTATTTTGGCCAATATCAACTTTATTTGAAGGGTTTTCTCTTTTAGAAAAGCCGCGTTTGGTAGAGGACTCCGTATGGGTCTAAAGTCGCCGCACAGTAAAGTTGGAAATTTTTTGCTTTCAGTTTAATTTTGATAGTCAAACTTATTTATAAATTTACAGAAACAGACATGGACTTGAACCTGAAAGAAGGGCAGAAATCGGTTTCAACTTGAATCCCACTTGTAAACAATCTCGTGCAGTTCAACTAAGTTCAAGTGTATGCAGTCTGTGATTCTGTACTAGCTTATACAGAAAATGAAGAGTTTCGAGTTACTTTATTTTTGTAGCAAAAGGTATGATATTGTATTAAAAATAGACGAACTGTCCTAGTTTAAGAGTTCTTGGAAAAAGTAATGGCTTGAACCAGAGTAGAAACTGTAAAGCAAATGTTTATCTAGCTCTACTGCATGGAGAACTTGGAACAATTTGAACTTAAAATGTTTACACCAATTTGTTGTACAACTTTATTGCATTAACTTAGTATTTTTTTCTAAACAGTCGATAAAAAGTTGCACACTTAGTTTTGTTGTACAGTAGAATGCAGCTTTCTAAAACGTTATGTTTCATCGCAGGATTTTATTTCAAATTGATAAGTTCGGACTGAAGTCTCCTGCCACTCGATGGCTGCGTGGTTAGCGACTTGGCCTCGCATGCCAAAGGTACCAAGTTCGAATCCTGGAATGAGCATGGATGTTCGTTGGTATTCAGAATCCATGTTAAGTTATAGGCTCCGATCTGAAGCCGTCATTGTGCATAAAAATTGATCATTGTGAATACAAACCAACCAATCCAAGTATACTGATAACGTAATATCGTTAAAATGTTTTTAGTATTCGATACCAGATGACAGCACTAAATGCAAGAAATTAAAAAAAAATATGGTTTAATTTTATTGGTTTTCATTTGGTATCTAGTAGCATATCTTTAGCCACCCTGCGTGTACTTTAATAAAATTACTTCGGGTTAATTCCCCTAGGTACAAAATGTCTCCTTGTTTGCAACTCTCCTCCTTATCACAGCTGTTTAATGACGATAAGACAAAAATTTAACAAATTACGATTCACTTCCGTTTTCGATGACTGCATTTCTTATGTATGTTTATTGTTTTAGGTAATTTGAATGTGTTGTTGAAGAAAAGACATGCTTTTAGATGACATAAATCGAAAATAGGATCACTCGTTTCAGAATACAAAATTTAAACTTTTATGTTGTCTCATGCCAATGGAATGATAATCGTCTGGGGCACTCAATGAATAATGTCTTGCTATTTCATCCAAATCTGCTCCATTAGTAAAACATTAAAGAAATATCTTTATCTACTTCTTTATCAATTTGCAACAAGATGGATTCAGTAACAAGATGGATAAGAAATTAATCACACAAAAAAATCACATATTAAAAAATTTCATAGTTTTTAAACGTAAGTTTCTTTCAGGCTGAAGGGTTTACAGTATGGAGATTTTTGTTGAGTATAAAATAGTGAGACGACGATTGAACTATTACAAAAGCCAATCAGCCCAAGGATGGTTCATGGACCTACCAAGACTTATGTATTAAAATATTCATATATGTTATAACAGCAAACAATAAAATAAATGAACAGATATTTCATCAGCGCTTAACATTTTAAAAACTTTAATTTTTTTTTATATTAGCTTAGGATTTTGTGTGTTTGTGACGAGCAAATCTTTGGAGAACAATCAATCCATTTGCCACCATTGAATAGAACTAGAACTTTGTCGATAGACACAGTTTAAAATGACAATGCATTCTATCAAGTTTTAGAGGTAGACAAATTTCATTGTCACGGAATTAATGGTTTTCTTCGTAGTGGCATAACACTACGAAAACTCAAGCTCTGAGCTCAAAACCGCTAAAATAAGTTGCAATTGCACATAAAAGTTTGCAATGTTCTTAAATGATTTATATTAAAACTTTGTTTCTATGGAATAACACGCGCGCTGCCCATCACTCGTCAGCGTGGAGTATTGGGTTGTTCCCCAGTAGCCCGCCCTGATCAGTCTGCATTCAATCGGAGTTTCCGTTCATCCTGGAATTAATTGAATTAACAAAATAATGTTTGTCATGTGACATCAATATCAAATACATCTTGTCCATATGGTTCCTGAAAGCTTGTGTTTTTAAAACGCAGTTTCAGGTAATTACAGCAAAGAATGGCAACTTCTATTGGGATCAGTCTGATCTGGACAGGATACTGGGGAACAATCCGACATTCCGCGTTTCTAGACCGGGAGGTTGCGGGTTCGAGTCCCGTGTGAGGCATGTGTGTTTGTAAATGTATGTTGGCTTGTCTAATGACGAATGTTTCGGCGTATTATAGCCCTCGTGTTGCTGACGGCGCCAGATAATCTGAAAACAACCAACCGACATTCCGCACTGGTGCGTGATCCACAACGAATGTTTTAATAGGTCTGGCGCCTGTTTGCAAACATTGAATCGCTGTCTTAACTACTTCAAGGCAAAACAACGCGAGTTCTTCAATGTGTTTACCATGGTTATTAACGACCATTGATACGATTTTGTGAAAATATCGTTATCAAAATATGCGAAATCGCTCGATCCGTCTGAAAAGGGTCAATTACCCGGGGCGAGTTTACTAGCAACTAGCCAGCTAGTTTACTAGTTGATAGTGACTGGATGATACGCAGCTAGTTTACTAACAGGGCTAGCTGCTAAGTAAAATATCTGAAGGAAAAGTTGAAAGCTGGGCTACTTTACTCGCTACTCGCCGGTGTTTGAGCCAGCTAGCTAGTAAATTAGCAGTGTGCCATCAGAGTTGCTAGTGCAAAAGCGGCAAGCGGCAAGTCAGTGTCAAAGAACAAAGAACAAAAACACGTGGTTTCTACACACCAGCTAGTTGGGTAGTGAGCTTGTGAGAAGCTTTTAGTGTCAGTGTTTACTAGCGCACTCGCCGGCGACTAAACTAGCCAGCTAGTAGCTAGTAAACTCGCATCGTGTAATTGATCCTTTACATAGTTCACAATTGCTAAGCCTTCTCCGGTTTCAAGTCAATAACCAAGCCAGTGGCGGCCTGTGGTCGAAAATGTTAGTGAAGCTGGAAACATGCGACTTCCCAAAATCCCCCCCCCTCCCCCCACAAACCACACTCACACACTTTCCACAATCACACATAAAATTATTTTAAAAACGGATTTTTGCACTTAAAAGTACATAAATAGTAATGATGTTTACATGAACAATTTTTCTTTGTTAAAAAATTAATTAACTAATTCACATTTAACTCGTTATAATTAGGATATTTTTGATCAATTACTCGAGTTTTATGGGCCAAGAAAATAAATTATGTTTGGAAATCGTTCATAATATCATTCTTAATGTTATGAACCTCCATCTGCTAGTTTCTAGAATGTATAATTTTTTAAGAGTTTTTCTAACATTGAAAGTAGAAAAAAATCGCAATTTTTCTAAAAACTTATGCAATGAAAAATCTAGCAAAATTCATTTTCTTTTCCAGTCAATTTGACTGAGGTTCAAAACATCTAATTGTTAATGCAGGTTTATTATTCTCAAATCATTTTTCATAAAGACCATATAAAACTTCAGTTATCACTGTTTAAATGAAGTTTCACGTGCCAAAAACACGATTTTTTAGATAAGGAGTTTAAATATTCAAATTTATTTTCAGAAGAAAATAGTATTTCATACTAATAAAATAACTCTCTAGCCTTCAGATGATACCATTACCTTTCAAAAATTCCATCTAGAGATTATTTTAAAGCAGAAAAACTATAAGCACGTTTGACCTATTTTTGAGATATTTCATCAAAAAAAAAAAAAAAAAAAAAAAAAAACACTAACATTTATATTATAACATTATAAAATGAGAACAATTAATCAAATCATTCTGTATAGTTTTAATTAAAAAAAAGCATCTCACGTTTTGGACTCTAAATGTAAGTTCTTCTTTACTTAAAAACAATACTGCTTTGATGAGTAATTGCATAAAGCATTGAAGCGTCTACTATAATCAGAGAGCTACCTTTTGTCTAATCCACTATATCCGGCACATTGAAACACGGCCAACATAAAAAAATTTGTGAATAAAAGCTTCCACACAGCCGCAGGAAAAGTTCATACCAAGAAATTTGAAACTTACGATCATGCGGATTTTTTCTTTGATGGATGGACAACTTTGGTGTTGGTCTATCTTCGTGTTTATCATCTTCTTTCCATCTTCTAAATGGTGTGTTTCGAATAAAATACACACTATCATAATAGGGCTCCATTGCTTCACAATGACATTCCGTTTGAAGGGATTTTTAGGTTCGCTCTCACTTTGCCCTACCCATACTAATTTTCGATCAATCAGTTCACTGAATTCTAAAGGTCTGCTGAAGGTCGAAAAATGCTCACTGGCAAATACCCTATATATTTCGTGGAGGGAAAGGATCTGTTGGGTTCTATCGGTTACCATGCCAACGGGTGACAACGTCGCAGCCGAAACTCTGTTCCATCGATACTCGGCTGCTCTTCGGAAGAAGATCACCAGTATAGGTTGATTGGAAGCGGTTTTTCTCGTGTATTGAGTATTGAGACAACCAGTTTGCTATTTATCGGATTTTTTTTACATTTAGAAATTGGATCTTCTTTTTATAAATTGTAGAATGTATAATTTTAGTTTTGAACTAATAAATTTAGATGCAGCCCGGCTGTACTGGTTGTAGTGCACCGGCTGTCACTGAACCAAAAAAGGAAATATCCAGAAGTTGCAGCTAGAGATTATTGGTTATATCCCTAGTAAAGTGGTCAGCTTGAGCGTTGTTGTTTGTGACCGGCTGATCATTGATTCAAATCAGACTACAAATGAAAAGACAATGTATCTGTTCCAGGTTAAACTGTTATAGATGTCAATGTGGTATAGACGGTCCGTATGTGAGCTGTGAGATATTAGTTCAGATGTCGACCTAGTCTTTTGCCAGACTTCAATATTAAGTGACGTAATTAGTTGAGAATTAAATTGGCAGAAATATGTACCCTGAAGCTAATCCAACCCAAGACAAGTTTATTTATGTGAGCATTTTAGTGAGTTTGTCATCAGTTATTTTAACCCAGTTTTGGATCTCAACTGAAGAACGTACAGCATTGTTTTATAACTATTGTATTTTAAATCTCAACGAATTGAAGGGTAAGACTTTTTCATTCTTGCTTTAAAGTATTTTAGCATTTAGATAACCCCGCCAGTGTTTTGTCACAAAAAATGTTTTTGCATTTAACAGAAACTGAAAAACAACTTCTTTGCTTTTCAGCGCTCAAAGATTTTCAAAACTAATAACTTGTTTTGAAGTTTTAGTTATCTAATGAATAACAGAAAATATCGAATTATATCTTTGTTTTAATTGCTTAATGCAAATATGACCTGTGCCAGAATATTAACTATTGTTATATGTAACTTTTTTCTATAGTTTTTGAGTATGTGCTCTTGAGCACCGTTAGGTAGATTCAAAGAGGTGTGCACTTGCACCCTCCTGACTTATGAAATTCTTCTAAATTCGACCGATCAAACGGTATAGTGGTTAGCGTGCTAGCTTCTAGACCGCGAGGTTGCGGGTTCGAGTCTCGTGTAAGGCATGGGTGTTTGTAAATGTATGTTGGCTTGTCTAATGACTAATGTTTCATCGCATTATGGCCCTCGTGTTACTGACGGCGCCAGATAATCTGAAAACAACAACCCATGTTCTACATTTGCTTAACCTTTAACTGTTGTGGTTGGATGGTTCGACAATTTTTTCGCGAGGGTAACATGTGGTTCATACTGCACCAAACAAATTGGTGCTCAATAGTTTAAAGTTTAAGAAACATAGTATCAGAAAAATTCATATAAAAATCAAAGGTGAAATATTTTAGGGGGTAGAAGCATTCCACAAAAAATGAATCGCTGTCTGTTAGACCGCATACAGCAGTTAGAGGTCAAAAGACTTTAGCTTCTAAATTTTTTATTTTTGCATCAAAATAGCTTAAAACCATACAGACTACGATAGTATCAGAGTCAGAATTTTAGATCGAAATTAGAGTTAAGTTTAGATTGAAAACAATGAATTCCGAACTTGCAATCTTTAAGCGCCTATTCCTGAAAGATGATGCCGACCAAACGGTATAGTGGTTAGCGTGCTGGTTTCTAGACCACGAGGTTGCGGGTTCGAGTCCCGTGTCAGACATGGGTGTTTGTAAACGTATGTTGGTTTGTCTAATGACGAATGTTTCGGCGCATTATAGCCCTCGTGTTGCTGACGGCGCCAGATAATCTGAATACAACCAACCAACCTGAAAGATGACTATTTTCATGTTATGGCATCTTTCCCCCCGTTTTTTTTAAAAAAAGCCAACCTGATGGCTGTGTGGTTAGTGCTCTAGCATCGCATGCCAAAGGTGCCGGGTTCGAATTTCGGATTTGGCATGGATATTCGTTGTGATTCGGTATCCATGCTAAGTTCTTGATCCTGGCCTGATTAGCTGTTATTGTGCACAAGTATAGGTCGTTGAGTGCATAAACCAACCAATCAACCTATCCTTTTTTCAAACGAGCGATTTGTAAAATTTCCATGCAATATTAACAAAAATGTTGTTTTCCAGGATAGCTATTCTTCACAGATCGTGGACTCTTGGATCATTTTGAAAACCACCCCAGCATAAAACACTAGTTGACATGATAGTTTCAATACTTATCTACTTCATCGCGCTTTCCATTTTCAGTACTTTGTCAGACACCGCCATTTTTGCGGCTGGCCTAACTTATTTATGTATTCTTTCACTGATTTTCCGATTCCTAAGAAACCGGTTCTGGGCAGATTGGATGTTGGTATTAGCTCACATGTGTCACTTTCTATGGCTGAGTTCTGGACCGCATTCACCTACATACTTTTATAGTAGTTCATGGGATGATAATAAGACCTCTGTACTTGACCTGTGACTTATTTGACTATTATGGGACATTATTATGCGGATATTTATGTTATGATTTTGACTATGTTTGAATGTATATGTACGCCTTGGCCAAACTTTTTCATGGGACGATAATGGGTAATCCATACTTCACCTGTGACTCATTTGACTATTATCGATCTTAAAAATGCGATAATTTATTTTAAGATATTGACGTTGTTTGTGATTTTGGGTGCTTTGACGAATGTTTTTATAATGCCTTGTTTAAATGTGTCGATGTACTTTTTAATCTGAATAAAGTTTTTTTTTTAAATTACGTCTTTTTTCTGACTCCTTAAGGTGGATAAACTTATCATTTTTTGAACTTCCTGGCGCGAGTTTCCCAATTATCTCCGTTTAGCAAAGGTGTAGGTAGGTCTCATTGCCGGAAGTTAGTGGAGTCGAGCTAGCGCAAAGCTGTAACACTAACGCGTGTAGAATAATAGTGACGTTTACTGGTAATCTATGAACGGAGGGTTATCCAAACTGCCTGAATTGTATAAAAATAATCCAAAATTTCATTTATATTCGACCAAAGAAAAATAGTGATGATTCCAAGACCTTTTTTTTTAAACCTTTAACTGCTGCCATGAGATCTGACAGACTACTAGTGTAATACTTCCACCCCTTGAAATATTTTCATTTTCGACTTTTACATGAATATTTCCGGAAATGTTTCTTATATTTTATATTGATGGTCTCTACTTTGTGTGGCACAGTATGGACCACGTGTTGCCCGTGTGCCAAATTTATCAAATATTTTTGTCATTATTCCACCGGAGCAGCGATATATAAATAATACACCTTGAATATTTCTCCCTCTATCAACAATATATTAGTTCGGTATCTTTCTTCAAATTGTTCGACTGTTATCATACTGAATAATGTTCACCAAAAGTATTGGAAGGGAACTAAAGAGTCAATTACGCGGGGCGAGTTTACTAGCGACTAGCCTGCTAGTTTAATCGCCGCCCGGCGAGTCGGCGAGTGCGCTAGTTGACGATGACACTAAAAGCTTCCCACACTCTCACTAGTCACTTAGCTCGTGCATAGAAGCCACGTGTTTTTGTTCTTGCTGCTTTTGCAATAACAACTCTGATGACACACTGCCAATTTACTAGATAGCTCGCTCAAACACCGGCGAGTAAAGTAGCTCGGCTTTCAACTTTTCCCCCAGCTTTTTTACTAGTAGCTAGCCTTGCTAGTGATTAGATGACACTGAGCTAGTTCACTATCAACTAGTAAACTCGCCCCGTGTAATTGACCCTTTACTACATTGCATCCAGTTCACCGGTTTCAAGTCAATTAAGAGGAAATCCTAGTAAGAATCATTCCCTATACTCGCTACGTTACAATCTTCTAGCCCAGTGCATTTAGAAACTTTCTATAAAAACTTGACATTTGGTGAGTAGGCACGAAAAATGTCTCTAAATAAAATGACATAAATTAAATATCCTAAAATAGCGTCTAATATATTTTGTATTTCAAATTTTTTCGTCAATGCATATGCAGTGGCTCCCCCTGGTTTAGTTTTGCTGTTTTAATTTTCATTTATTTTAGACATAAAATGAAAGAAATTTGTCATTTCACTAAGTGATCTTTTCCGTACCTACTAGCGGCCGATCAAACGGTATAGTGGTTAGCATGCTAGCTTCTATACCGCGAGGTTGCGGGTTCGAGTCCCGTGTAAGGCATGGTTGTTTGTAAATGTATGTTGGCTTGTCAAACGACGAATGTTTCGGCGCATTATAGCCCTCGTGTTGCTGACGGCGCCAGATAATCTGAAAACAACCAACCGTACCTACTCGCCAAATTTCAAGGTTTCATAGAAAGTAGTTTCTAAATGCACTTCTAGAAAGATTGTACCATAACGAGTATAGGGAATGATCCTTACTAGGTATATCCTATCCAGAAGTTGAGTTAGACATTGGTAGTCTTGATCCGTGGGTTTAGTTTGAAGTTCTGTTAATCCGCCAAAATGCTAAATTACGATTTAAAGTTTAACAATTTCCTGTAGTTGATCAATAATAAAAGTCAACTTTTTTAATACTTCCCGTGAAGAAAAGACCATAAAAACTTTCCCATTATGAAGAACAAATTAGAGAACCACCTGCTAACCATAGAATAACTGATACAGCATGTGAGCCTAGCAAGGTAGTGATATCTTGGTTATCTTAGAGTATATTTCTATTAAACATAAGTAATGAAAATGTTTAATATAATAGCAGTCACTTACGTAAGCGTTTCATATTAGGGAAATAAGTTATTCTTGGTTCCCTTTAAATATGCTTATAATATTTCCTTTCTCTCAAATTTTCATCGCCGTAACGTATCTCTAAATTCAATTTTTGCACATGAGTTATTATTCATGCAAAAATATATCCCCCCCCCCCAAAAAAAAATACAGTTTAATCGACAGGTAAAATGGTGAGAGCCAGAAAAAGGTATGAAATCTAATGTTTATCACCAAGCGGCCTTGTTTAGTATCTTAGGGGTACTTGTACCCAATGATCTATTGGGAGGATTCCCAATAGGGAATCTGCCGACCAAACGGTATAGTGGTTAGCGTGCTAGCTTCTAGACCGTGAGGTTGCGGGTTCGAGTCCCGTGTTTGGCATGGGTGTTTGTAAATGTATGTTGGCTTGTCTAATGACGAATGTTTCGGCGCATTATAGCCCTCGTGTTGCTGACGGCGCCAGATAATCTGAAAACAACCAACCAACCCACCCAATAATCCTAATTTAGTTCTTTGTGTACAAGTAACCCAATGAAATAATGCCGACCAAACGGTATAGTGGTTAGCGTGCTAGCTTCTAGATCGCGAGGTTACGGGTTCGAGTCCCGTGTTTGGCATGGGTGTTTGTAAATGTATGTTGGCTTGTCTAATGACGAATGTTTCGGCGCATTATAGCCCTCGTGTTGCTGACGGCGCCAGATAATCTGAAAACAACCAACCAACCAACCAACCCACCCAACCCACCCAATAATCCTAATTTAGTTCTTTGTGTACAAGTAACCCAATGAAATAATGCCGACCAAACGGTATAGTGGTTAGCGTGCTAGCTTCTAGATCGCGAGGTTACGGGTTCGAGTCCCGTGTTTGGCATGGGTGTTTGTAAATGTATGTTGGCTTGTCTAATGACGAATGTTTCGGCGCATTATAGCCCTCGTGTTGCTGACGCCGCCAGATCTGAATACAACCAACCAATGAAATAATACGCGGCCGCTTGACGGCAAATTTTACATTTCCTAGCTTTTTTTGCTTGATCATTTTAAACGTCTAGTTTTTTTTTTTTTTGTGAGATAAGATACGGTTGGTCTAGTTTTTTTGTGAGATAAGATACGGATGATGGATGTTTTAGAGTGAATAATCATATTGTCATTCTAAGCGTAGAATGGTGTAAGTGACAACATCGCTAGATTCACATATAACTCTTGGTATTTAGAGCGATATATGATAATTATATTTAAGTGTTTAAGGTGTATGCCTAGCTAATATTCCCAAGTATCGGGATAATTTCTGGAGGGGGGGGGGGTACAGATCTTCGTAGCCCCTAAAATCCAACAAATGGCACTTCCTCTAATCAAGCTAATAATTAAAGAAATCAAAAATCCTCTGATAGTTTTGTCTGTAGACCTGGCTAAAGTTTTGGTCCCAATCAGAAGAAGAAGCAGAATCGGAAGAACAAAATTGCCATGACTTCGGTGATTTTCAAAAGAACTTTCGCCGTGTTACCTAGTTCAATGTTAACAATTATGTTATTTTTCGTTTAGTCACCATACCATATAAGCTGATTCAGCTTTGCAAGCACCTGAAATCAATTGGATACTTCCTCCCCGTCTATGCTACGTAATAGATTTTCTCATGGTTACCAACACATTCAAACTAGTTTGAGAGGAAATTTCTAGTATAGATCTCTATGGTGATTGTTAAGTTTTCTTCGGTATCAGGTTAATAACCAAGCATGACTATCTCAAAGGTATCAGTCGTTAGAGATCAGTGGTTATATTCCTAGTACAGTGGTTAGCTTGGACGTTGGGTTTGTGACAGGTTGATCTTGGGTTCAAACCAGACTACTAATAAAGACTGTATTAGGGTGGAACGAAAAAAAATAATTCAGAATTTCAAATCCGACCTATGGGGAAAAGATGTTCTATGGGATATAGATACATGGAAAAATAATTAAAAAAATTAAATTTTAAGTTCAGTACTGCCACAAGGAGGATGAAGTTTAAGGATTTGAGCTTTTTTATAGCAAAAAGTCAAAGTCAAATGAATTTTTTTTTAAAGAATTTTAAAACCTACCTGTACGGAAAAGATGTTCGGAGGTACATTAATTAAGGGAAAAATAAAATAAAAATAATAAATTTTATGTTAAGCTCTTTGCAAGGGGGATGAAGTTTTGGTATTTAAGCTTTATAATGGTAAAAAGTCAAAGCGATTTTTGTGTAAGTGAAACAGGCCTTTAGTACTTTAAAATGTTTATTAGAATGAGAGGACATATACTAAATGGTTACAGAAAGAAAAAGCTTTAGGAACATATTACAGCTTCTTAAGAATTAAATCAAGAAAAATAAAAAAATCTTCGAAATTACAGTAAACGGTAATCACGTTTGGTATTGAAAACTGGCTTGAGGTTTCGTGATTCCAGGCTATTTCTTTTTAACCCATCTCTTCTGTATGATCCGCTTACAGCAGAAAATGCTTCTGTGACTATTCGTTCTGTAGCTTGAGTACGACACGGATACCCCTTGATAGTAGGTAATGCTATAGTATTGCCGTAGAAATGATTGCTGGGCTTACTAGTGCTCCTGAAATAATGTCATCACTAAATCGTTCTGTCACATTCTCCCACTTAATCAAGTTAACATAATCTGTCACACAAGGGTCAAAAGTTGGTATCCTGAAGATACGGATATTAATCGCTAAAAGGGTTTGGGTTGCAGCAGAGCGTTTGACTTTGCGCAAATTCAAAATTCTTTGGAGGACCGATTCCTTTGTGTTATTTCTGTTGTCAGCTAGCATTGATATCAGGATATTTTCAGGAAAGCCCAAACCCTCGTTTCAAAAATTACTGGATCAATGACTTTCTTAAAATCAATTGAGAAATAACGCGATAGAAAGATTGATTAATGCAAATGCGCCTGCACCATAGATTACCGATTGTTTGGTTTCGATCTTGAATCACATAGGTTCCTAGACTTTTACGATGAACGTAATTAATGTCAATAAAGTTTTGGTTGGACTTCTTCTAAGCCAAATAGAACATGAGAATTTTGTTGGGGGTTGTAAACCACCTTGAGTGGCGAATCTTTCCAGAGTTTCTCTACAACAGCCCTTAGCTACTTTGTCCACAGTGATGGCTTCACAAATTTCCATTAAGCACAGTTGATCAGTACTTAAGTCTTTCTTGTTAGTCAGTTCGCATAGGTTGGGCTTACGTGAATGAAACTACAGGTAGTGTCTCGCATACGGTCACTCTTTGGCTTGTAACTGGCAAAGAAACCATTGTAGTGGACGCTTCAAAATCAGTTCCATATTTCGTATAACACCTTCTTTGATACCTGTGTTGACAGACTACCTATTATCGCAACCAACATTGTTGTACCTATGTCATTGTCGACGCATGACCTAGCCGACCAAACGGTATAGTGGCTAGTATGCTAGCTTCTAGAGCGCGAAGTTGCGGGTACGAGTCCCGTGTAAGGCATGGGTGTTTGTAAATGTATGTTGGCTTGTCAAATGACGAATGTTTCGGCGCATTATAGCCCTCGTGTTGCTGACGGCACCAGATAATCTGAACAAAACTTACGATGTGCTTTCCCTGAGATAGCTTTCAGTTAATTTTCTAGCTTTGAAAGCGCGATATTTGTCGTAGTATGAACTTATTTTTCTCAAAATGCTGTAGTGGTTATTTATTGGTATTAAAACTCGTTTCCAGGTCTCTCCTGACTTACTTGCAACTTATTGACAAGCGGAGAAAAGTTTATTTAAATACACTGTACTTTGCTTCTCTTTTTGAATGCCAATATACGCACCTTATTACGTTTTTCGTACGTAGGAAGCATAATCATGGGCATATTACAGCCTGACCCAAATATAGGACAAATCATGTATTTTCTTATCAAATCTACATTACAGTATTAGTCCAAGTACACAAACAAATGTCACATAATAAAATTGTAGTTTAATTTACAAGAACAGCGCTCACCGATTAGGCGTCGAATTCCGTAAGCCGCTGACAAATGCACTATAGGGTTGTTGGGCTAATTCAACGGTGATATGGGGGGGAGTTGGGTAAAAAAAGGTTGAAATGTACATTATACTACTAATTAATCAATAATCATCACTTTTTTAGGATTTATATTGTAAAAAACAATTATTTTTGGTGTAAAATCATTTAACGAAAATTAGGACTTTTTGCATTTTTTTCGAAAATTCAACCCCTTTGTGGCAGTGCAAAATTTTAAAATTAATTTTTTTTATTATTTTTTCCCTAATCTCTATATCATAGAACATCTTTTCCCCATAGGTAGGTTTTGATTAATAATAATTTTTTTTCTCCATAGAAAAACGATCCACCCTACTGTGTATATAGTTTCAGACATTAATGTGCTAGATACGCCAAGCATGTTCGGAATGGGTATTGGCTCAGATGTGACCTAGACAACTGAGATATGTTTACATCGGAAGTATTGTGACGTATTTAGTGGAGCATTAAATTGGCAGAAATAGGTAGCTCTAAGCTAATCCAACGCAAGCTAAGTTTATTATGTGAACATTTTAATGCGTTTGCCATCAGTTATTTTAATCCATTTTTGATTCTCAACTGAAGAACGCCCAACTTTTTTAAATTGTGTTTTAAATCTCAGCGAATTCAGGGTAAGACTTTTTTGTTCTTTATTTAAAATATTTTCGCATTTAGATAACCCCGACAATGTTTTGCCAAAAAAATATGTTTTTGCATTCACGACAAACTAAAAAACTTTTCTTTTCAGCGTTCAAAGTGTTTCAAAACTAATAAATTATTTCGTAGCTTGAGTTAGCTAATGAATGAGAGAACATACTGGAATGTATTTGTAATCGTTAAGTAAATATGATCTATGCCACGATATCAATTATTTCTACATTTAGCCGACCAAACGGTATAGTGGTTAGCGTGCTGGCTTCTAGACCGCGAGGTTGCGGGTTCGAGTCCCGTGTTGGCATGGATGTTTGTAAATGTATGTTGATTTGTTAAATGACGAAATGTTTCGGCGCATTATAGTATAATTTATTATTACTAAATCAAATTCTAAAAAAGAAGTGAATCTTTTGTTTCAACATAACAATGCGACTTGACCTTTTATTAAAAATATTTAAACTGTACTTCTAGGTTACTCCGTTTTAGTCGATATCTATTAGGAGAAGATGGCGGTCAAAATTGTTCAGTTAATTTTATGGTTTAGTCGATGTCTTTCGGAGTATTTGTTGCAGTCAATTTTAATAAAGTGTCAAAATGAGATCCAGTTAAGTTATTCCTGTATTTATTCTTTATGAAATTCACCTTATTGAAAGCTTCTTCATATAGTTTTTTCGGGCACGTAGTGGAGAACTCTGTTTTACATAGCTAACACATATTATTTCGGATAAAATACAATAATGTAAAAAAAAAGTCCATATCCTAATTTTTTTTCTATCGTCTGTGGTGTCGGCGAGCCACAGAAAAAAATCTGTCGAGGGCGAAATCCGGCCCGCGGGCAGCTTAATGGCTAACGCTGCTCTAAGCGATGCATTCAATTCTATGGAGCCGATCAAACGGTATAGTGGTTAGCGTGCTAGCTTCTAGACCGCGAGATTGCGGGTTCGAGTCCCGTGTTAGGCATGGGTGTTTGTAAATGTATGTTGGCTTGTCTAATGACGAATGTTTCGGCGCATTATAGCCCTCGTGTTGCTGACGGTGCCAGATAATCTGAGAACAACCAACCAATCTATTCTATGGAGCTTATTATACTGAACCACAACAGTGGCTAGCACGGGACTCTTTACTGAGGCTAACACGTGCCACAGGATTGGCTTTATATAATAAGGGCCTAAGTTGTAAAGTATTTCACAAGGATTGCGAAATGGTTTTACAAATGGTTATTGTAAAATTGTAGAAAATGATTTGCAACAATTTTTAACATCTACATTTTTTATTATTGCATCAAAAACGTTTGAAACCATGCAGACTAAAATGGGAACTGTGTCACAATTTCAGATCTAACTCTAAACGAGAAGCTAGCATTTGATGGACTGAGAAGCGACTGTAAGTTTAAGTCTCATCGAACATGATCCTGAATTTTTATAGAATGTAGAGAAAAGCCAGTAGATAATGAATGCATTTGTCAGGGGGTGCAAAAATGGCCGAAACTGTATAAAAATTGACTTTGAATGAGTTGAACTCAATGTCAAATGTCATAACTTGCCAAATAATGAGCATTCTTTGCCGAAGGACATGGGACGAAGGCTGTAAGGTTAGGACTCTGACCTCGAATTCCAAAGGTGCCGTGTTCGAATCCTGGGTTAAGGAGTGGATGTTCGATGTTGTTCGGATTCGACTTTAAACTGTAGGTATCGGCCTAATTAGTATCGGCCATTGTGCATAAAAGTAGATCTTTGAGCGCACAAACCAACCAACTAACGAGCATTCTTTTTTATTTGGTTACCCAACGCTAATGAATTTTCAAGGAGGTAGGGTGCAGACGATATTTATTTCCTGATAAAAAATACTTTCATCCTATAAAAGTGAACCAAATTGGCGATATGTTAAGTTTCAGATGGTACAATATTGTAAAGAATGTTTTTTTTGGCAAGTTAGGATATATTTGGTAATTGAATTTAGTCCAACTTATTCAAAGTTGATTTTTGAATTGTTTCGGCCATTTTTACTCTGCAGACCAGAGCATTTATAATCTATCATTTCTCTACTTTCGATGGGATATCTAAACTTGAGTCGCCACTCAGATTATGAAGATTTGACTGAAAACAATGCATTCCGAACTTGTATTATTTAAACGCTTTTCCTGCCAACTGATGATTTTCCTATTATGGTATCCTTTACCAAAAACGAACGATTTGTAAAATATTTACCCAATATTAACTAAAATATTTTCAGGATAGCTACACAAAACTGATCGTGGACTGTTGGATCATTTAAACCACCACCAATATAAAACAACCAGGGATATGATAGTAACAGTTTGCTACTTCTGCGCCATTTCAATTTTCAGAAATTGGTCAGACACCGACATCCTTGCTGCAGCCGTGGCTTGTGTATGTCTTCTTTCACTTATCTTTCGATTGATGCGATTCCAATACTGGGAAGATGGAATGTTGTTATTAGCCTATATTTGTCACTTTATATGGCTAAGCTGTGAACTGCTTCCACCTATATACTCATATTTTAGTTCGTTTGTTTTATGGGACGATAATGAGACCTAATCACTTGACCTGTGACTTATTTGATTTAGGAACTTTAATATGCGGATATTTATGCCTTGATTTTGACGAAGTTTGAATATATATAGTGTTCCAACTGTTTCACAGAAGATAATAGTTCTCAGTATTTGACCTGTGGCTAATTTGACTGTTATGGAATTTTAATATGTACGATAACTTATTTTAAAATATTGATGAGGTTTGAATATATATGCGACTTGGCTCAGTTGATTTGTTGGGCGATAATTGGACCTCAGAACTTAAACTGTGACTAATTTGTCTATTATGGGTCTTGTACATGTGATATTTTTTTTAAAGTATTGATTGATGTTTGAATGATTTTAAGTAGCTTTGACGAATGTTTTAGAATGTCTTGTTTAATATGTCGATTTACTTTTGGAATCTGAATAAAGTTTCTTTGAAACGATGACTTTTTTTCTGACTCAAGTTCGATTAACTTATCACATTTTTCGGTCTTTATGGCGTGAGTTTTCCGGTTTTTCTCCAGCCCCCAGTGTCTTGGTTTAGCAAAGGTGTAGGTCTCGTGTCCAGAAGATCTTGGAGTCGAGTCAGAGAACCGCTGTAACACTACCTCATCTAGAATGACAGTGACGTTGTCATATCCATCAACGGGGCTCCAGTTTCTCGGTGGTAAAAGGCACCCAGCTCGTGAGGGGCACATCGCTGGCTCGGTTCTGGCCTCACCGAATGATGGCGTATACAATAGTTGGGGCTGGTGCACGTTAAGTAGACCATTGCCTCAATGTCTTCTTATTGGTGTTGGAGAGAAGTGTGCTCGATAAGACTTTTATCTCGTAGTCTTATCGAAGTTCAAAATTAGGAAGCATATTTGGCTGTGATAAGCGCTTCATGGTGGTAAAAATAGACAACCGCAATTGTGCAAACTAATTTAACGAAGGGTGATGCAAACATCTAAATTAGTATAAAAATACTTAATAATAAATACTTCATTTTTACTCGACCAAGGAAAAATACAGTGATGATACCAAGATTTTTTATATATCCAGCATGGTGGAACAATGACGCGACTATAAATTTGTGAAAACAGAGTTAAGGTCTCTATTGTATAAAAGTCTAGTGATTCGATGAGAATAAAGAATTATATCACTTATTGTAACAATATTATGCTATTTACAAGTTGAGAGGCATCCCTAAGTTTAAAGGGAAATCAATTTGGTTTTCTGCGCTTCTTGAATGAAGAAACAATAATACAAAATAAAAAAGAAAATCAACAACATGACTTAAGAAACCCAAGAAATTGGGGCTGATTGTTTCATCAGGGGTCACAATCAGCCGCAATATAAAAAACAAAGAACTTTTTCTCTCATGGGACACAGACATATGGTCCAAGAAGTGGTCCCATTAGACCCCGAAAGTTCTTTGAAAAAGAAAGATTTGATGAAGAATAAGAATAAAAAAATAAAACTTCCGAAATAAATGTGGAATAAAAACCAGACAACGTACCTTATACATCCAAACATTAAATTTTTTTTTTTTTTTTGTTCCATCTGTAGAAACATTTGAACATTTAAAATAAAATATGTGTTGTAATTATTTTCTTTGTGTACATATATTAAAAGTGAAAATAAAATAAACCTCAATTAACGGAATATATATTAGTTCGGCCCTTTTCTGCAAATTGATTCGACCATCTTCCAGCTAAATAACGTCCACCAAAAATACAAGAAGGGAAGTAACTACACGACATCCAGTGTTTCTGCTGTCAAGTTCTCTTCGGGGGTTGTGACAGATGCGTCTTCACCTTGGGCGTATCTGACCGACTTCTCATACGAAAGGGATATGTTTGACCAAGAATGTCATTTCCGAGACATGAACTTGGGCGTGCCACGTCGCAGTGGGGAGAATAAAGAACGAAAGTTCGTTTCATGGTAATTGAATACATTTTTTTCCCCATGATAAGCGAACTTGATCTATTCAGTATTAATAAAAATGTCTGACATAGAAAGGGGAAAATGTTGAAAGTGAAGATTGTGAGTTATGCTTGATTGCATACGATTAATAGAGAGTTGGGAATTAGGTTATGACGTATGTTTTCTTTCGTATTTTTGGAATTTGTAGGGACAGATCTAAAAACAGTAATTAAAATAGTAAACGCATAATAATTATCTGGTATCTTTATGAAGTTTGTATGGGTTCATTGGATTCTTCTGTGTAGGTCTGCGGAAATGAAGAGCAACTTCATGGCTGTGGGTTTAGAGCTCTGGCCTCGCATGCCAAAGGTGCCTAGTTCGAATCCTGGGTTAGGCATGGATGTTTGTTGAGGTTCGAAATCCACGTTAAGTTGTAGGTCCCGACCTGACTAGCCGTTATTGTGCGCAAAAATGGGTCGTTGAGAGTACAAACAAATCAAACTCCGGAAATGAAAACTCGTAATTTTATTTCCTTGGCACTAGAATTTTTTTTTAAATTTTCTAAAATAGCTACTATAACCTTTTTTCAATACATTTTTGAAACGTTAACAGTGTATTTTTAACCTGAAAATTTTTCTTTTTAATTGTAATTTTCAAACGTTTCAAAATGATTTCCTTAACAGTTACGTGTATGTGACATTTAAATAAAATAATTATATGCATGATCCGCATTTCAAATTTAGAAAGACAAGTAACTTTTCTTTACCCTTCAATTACTGTCCTCAAAAAACTTACGTCATTGCTGTCATCGTATCTGTGAGATACATACTATAAATTTTACATTATATCTGCTTTTTATATCATTGTAGAGAAAAATTGTAAATAAGTGGAAGCAAACCTTTTTTTCCTATTAATTACCATCTTTTATCTATTTATTAACTAAGAACATACAAAACATACGTCACGCCATCTTGCAGCCGCACTTGCACTGAGAAAAAAAAGTCAGTCTGTATCTCACAGATACAAGAACAGCATTCTATTGTTAAATATTTAATTTTCTTCAAAATAAATGTTCATTATTAGATACTAGCAAAACGTTTTTCATTTTGTTACTTTAAACCGAAATATTTTGCAAAAATGTTTTGCAGTACAAAATTTATTCTCAATAAATTATAGGATTATATTCAATAAAAATATATTTTCTATTGATACAGTTTTACTACCTTTTTCTTAAAAACAGAGCAAAATCTGTATTGTTTGTTCCATTTTTGTAAAAAAACTGATAGTTAATAGTTTGTATATATTTTAATGAAAGAAAATCGGAAATTGATTATAGAATAAGTCACGCTCTATTTCAATAAAATTATACTTTTTAATTAAAGGGATTCATTTATGAATCTGATGAATCTATCCAAACTTCGTGTAGAAAAACATGTATCATGTCTTTTTCTGGTTGAGAACTTAATGTTTTTCTTGACGGAAATCAATTTATAACTTATTATTTTGTTGGATATGTTGATTGGCTGTTTTCAGATTATTTGGCTCCGTCAGCAGCACGAGGGCTATAATGCGCCGAAACATTCGTCATTTGACAAGCCATTTACAATAATACATTACAATTACAATAATTGCCAATACATACATTTACAATCTTTACACGGGACTCGAACCCGCAACCTCGCGGTCTAGAAGCTAGTACGCTAACCACTATACCGTTTGGTCGGCTGTTGGATATGTTTCACTATATATTATATAATATATATTTATAAATTTAAAGTTCTTTATTTTATAGGCCGACCAAACGGTATAGTGGTTAGCATAGTAGCTTCTAGACCGCGAGATTACGGGTTCGAGTCCCGTGTAAGGCATGGGTGTTTGTAAATGTATGTTGGCTTGTTAAATGACGAATGTTTCGGTGCATTAAAGCCCTCGTGTTGCTGACGGCGCCAGATAATCTGAAAACAACCAACCAACTTTACTTTGTAGGGCAATGTGCGCTTGTTTGAAGAACTATTAGTTTACTGAATATTGTTTTAGAATTACTGTATGGTATCTTCTATGTATGGTTGTCTCGAGTCTGAGTCACTGCATCCACGTAGTGATGGAAACTACTCGGTGCTTGCCAATTATTAAGAGTGTGTGCACGTAGTTTCATATTCCCTACAATAGTTTTCTAAATTTTGTTGTCTTTGAAACTTATAAGGCTATGTTAGATGCTATTTCTACTAAACCGCGATTTGTCAGAAATGATCGTTCTGGGTTGGTTGTCAAAAAACAACCGGGTTTGGTTGGAACGTCACAAAATCAATCCGGAAATTATTTTCAAAAATTGTTTAACTTGTTCATGTTAAAGCTAGTTACCATTTATCAAACTAAAGACAAACTGAGTTGAAACTTCTCGAGTCATTAAGTTTACTGCATAAAAGAAAAAAAAGGATATCTTTAAATATTAACTTAGAATTGTATATCTGTGTTTAAAATTGTCAGAAAATTAAGTTACTGGTCTTTTTAAATTTTTCACTGTTCCTCTAGGTCAAGAACAACACACTCGTAGATTAAATTTGATGTCTGGATACAGTGTTAAATAATGCAAGAACCAATTGGACCATTCAAATAAAATTTGGTTCACAGCTAATTCATGCGATACCAAACAGACAAAAAATAAAATTGCACTTGTTTAAAAAAAAAAAAAAAAAAAAAAAAAATCCATTCAAATTTAATATTTCCAATCTAAATATTTGAAACCATCAAATCTATTTTGTTAGAAAATCAAATTAAAAGTCAGTTTCCTTTGTCAATTTCCTGTCAGTCCAAAAGTCAGTTTCCTTCACTTTTCGTGCACTGAACTGTTTTTTAAACAATTTTTGGTTTTCACAATGCAATTTATCTAAGCATTTTGAAGGTTTTTTTCCTCCTCCTAAATAACCCTTTCAACCAGCGCGAGAGAAAGAGTTGGTTGTCAATTTTTTTCCTTCAATTATTTAAAAAAAAATATTATTATTGCTATAGTCTTAAACTATGGAAACACTTAGCTAAATATATATAGTATATACTGCCGTAATGCCTAAGCATCGTGTAGTAAAGTAAATAAAAATAACCAATTAACTCAACTCAATTCAAGACAGAGATGCATTTAACAGAAAACAGAACTATTTATTAATAACTAACACAAAGCTAGTAATAAAAATCATCCTTTCAAGCGCAAACTTCATTTAAGTATACTTCTGAACTCCTCAAGACTATTATATAAATACACTATCTGGCCAAAAGTATCCGGACACCCAGTAGTATGGACTTAGAGCATCCTGAGGCACATATTAATATGACGTTGGTCCCCCTTTTGCATCGATGACAGCCTGCACACGTTTGGGACGACTTTCCACCAATTTTCGATAGGTGACCATAGGAATTGCCTTCCAGGCGTCCATTACAGCTGAAGTGAGTGCTTGCAATGAAGATGGTCGATTTGGCTGGCTATGTAATCTGCTCTCTAATTCGTCCCAAAGGTGTTCTATAGGATTTAGATCGGGGCTCTGAGAAGGCCAGTCCAGTTTTTGAACACCCATTTCGTCAAACCACGTCTGTGCAAGCCTCGATGTGTGAATGGAGCAGTTATCCTGCTGGAAGAGAAATGGGCCTTCCCCGAAATATTGCCATAGAGTTGGGAGTGCAGCATTGTCCAGAATGTCCACATACATCTCAGAGTTTATGTTTCCAACCACAGGAGCTAACGGACCCAGGCCAAACCACAATAAACACCCCCACACCATTATGCTTCCACCACCAAACTGAAGAGTCGGTACAATGCAGTCACTATAAAAACGTTCGTCGGGCAACCGCCAAACCCAGACGCGTCCATCCGACTGCCAGACTGTAAAGCGAGATTCATCACTCCAAAGAACAGTTTTCCACATGTCCACAGTCCAATGACGGTGAGCTCTACACCATTGCAATCGATGCTTCGCATTCTGTGGAGTGATGTTCGGCTTGTGAGCGGCAGCATGACTATGGAATTCCAAGTCTTTTAACTCTCGACGGACAGTCCTGCTGCTAACACTAACGCCTGATGAACTTTGGAACTCCTGAGAAATTTCCACCATCGAGGACTTGCGATTTTGTTTCACTACCTTTTTCAGAGTTCTGCGACTGCGTTCACCAAGTGTTTTCGGCCTACCGGTTCGTTTTTATGCCGTTTCACTGCCTCGACGTTTCCACTTCACAATTACATCACTCACAGTGGATTTAGGCTTCTGTAGAATGTCCACAATCTCACGAACTGATTCCCCACAAAGGTGGCATCCCACTATTCTGCCACGATCAAACTCACTAAGCTCCTTTGACTTACTCATTGCCTCACAAACCCATAAATACAATCTGACAAACCACTACCAACACTTTTATAGCTTTGAATTACGTATCAAATTGCATCACTCGCCAGAACCACTTTTTTAAGGTGTGTCCGGATATTTTTGGCCAGATAGTGTATAAGGTTGAAATCCAAAATGATTAAATCATAAATATTGTCTGGCTAAAAGAATATAGAGAATGTATAAAGACTCAAATAGGCGATGTTTGTGAAACATAAGATCTCCCAGAGTCTGTGGAGGAAATTGGTCCAGCAGGGCAAGGCAACGTCTGGTATCGCAGGTCTTCTTCGCGTGGCTCCGAGTCTCATCATCAGTATAGTAGCTTTTCGGCCAGGCATAGGAGAAACTTGGGTTGAGGGACTCCAGGAAGATCAAGACAGCAATTCTCTCAGTCTGTGGCGTTGATGATGATCCTCTTTCCTGCATCCCTTGCTTTTACGATAGTCCACCACTCCAAAGCCCTTAGGACTACCATTTGGTGTAATTATAGTAACGTGTGTTAAATTGATTAACCGATGTTAAGTACAAGTCCACATTGGCTCAACACGCCCGTGGGATATTGACGCCCCTTTGCGTATGTAAATTTGTGACCCTGGGAATACTTAGAAGAGGGATGTGTAAGTAATGCTTCAAGCAACACCCTCTAGGATTATCAAAATGCATGTCATATTATACTATGACGTACACTAAAGTATAGAACTGTAATAAAAATTATAATAACAAACCCTCTCTCTTCAAAAACTAAAGTTGTAACAATCAGCCCCGATATCCCCTATTCAAGCACAACAAACAAATTGAACATATTTGTAATTTTCATACATCGCACTCTAGGTTGGTGTGATATCCAATCATATCTTGTTGTAATATTTCGATAGGGCATGCTTGGTTATTGACTTGAATCCAAAGAAGGCTTAATAATTATAGAGATCTCTGCTAGAAAGTATACCCCAAACTAATTAGCGTCTGTCTGTGACCAAGGGCAACTCATTACAAAGCCTTAGAGGGGGAACAGTAGGGTGGAAAATCAGTTGGCTTCATCAGCATGCAGAGCAGAAACCTCTTAGGAGTTACCAAGAAGTTAATAGTTAAATATCAGTTGTGTAATAATTTGGCTGTCAACCAGATGTTAAATATTTCTTGTGAATTTTTAGCTTTGTTGGTACAGAAATTAATGATATAAGGAATCTATAGAAAGAGGTTATTTCAAAATGACCAAAATTGGACATACTTACTTCGTGATTAAGATAATAGTATATGATGCTAAAACATCGTTAAAGAGTGGTGATCTAAACAACTGAAAGTAATCGAAGTGTCTTCTTTTGCGGAAGTCTTTCAGGAGAACACTGATATGCATGTTTGTATCGAATGGGATAAAACCTATCGTACAGTAAGAATATTGAAATAAAGATATATTGGTAAAGCAAATCTCTAGATGACGTGATTGACATTTTGGCTCTTTTTCTACTTATAAAAAAATTAGAATTGTAAAATTAGGACAAATCTAGTAGTTATGTGTTAGTTTTATGTAATATTAGTTAGTGGAAAAGTTATATATTAAAATAATGATTTAACTAGGTTAAATATACTTATTTAATGTTTACTCGTGTATCTGTGACATGGACACGGAAATCTATATTTGACGTTCTGTTAAAATAATTATTTTTTAATAAATTTCGCCACCAACTAATATTATATAAAACATACACATAACTGCTAGATTTGTCATAATTTTTCAATTCGAATATGTTTACGAGTAGAAAATATAGTCAAAATGTCCCGTGCTTCATCCAGAGAACCTTAATATATTCCAATACTTTTTACAAGTTGGTGTGGACAACATATAATATAGGTTAATACACTCGTAACTTATGCACCTTTAATACCATCACAATAAGTTTCTCTGGTGAATTTAAGTCTAGAAATATGTTTTGGAAGAAAATAAAATTTCTACACACGACCATTAAAATATTCTAGAAAGAAATAAAATACTGACTTTTGTCAGCGTGAAATAAATTCTTGGAATTCCTTATCAGAAACCCCTTCATTTCTCACAGAATCCCTTTTAAGTTGAAATTAATTCCTTCGTCTGAGACAAGTCACTTTGCAATAAATGTTTTTAGGATCTGAGGCAAGATAAAGTGTTATTTAGATTCCTTACTCACTTAATTTTCCTCTTTCCTCTACCGAGTGATGGCGTTTTAAACTCCGTATTTTATGATTAAATTTTAGCTAGGGTGTGCATAAAATATTCTTGTTGTTTGTAATGGCGCATCCATCTCTAAATGGAGTTTTTTTTGTTGTTGGTGTTTCTCTGTATTCAGCTATTCGTATTCTCGGATTGTTGGCGCCAGGAAAATGCGTCAGTAGTTATTGTGATATTCTACACTGCGGAATTGTGTTTTCTTTTATTTTTTGTATTATTAACGGGGGAGGTAATATTTTAGCTAGTAAAGCAAATAATCAAATTTATAATGCTATTTTTAAGTATATTATATGGCTCATTATAGTTTTGAGATACAAACTAAGAAGATGTTCTTCATCGCATAGCTCTGCTCTATGCGATGAAGTACACAAGCTATACTACTTGAGTATAGATTATACTATAATTTATTACTATAATACTTATATTATACTACTATGATACTTATAATATACTACTATGATACTTATAATATGCTACTATAATACTTATAATATACTACTATGATACTTATAATATGCTACTATAATACTTATAATATGCTACTATAATACTTATAATATGCTACTATAATACATATAATATGCTACTATAATACATATAATATGCTACTATAATACTTATAATATGCTGCTATAATACTTATAATATGCTACTATAATACTTATAATATGCTACTATAATACTTATAAAATACTACTATGATAATTATAATATGCTACTATAATACTTAAAATATACTACTATTATACTTATAATATGCTACTATGATACTTATAATATGCTACTATAATACTTATAATATACTACTATAATACTTATAATATGCTACTATAATACTTATAATATGCTACTATAATACTTATAATATGCTACTATAATACTTATAATATACTACTATAATACTTATAATATACTACTATAATACTTATAATATGCTACTATAATACTTATAATATGCTACTATAATACTTATAATATGCTACTATAATACTTATAATATGCTACTATAATACTTATAATATACTACTTAACATGCTACTATAATACTTATAATATACTACTATAATACTTATAATATACTACTATAATACTTATAATATACTACTATAATACTTATAATATACTACTATAATACTTATAATATACTACTATAATACTTATAATATACTACTATAATACTTATAATATACTACTATAATACTTATAATATACTACTATAATACTTATAATATACTACTATAATACTTATAATATACTACTATAATACTTATAATATACTACTATAATACTTATAAAATACTACAATGATACTTATAATATGCTACTATAATACTTATAAAATACTACTATGATACTTATAATATGCTACTATAATACTTATAATATACTACTATGATAATTATAATATGCTACTATAATACTTATAATATACTACTATGATACTTATAATATGCTACTATAATACTTATAATATACTACTATAATACTTATAATATACTAATTAACATGCTACTATAATACTTATAATATACTACTATAATACTTATAATATGCTGCTATAATACTTATAATATGCTACTATAATACTTATAATATGCTACTATAATACTTATAAAATACTACTATGATAATTATAATATGCTACTATAATACTTATAATGATACTTATAATATGCTACTATGATACTTATAATATGCTACTATAATACTTATAATATACTACTATAATACTTATAATATGCTACTATAATACTTATAATATGCTACTATAATACTTATAATATGCTACTATAATACTTATAATATGCTACTATAATACTTATAATATACTACTATAATACTTATAATATACTACTATAATACTTATAATATACTACTATAATACTTATAATATGCTACTATAATACTTATAATATGCTACTATAATACTTATAATATGCTACTATAATACTTATAATATACTACTTAACATGCTACTATAATACTTATAATATACTACTATAATACTTATAATATACTACTATAATACTTATAATATACTACTATAATACTTATAATATACTACTATAATACTTATAATATACTACTATAATACTTATAATATACTACTATAATACTTATAATATACTATTTAATATGCTACTATAATACTTATAATATACTTCTATAATACTTATAATATGCTACTATAATACTTATGATATACTACTATAATACTTATAATATGCTACTATAATTCTTATAATATACTACTATAATACTTATAATATGCTACTATAATACTTATAATATACTACTTAACATGCTACTATAATAGTTATAATATACTACTATAATACTTAAAATATACTACTATAATACTTAAAATATACTACTATAATACTTATAATATACTACTATAATACTTATAATATACTACTATAATACTTATAATATACTACTATAATACTTATAATATATTACTATAATAGACTACTATAATACTGTAATACTTATAATATACTACTATGATACTTATAATATGCTACTATAATACTTATGATATACTACTATAATACTTATAATATGTTACTATAATACTTATAATATACTACTTAACATACTACTATAATACTTATAATATACTACTATAATACTTATAATATATTACTATAATACCATAATATACTACTATAATACTGTAATGCTTATAATATACTACTATAATACTTATAATATACTACTATAATACTTTTACTATAATAAACTATGTTAATTAAGAATAGCTTGTGATTTTACATCTCCATCCAAAGATCATTATTACGTATATGCTGAATCTTTCAGAAATGAATCCCTAACTTTGAAAAGACAGAGTTGCGCAACACAAAAATAAGAGACAAGTGACATATTGGTTGACGGGAATGGAATTTAAACCCCTTTCTGTATCATGTAGCTCAACGAAATCCGTGCCTAAGCGGTTTGAGACGGCGAGCACTAAACGGACAGCGTGATGCGCGAGGCAATCACAAAAGAAGACGACGTGCGGTTGCTATACGCTTTCTTGGTACACGCGATACTGTTCTTGTGGACGTCAACACTAATTTAATCTTTGTTCCTTTTTTACATACATATTTTAAATACAGTATATCGGTCAATATTTCGCAATATAAATATTTATACTATAAATCTTGCATAATAGACAAGAAATAACAGTGTCAAAAACTAATTTATTCACGAACAACTTGGTTCCACGAGTCTCACTTGTGATGTTTACATTTGAACCGTATTTCTTTTCGTGATATCCATGTTTGGACCAAAATTGTAATCACTGGTCAGATTCTTCAAAGTACGGCAAGGGGTTAGATACACCGGTGTGCAACTTTAGTAACATCTGAATGTAGCCGAATAAGTTTATCGTATTCCTCAGGAAAAAAAGGTCTCATGATACCTTTTCTTGGATAGAGCAGCCTAAACGGTTCACTTGTTCAGAATGTCGCAAGACACTCAGACAGGTTTTCACAACCCCACATTCACCAGTTTTATTTATTGACAAATCATTCGAAATGATAATTGGCCCCACAGGTAAGCCATATGCAGCCATTATCAGATGAACTCTCATCAATAAATTTTGCAAACCTGTCTATATAAAATTCTATGCTTGTCTATCGAACACACTACTTGTCCTTTCTTACTGTCTCTCACTGCCTCACGGTTATATCATTTCATAATTTTTCCGTTTTGAAAGACCCTTCATGTATTGTAGGTTGGGTACTTAAGTTTTTTTTTTTTTAAAGCATCAATTACCTTAGTTAAATTCAACTTGTACCTAATTTGTATCTCCAATGAAGAAATGATGGTATATCAGTTATTGCTGAGTGTTCATCAATATTTGCTAAGTAACACTTCCCAGAGATCTGTTACCTTGGCTTTTTCAGTTTCAATGTCGAGGACAGAGTGTTTGTGGATATAGGTAATGATATATAAACCTTGACGACCAGTATATCAGATTCCGAGTCGAGTGTTACTGGACAAATGTTAAAGAACACTTAGCGGGAACTGAATGACAAAATTTCATATACTTTGAGTTAAAAACGGAGAAGGGGAGGGGAAGATAGTAAATTTTCTAAAGTAATGGATAGTTCCCGCATTTTTAAATTTTTTTTTTTATTCAATTCTAAATGTTTCGAAAAGGCCATAAACACAAAAATTTCTGCTCAATGCGCTTTTTCTTTTTAATTTGCGATAAAAGTTACCTTGTTAGACGTTGGCGAGAAAACGATTCATTCCGCTGGCATTGAATGTGACGTCACGGCTTCCCAAACATCTTGGCTTGAAATGCACCAGCGGAAATCAGATTTGCAAGTTTCTCGCAAATCACGCCAACCTGTACGGATCATGGCAATGGTCTACCAACGCCAACTACTTGGCAGAAACCTTACGATAACCATAGAAACAATAGGAACCCTTGAACCATAGATTTTGCTGAGTGTTTTGATCGGACTGGTTTTGGCTCGATTTTGAGGCATTTTCTATTTTTAATATTTAAATAACTAGTTTTTTTCAAAGAACGTTTGTTTATATATTTGAAATCAGAAAGGAATTCTTCATAAATATAAACTAATTTCACTCGTTTTTAAAAAATGCGGGAATTGTCCATTGTTGTTCATAAAAGAAATTGAAGTACTGTATTTGCGATTACCAAAAAAAAAAAAAAAAAAATATATATATATATATATATATATATATATATATATATATATATATATATATATATATATATATATATATATATCATCTAGTACAATATTTTTTAGGCAGTCAATGTTTTTTTAGTGAGTTCAAGACTTTTTTCTCACTGTATTAACATTCTTTCTTTTTTGTAAGTTGCATACAAAAGATAGACATTACAATACATGTTATTGTTTATATTTTATTAACATTAACTTCTATTATGTAGCTCACTAATTTTGATTGACCGAAATACCAAAAATTCAAAATCATTATTTTTTAATACATCCCCTGTTCTCATCAAGGTCAAATACAGCCTGCCTATTTGCAGACCACTGATAAAAATAATCGATTTCTATTATTTGCATAGAAAAAATATGGCGCCTCTCAAAATCAACCCGGGCATTATCTCATTTACATAAAAGGGATACCAGTTAAACAGGATTCCTTCCAATAAGGGGGATGAGGGAAGAAAAAAAAGGATAAAAAACACCCTTATTACTTTGTTTCTCAACTTCACTTTATTGTCGGCTGATTTATAGTTCCTTCTTTGGACATTTTACGGGGAAGTACAAAGGTCAAAGGTCGTTTGGCTCCTGGTTAAAGAAGGTATTAGGAAATTCATTTTACGGGGTGTTGGTTGGTGAGGCAGTTTAAATTAAGAGTGGATTTAGAATAAAGATTTCTTAGTGGTATTTTTAGATTTACCAGGTTATTTAGTTTAGTTTTTAACGTAGAAGAGTTTTGTTAAACGTTTTGTATATTTTTTTAAACGTTCAACCATTTCTGAAAAATAAAAACGCCGGACATTTAATAAATCTGCATCTGAGTTATAATCAATAAAAGACAAAAATGAAAAAGAGCCATGTTTACGATCGGGTAGCTCTTTTCTTAATAAAAAGTCAATCACAATTCATTGATGTAGTTATTTTTGGGATTTGTTTTTTAGAATCTTGTAAATTAATTAGCAAGTATACAAATGATGGTTATGCAGTTATCGAAAAATAGGGACACGATTTCAAAACTCTATGACAGAGAAGGGTACTTCCGTATTAAACCGTCGACCATTGGCTATCTTTTTATCCGTGACCATATTTTTTGACTTTTTGCTTATTGCTAACAATTTTTTTACAAATCTGAATCAACTATTTATCGCAGGTAATTTTATATAATCATTATCATTTTTATTGAATGGATAACTACTTTATGAAATGTGGTCCAGTAAATTGATCTTTGTTAGAAAAATTTAATAAAAATCTAATAAAATCAACTTAGTAATAATTTAATAAAAATTAACTTTTTTGTCGTAACAAAAAGTTTGCATAGTAACCAAAATAGTATCTACGACCTTTTACCCAAATCAACATAGTCTTCTTGAATGACATCCTGCCAAGCACTTAATAAATTACAAAATTTATTTTGTCATTTTGGCACCAGGAAAGAAATTTAACAGTTGGCGAAATTCTCGTAGCGACAAAAATGCCAAAAATTTAATAAGTACACGGAGAAGCTGTTGTGAGTATTCACATGATTCTTGAGAGGATTTATAGTTGAAAAGAACGTACATTTTATCTCTCATGCCACCCATTATTCCATATCAAGGATCCTTAAATGTGAATCAACTCAGGGATCTCATGATCCAACTCATGGATTGGCTCATGTGATCCCATGATCACACCCCCCTGGACTTCTTCTGGGGATAGATATTAGTTGTATGCTGCTATTAGCTGTACCAAGATATCGCCTGTATTATGAAAAATGTTTTTTTATGTATGTTGTATGTAAGAACAGCCTTCTTGATGTATCCTCCGAAGATGAAGTCTAACGGAGAGGGATACGGACTTAAGTATAGGGGCTTATACACGAGGCGAGTAAAACGGTGAGTAGGACCTTGACAGTAAAATTCGCCATAACAATCCATGGCGAATTTTACTGTCAAGGTCCTACTCACCGTTTTACTCTCCTCGTGTATAAGCTCCTTATGAGGATAAGGAAGTACGAGAATAAGGTCACGTATGAGTCAATCCATGTTTCTCTTGATAGGGAGAAATGGAAATGATTAGTGATGAAATTTACATTATTTTTTTTACATTTCCATTCAAGAATCACGTGAATTCCTTTGACACCTTCTGTCGAAGAATATTGTGCCATGTAATTTTAATATCTTGTTTGTTTTATACATAGTTTTATACCTTTATTAACACCAACCGAAATGGCCTACTGATGTATAACTACAACTTCTGAATAGCATATAAACTGTATCGGCTCTGAAGGCAGATGAAGCCAATTGAATAAGCCAATTGAAGTAATAGGTTGCCAATGGTTACAAACAGATTTTTTACTAGTTTGTAGGAAGTGGCTAATATAGATCTTTATGGTGATTGTAAGCCTTCTTCAGCTCCAAGTCGATAATAAAGCATACACTATCCGGAAGTTGTATTTAGAGATCAGAGGTTATGCAACACTTTCAATCATCTAATGTGGTTTAAACTCATATAACTATATGTAAATTAATCAGGATTTTTGTTATATGTAACAATTTAATTACATTTATTTGCTTCCACCTTTTACTATAAACAAGACAAACTAACGTTGTCGTAAACCCAACGAAATATACATTGTAAGAATGATTCTGATAGTTTATGGATGAGTCTCAGCCTTGACGTGTTAACAAATATTCTTCTTAGAGACACAATGTTACAAAATGTAATGCATTCATCTTAACCAGTTCAGTAATCTATGCAAAATAAAGTTTGAAAGTGGATGAAGAAGCGTAAGCGATAACTTCCATCAAGGGCATGGCCTGTTACATTAGTTCAAGGTTTTGAATCGAATATTAAACCTGCTTTTGGATGTATCTTCTATCTGGTCTTCATTACGAAACAATGGGGGTAAAGAAAGCAGAAAAACTCATCCGATTAGAATGTATCATTTTCACAACCGAGGTATTTAAAAAAAACAAATTTGGACGTGTATATAAAGTAAGTTTTGTGCTGAACGGAATCATTCGACAGAAGAGCTTTCTGAGTCTTCTGCAAAAATGAGGCTTTCTTTGGTAAGTAACATTTGAAAAATTTAGTTTTAAGTTATAACATAATTTTCGGCGTGACCAAGATGTTTTCTTTGGTGATGCTGATAAGAAAAACATTTTTATTTAAAAATGTAAGCATTCACTATCTTTTAAATTAAGTAAAATAGTTAAAAACATTTTACTTTACTCAAGCATTTCTTAAATTATATGTTTATCCATTTAAATTTATTTTAAGCAGATGAATGCGAAAAAAAATTACCGTCTTCAAAATGATTTATACTTTAAATAATATCTACTATTTTGCGGTTGAATATGACTATTCCCAGTGGTTAAGACCATAAGGTGTTGATCGGAAAGTCCACGTTGCGTATCTTATGTAAAATAAAGTACTTTAAACTGGAATAATTTATCTGAGTGATGTATAATTTATTTTATTTGAAAGCAATGATTGAATAGCATAATATTTCTTTAATATTTAATAAAAATTGATAGTACTGTGATAAATAGCTATAGATTTCTTGTGAGAGAAAAGTTGTAAATATTAAGGATGACATTTTTGAGCTATGTTGACTAATTAATGTTATAATTGTTATGAGCACCGAGAAAGTGTGAGTTTACAAACGTCGAATGTTGAAACAAGAATGTGGGGATGTGTGTAACATAGCCCTTCGTCAGTGTCACCTGAATCCAGTTCGGGCAACTCACTCGAGGATGTCCGAACTGACTTCGGGTAGGAGAAAAATCAATGTTTCTTTTCCGTTGATCGGCGCAACATGGCACTAGTGTTGTCCTTGTGCCAATAAACTTAAATAAACCGAACCAAGCTATTCTTTTGATCTTGCCATTTGATTTTTTTGTTATGAGATTTTAATTATTTTGCTATAATTAAACAATTTTGAGTAAAATATGACTTAAGTTATTTCATGTAGAAAATATTAAATATAGTAGTTACTTATTACAAAAATTTAAATTTTTGCAAAATAATTTTTTTTTAGCCCTTTAATGTTATGATGCACAAATTTAAAGATTATATGAAATTTCCTATTTTTGTCAAATTTTTTTAAAGTTGTACTCCACATCAATGGGTAAGTGGTGATTTTTTTGGTCTTGTAACATTTGACCGTGAGTCTATTTTTTGAGAGTAATGCTTTCTTTTGTCCATTTACGAAGTCACAAGCGAAAGTTAACTTATCTGAATTTAATTTAAAATTTTCAATTGCTAGAAACATTTCATGGTCTTCGGCAATTTGTTTTAAAAAAATTGTATTGCCTGTATATTTAAAATATTGGAAGCGGTGTCGTTTTATTTTAGATTTTTTTCTAAGAAGGATTTTACTAAACCCTAAATATACTATAATTTTTCAATCTTATAATAAATGGATATTTTTTCTCAGAAATGTGTGATAGTTGAAATTTCGATAGTTGGAAAATAAATTAGATGAATTAAATTTTTAAAGACTCCTTTATACTGTTTTGGAAATTTATGAATAAAAAGTGTGTTTTAAGATGATTTTCTTTAAATTTTAAGTTATAATTTCAAACTTTTTGGCAGTATATCAGAATTAAAAATGATGCATTTTTATATACAAACTTTTTTTTTCCGTCAATTTTTTAATCAGCTAATTGCCATTAAAGTGACTAATTAGGACATTATTAGAACATACATAAATAAACTTGTAATTAACTTAGAGGTATTATTTTTATTGCAAATAAGATATATTATATTGACGCATGTTCCTATGGAGAATTTTGAATTTGGCTTCAATATTTATTTAATTATAAATTTTTAAATAAAAAATTTGAAAAAATACATAGTTTTTTAAAAAAAAATTAAGATTAAAATATGCATAAAAAATGTGTTCATAACAATATATAGTAGATTTTCCATAGAAAACACATTCACAACTATTGTCTACAAAAAAAAAAAAAATAGAATTTTGTAAATCGGACAATTTTTTATGAAGTTATGACCGTTGACGTAAAGTCATATAACACAAAAATGTCATTCTTCAGAAAACGCGTTTAAAGTTTACTATACTAATGGACGGGATACAAAACAGGTTCACAAAACCTACTGTAATTTAAAAAGTAATTTGAGTCTTAGATAGAAAATGGTATCATTCTAATGGTAATGAATTCGTGAATATTTTAAAACCAAAAAACAAAAACGCAGATTTAGTCAAATTTCGCGATTCCTAATGTATGCCAACCAATAAACCAATTCATACGTCATTTAAATGTCTCATATGGTTAGACTTTCAGGAAAGTATGACACTTAATGATTTGAAGTTCCTTATATTTCCATATTACTATAACACTAAAATAAGGATTAACATCCTTTCATTTTGATTATGTTATAGACTTAGAGGAAATTGCAAGTTAAGGTACCTCATCGATCACCATTCTGAATTTTTTTACAGAGTTTAGAGAAATGTTAGTAGATCACACACATGAATACACTGGTTTGCCTGAACAAAAGTAGCCGAAACTATTAAAAAATCCAATTTGGATGATTTGAACTAAATGTGATTGACAAATACATCATAACTTGCTCAATAATGAGGATTCTTTTTTGATTGGTAACTCACTGCTCTTTAATTTTCAATTAAGAAAGTTGAAGATTTGTGTTTCCAGTCACCAAAATCATTTATGTTTTAAAAGTCAATCAAATTGGCAATTCCTATTTAGTAATCAGTGGTGTAATATTTATCGCCAACTAGGCTTACTTTTAAAAGATGGAAGTATTTTTTGCCAGAGAATAAGTATCGTCTGCACTTTTACTCATTGAAAATTAAAGAGCAGTGGGTTACCAGATAAAAAAGAATGCTCATTATTTTGCAAGTTATTACGTATTTGGCAATCTGATTTAGTTCAACTCCTCCCAAGTTGATTTTTGAATGATTTCAGCCATATTTGTCTCGGCAGACCAATGGATTCATGTGATCTACTAACATTTCTCTACATTCTATTTCGTATTGATTATTATTGACTTATGAATTGTCTATTTCAGATTTCCATTTTTGTCAGCATTTTTGCTGTGGCACACATGGTCACGGCAATTAATGGTTCCAGTAATAAACTAAGAGAAACAAGCTCTAAAGTAAGTGCAAAAATAATAAGATTTATATTTTATAGAATTTAGAGACTAGAAGAGATAACACGAATAGAGAATAGAGATAACACAAGTATTTTAAGCAGCGTTCGGTTGCCTGGTAATTTGTGATTGAAACATTTAAGAATAATAAGTATTTATGTTTTTTAGCTGCATAAAATTTTTAAAATTTTTGTTAAGTTAAAGGAATGCAGTTATTTTAATGTATACAATTTTTTTCGAAATGCAATTACATCAAGCTTTCTGATCAGAATAGTAAATCGCAAAAAAAAAAAAAAAAATACTTTAATTAATTGAAGCTGTTATTATTTAACAGCTAAAGGGTTTTCTGTTGCCAACTCCAATTTATTAATACATAAATGATTTTCAAGTTTTATGTTGCCATTTTACTAGAACATCATTAAATATAATTATCTTGTTAAATATCGGGATTTTTTATCAATTTTATTTATGGTTTATTTTGGAGTTTTGGAAGGTAGCTAAAAAAAAATTACTTTAAGTTTAAGCCTAATGTAATAATTATTTGCTTGAAGTTTTTATTTTTTTTATTTTAGTTTATAAGACCGACTATCTCTGATGGTTCCAGTGCCAGAAGGGAACAAGATGGTCCAAGGTCTATTCAATTAAATTCGGAAGCCAAACAAATAGTGAGATCTGAAATCAAGAACGATCACCATTCAACTCAAACACAGAATCGCCCTCATTTTCAGTCATTGGAACTACATGCAAGAAGGAGTCCTCTTGATCGAGACATCAGCAGAGATCAATCTTTGCAACAACCACAACTAAATCAACCTACAAAATTCTCAACTTCAGGCGCCCCTTCCGAAAATGGTGCAACCGGAGATCTCTCATATAACCAGCATTTGAAACAAGATTCTGTTCGCACTTTTAAGAATCATCAGCTTCATGGATCCAATGGTCAATCACTAAACCAGCAGCAACTTTATAATAGAAATCAGCAAATACCTGAGAGATATGAATTGCGAAATGCTATGCAGGAAGAACCAATCCAAGTACAACACTACAGTGACAGACAGAATGCACAAACTTCACAATTTTACAATGCTAGACCCCAAACCCCATCCCAACAACAGACCTACAATACAAGGGTGCAGTCTCACGAACAGCAGAAACAAATTTACAGTCAACAATCCCCTGATCAGCAAAAACAGATCTATAATACCAAGTTTTCGCAGCCTCAGCAAGAAAATTTTTACAATGTCAGACAGAAATCCAATGAACAGCAGAATCAACAGATTTATAATTTAAGACAACAATCACCAGATCAAAAGGCACATAACTACAATGTCAAAAAGCAGTTCTCTGAGCCCCAGCAGCAACTCCACAACCTTAGGCATCAGCTAAGTGATCAGCAAGAGCATCTCTATAGCTCTAGGCAGCAATCAGAAGACCAGCAAAAACAGATCTACAACCCTAGGCAGCAGTTCAATGAACCAGAGAAGTTTTATAGCTCACACCAGCAGCCATATGGGAATCAGAAGCAGCTGCATAATACAATGCAGAAGTCACAAGATCAACAACCACAGCTCCAAGACACTAGACAGCAGTTTCATGTACCACAAACTGGACTTTACAACAGACAGCAATCATTCGCAGAACCAAAGCCGCACTACGACACTATGCAACAGCCACAAGATCAACAGCAATTCAACAACGCCATGCATCGACACAACGCAAAGCAGCAGCCACATGAACAATCAAAAATCCACAACAACATGCACTCCCTGAACGTTAATAATCAAGATGTCAACCTCAACAATTACTTCAAGGCTGCTTCAATTGATCTAAGTCAAGTTCGTAGTGATGGCCCAATAGTTTCACACCAAGATGAATTGGCTCAAATCACATCAAAAGACTTGCAAAATGCCCGCAAGGATATTCAAGTATCAGCAATAGAAAATCGGGAACTTGCCCGTCCACTAATTTCTTCCATCAACTCAGCAACTGTTGGTGTTTCTGGTAAGCAACTTTTCTTTTTATCGCTATTGTCTTCAATATTCATTATATTAATAAATGTAACGCCATGAAAAATAATTGAACTTATTTAACATATGTGTAATGCAAAAAAAGATTTTTATAGTTTTTGAGGGAGAGACTGAGATAGGAAAGGGGTTTTGAGAGAGAGAGAGAAATTTCCAGAAAGATATTGTTATCTATTATAGAGCAAAATTTTATTTGGTATAAAAGTATATTTCTATAAAAAAAAATCCATACTTGGACTCACCAATTGATACTTTATGAATCGAAATCTCGAAATCTTCGTTAGCGAATGAATTGAAAACAGATGTTCCTTGACTAGATTTTGTCTCTGACGTAGCCCGGGGAAAAAAAAAGAAAGAAAAAAGGAAAAAAAAAAAAAAAGTGGAGTGGCGTCTGGAGATCTTGTTGGCCAGGCAATCGGGTCTCCGCAAACTGCGGGCTAGATTACGGTGAGACGGGAAATAAAATTGTCGCTAAAATCTAAGAATTCAGCAATCAATTTGACCTAATATTGACAATTTTATGCCTAGGTTTCTTTTCCCTCGAGTGTTGAAATTAGGGACATTTGATTAGAACAACCAGTATTATTTATTGAAGATAATATGACTTTCTTTTGATTGCAAATACTAGCACTACCGAGTTCAACATTTTTATTGCTAAGTCATTACCTAAATAGCATTTTCGGTTTTGTGGTTATTTTGCACTATTAACAAGCATTGTACTAACAATACACAATATCAAGCGTGTTTCAAAAATATATGGCAAAAATTTAATAGCATATAAAGGCGACCAAAAATAAGCACATTTTGTAGTAGAATGTGTGTCCGGAAATGGTGTATCTGAAGTAGTATGAAAAGGGAAGTTCAGCAGTATGCGGAGGTATGTGGGGAAAAGGGGCGTGATATGAGCGTGTAGCAAGGGTGGTGGTTAGTTAAAAGATGATTGAAAGGTATGCTTTTACCTTGTTGACAATAATAGGCGCTGAAGAAATGGAGCAGACTACTTGCAGTTACCATCCGAACATGTCCTCTAACAACTGAACCTGTCTTTTGCACACTCATTTTCCATAAAAAAGATTTGCTTACTTTGGCCCCTCTATCTGCTTTTACAGTTTTGCCGATATTTTAGAAACATCCTGTATATGTCTATTGGTGTGATATTAAAATAAGTTATGTAACAGGAAATATTACTCCTTTAGGTCTGAGTAACTTGCACCCTGATATGGTCAACAACGGTGAACACATTCCTCCTACTCATGTAACAGCAGCAGCATCAGCTACAGGACGAGATGCTTCATACAAAAAAAGTGCTTCACTAAGCCAGCATTTGAAGACTCCTTTTGCGCGGTATGAATTCAGTCATACGTTGTAATTTGTATTTCAACAACCAAAAAAATAAATCTTTTTATTAGTATTTAACTCTAGTTTGATACAAAAAAAAAAAAAAAAAAAAAAAAAACACTACCTTCCTATTAAACTGTTAATTACTTCAAGTACACTCATGTCCATAAAATAAAGATAATTAAGTTTTTCCCTAATAACTTCTCAGTGGAGCAGCATAGACCCATGAAATTCACATCAAAAAGACACCTTTATGTAACATATCTATAAGTAAAACCACTCAGTCGCAAATTAAAATGCAAAGTGTATAGTGGGGGAATATGCAAAAGAACAGAGTACCATTAGTGTGAGTTGTACAGATGTATTTACAGTAAAAATCACGTGACTCATGGAGTTGACTTTTAGTGTGAGAACTGTTTTTTCTGAACTTTAGAACTGTTTGCAAGTGATGGAAAGTTTGCAATACATTAAATCTTTACACAATGCATATCGTAGAAGCGTCCCAAGCCTGCTCGATGAAATTTGGATTAGTGGAGTGATCTGGCTTATTTATAGGGGCGGTATTCATACTTTTTAATCATTTATCCAAGGCAAACGTGGAATAAAATTGGCCATAAATATCAATAAATCCGCTTTAAACACTGATATATCACCATTAAAGACTTTTCTAGATCAAGTTAATATAATTACAGTGACAAAGTTGAATTTGATTATCTTTTGCGCTTTGGGAAGCTTGTTAAACCAATTCAACATATTGAACTCAAAGACCAACTCTTTTTAACATCAGATACTGTTTACTGAAAATAATTTTTTCAGTCTGATGAGTAATATTAGACAACAGAGGATCTGTATAAAGGTGGGAACATGATATGTCATGGTAAATGTCAATTCGAGGTAGCGATTTGGTGAGAAAAGAATTTTAGTCTTTTTGTAATAAAACACATTTTAAAAAATGCCTTTAGTAAACTCTTTCTTACCTCATGTATTAGAAATAAATCAATGACTAAAGTAGGCAATATGACTAAGCAATGTAAGGTAATAAAGCACTATGGTAAGAAAGATGATAAGCACATAAACTTACTCTTCAATATACTTTTAGTTTCTTAATATTCTTGTTTTTCTTCATCAATGCATCTAGAGATTTGAAATACAGTTATTTTTGTCACCACCATCCATTTAAAGATGTGAGAAACTTCTTCGTTTGTTAAATTATGATGATCATGAGGGCTGTATAAATAAAAGAGATGGTTTGATTTCAATTCCGTGGATTGAATGACACTCCATTACATTTATTTTCCATTTTACAAAATGGTTTTATTTGTTCTTTATTTCCAGTCTGGAATAAATTCATATCGGAATGTATTTGTTCTGAATCTTAGATAGTATCGTCTGGCATTTTTAAAAGCGTATAGTTAAATATTTTTTTAATTTTTTAGATTTTAAATAGGTCTTAGAGATAAGTCCGTTACGATTCAATGGATGGTTAAAATAACGATTTATAAACTTTAAAATGTCTTTTATTAATTTCAGTTTTAACTTATTATAGGGTACAATATCTTTAAAAATTTTCAAGTCTCGTAGATGCTAAGATATGCTGTAACTTTTAGAGGATTTTTAGCCATCATAGACTATCTTAGATTTGGCATTATATTTTCACATATCTATATTTATTGGTATTTTTTATCTTTGTCTGGTACTTTTTTAATAACGTCTTTTTAAAAAATATCGAAATAAAATTAACTGAAGGGTATATATTACTGAAAGGGTCTATCTTTACTTTGCTTGAGAAAGTTATATAAAATACATATAGAAGATTATATCATTGAAGTTTAAGATTTCAACTCTTAGTAAAACATTTTATTTAAATAAATTATTCTTTGAATTTTAAGAAATTAGCTTTATATCTTTAGGTCATACAAGGGACGGTTATAATATATTGAAATATTTGATATTTATATTTCTTTTTTATGATTAATATCCTTAATTTTTCATTTAACTTCGAAGTTTGTAAAATGACACACCAGCCTGAAGGTGAAAAAACAGTCTTAATGACTTTAAATGTCAAATGACAAAGACTTGTCAATACCAGGAAACTGATAAAAAATGTTCCCACAATTTAGTAACAATAGTTTTTTTAACTTCGAGGACTGAGAAGCTATCCTTTGTTCAAAAAAGAATCCATGTTTGATCAATAAGGATGACTAAAACTTTTTGTCCGATAAATGTTTTTTAGTTGGAGATTCATTTTAGCTTGCAGATACGTGAGATTAATTTAGTGAGTATCGTCGTTTTGTGTTACTTTTTAAGATATCTATGTATTTTCTAACACTAGGTATAAATTGGAATATTTTAAATTGGAAACCAGTATAAATTGGAAATTGCATAATTTGTTGAAAATAAATATTTTTAGTGTTTTTTACTCTAAAATATTCAAGAATTGATATTATATTCTTTATATATTCAATTACTTTTAAACTAGGTTAATTTTTATAAATGTCCACAGAGTGAAAATATCACTACCACACGCTTTAAATTTATTTTGTGATGAACTAGTTCCTTTTAGAATCAAATAGATCCCCGAATAATTCATTTTGAGCCAATTTCGAAGTTTTTATAAATAAGTATATTTTTTAAAACTTTTCGATATAAACTTATATAAAAAAAAAGAACTCCAGCTATTTAAGGTTCTTTTATATATTCTGGTTGGTTTCCTGCAGCAAATCAGCGGGTATTATTTGTAATTAAAAGTAAGATTCTAAATAATTTAGTTATGACTGGAGTCATAGGATTTGAAATTTCAATTTCAGTTTTAATTAATTGAATTTAAACTCAATATTTAAATTTCAATTAACTAAGAGCATAAAATGAAGATTTTTTTAAAAAATATGCTAGGTTTTTAATATTTTGTGAAAAATTAGGCTAGTTCAAAAATTAGGAAAAAAAAATATTCCAATGTACACTGGTACCTTATGAATTGATATGCCTGATTAACTATTTTAAAAAACATTGAAATTCATCTTAAATTCCAGGTCAAGTGTTCAAAAATAATCTTGGTAACGAAAAGGAAATTTTTAATGGCACAACCACACCTCATAGAGTGGAATGACATTGAAAACACCTTTTCTTCTTGAAATCTGTAAAAATATTGTTGCACATTTACACCATTTGTATTGCATTCTACACATCTCATTTGTTAGACTTTAAAACCTAATTGACTTCCCTATATAACTTCGGTAGCATCTCCAAATCTCCAGGTAGTTCTACGCTCACATCGAGGGGGAAAAAAAACAAAGAAAAAAAACAACAAAACACGCATTTAAATTGCTTGAAAAAGTTTCATAATCTGAGAAAAAATGGCGAAAAATAATCTAAATCTTTTCTCAAAGTATAATTTTTTTTTTATTGTTTACGTTTTAATCTTACACAAAATAAAATATAGATTTGGTAGATAACGTCTGTAATAATATAGTAATTGAAAACATAATTTATTTTTGGTCAATAAACACATATAGGTAAACTTGACGAGGTTTACACTAATTTTCAAAACACTAAAAAAAAGCCTGAAAACGCAAATGCTAAAATATTACATTAAAGGTTTTCTTAGTACCCATAGTCACTATTGGAATACGGTTGTTTTGCTTCAGAGTTATGGAGAACGTTTTTGAGCATTCGCTAATTGGTGCTAAAAATCGGCAGATAGCATATATGTATCAAAAATGTATGTGGCAAGAAGTCATTTGGCTAAGTACAGAGTCACTCTCCTGGTTTGTAGTTTTAAATTAATATTTTGTTAAATATGATTTGTTTTTTGAGTAATAATATTACTTAAAAGTATTCCAATGGTTGAAAAGTTTCAAATTATTTTATCATAAAGTTAAGATGAATACAATTTAAAATTGACTATTTATTATTGATCCGTGTTCTAAATTCGTTGTGCATGTATTACAAAATCTTAAAATATGGTGAGTTTTAAATATAAGTGTTATTTAAAATAAAAATATATCGTAGTAGATAAATAAGTAGTCTTCGTTACACTAAATATTTAAAATGCGGGAGATTAATATGGGGAAATTGCCATTTATATCACTATAACACTTTGTGGCCTTAAATATAGCGTATTAGAGATAGTGGCAGAATTTTTATGAGTATATTACTATTTAAATTATGTAACTATGATGTCCATTTATTCTTTCAATTAAATATTTATGGATTAATTAAAGTTCTTGTTGTAGAAGCTATTAACGAAAATTGAAAGATTGTGAGGAATTTAACACTGTTAAATCTGGTAATTTCATGGGTTAAAGATTTATTTGACTTTCTGATTAAATTAGGTTTTATTTTAATAAAATAATTTATTTCCAAATTATTTCTTACGTGCGCTGTTTACTTAATATAATAATTTTGATTTGCGAATAATTAAACTACGTTGTATATAAATATATCACTTTTATTCACAGTCACAGTGTTCTTTTCAAGGAGATAGGAATCTGACATTGCTAGCTTTCACCTGTTAGAGTTCTTATTTGATGTTGAATTGATACTTTTTAGTAATGGTTGGTCATTGATTGGGAACTGGTATATAGCTTTTTTATGTATTGAATAGAAATTCCTTACATGATTATTATTTACAATAATTTTATATTAAAATATAAATAAATTTCATAAATGCTAATAAAAATAGTTAGAAACATTTTCATGTTTGACTCTTAATTCCTCTGATTGACTTTCTTCTGATTTAACAAAACAAACAATTGATTTTATGTGCAATCTTATTAGGAGTGGGTTTGCATCGAATGGAAACACTTGTGATGTGCTTGTGACCAGTCTCCACATTTCTTTAAAAACAAATTCGAATTTTTAAATTCTATTAGTCACTCACAATGTGTGTTTAACTTAGTCCCATTCTAATAAATTGACTGTGACTTCGTTCAGAATAACATTAATTTATAAAATCCTGAAATATACGAAAGCAGAAGACTTAAAGTGTAATGGTGTCACAGTTGGACTTTCAGAGGTCGCTCTTTTCAATGGTACCTATGCATGACAACTTAAAGTGTTGCCATATGATGGAACGCCACTCAAAAAAACTTCATTAGTGAGTTTCAATCATAGGTAAATAATTATCTGCGTATTAGAAATAGTCAAGTGTGACATGGTTTTTATTTTCATTACGTAATTAAAAAATAACTAATAAAATTAAAAAAAAAACTAATCATACAATTAATTTTCTTACTCTTTCTGTATTTGAACCGCATAAACCGCATAAAAAAGTTATATCGATGCCTTTGTATTTAAAAAAAAAAAAAAAAAAAAAAAGCAGAAGTCCCCTTTAACACCGTGCGATTTATTTGAGTGAACACACAGTGAGGATAGACGTTAATAACATTATTTTATAATAGATTGTGAGGCGACTTTAAGTTTCTGTACATTATAGAACATCATTCTGAATTTTTTACAGAATGTAGACCAATGTTAGTAAATTATGAACTTTTAATGATCTGCGGGGCAAAAATGGAAACTGCTCTAAAATCGTTTTTGAATCCATTTAACTTAATGAGATCGCCTAATATGTCATAACTTCCCATATATAGAGTATTTTTTTTTTATTTGGTAACTCATTGGCTTCTAATTTTAAATGATAAAGGGCACATTTCTATGGCACCAAATACTTGCATCTTTTAAGAGTGAGCCAAATTGGCAATACATACTGCTTTTCTGATGACCATCATTATAGGATTCTGTTAAACTAATTCAAAATTGATTTTGTAACAGTTTCGGTCATTTTTCTCATGGCAGACGAGTATATTCATAAACTACTAGCAATTTTTTACATTTAATAAAAATTCAGAACAATTCTATACATAAAATTGTAGTCGCCACTCGACTATAAGTAATCAACAACTAAAGGCGTTAATTTAATTAAAATAAACGATTTCAATATAATTGAGTCTCATTTATTAACATGTATCCCAATAAAAATATTTTAATTGTTAGATTTGGTGAGTGGTATTGCCCATTCAGTTTTATTAGAATCAAGCCAGTGCGTTGAATGTCATTTGATAGTCTACTTCCAGTCTCCATAATTAGCAACTGGAGGGTGAAATTCCAAATGACAGCCTTTTAGAACTTTGGATTGATGCATTCAATTTCTCTTTAATAACTCTTCCGCTTGTAGAGGTCAGAAGAAGGTCATGCTCACTAATGAAGTGGCAATTGGGTGTTTGGACATGTAAAAGGGGGAGTCTGCTTTCGGAAAACTATGGATGAAAGATGACATTGGAATTGCATTTTAGGAGTAGATTGTCAACCCCTCGAATCAATTTAGGCTTGAGTTATGTTATTTTATGGGTCAAATAACTGTTTATTTCTCCATATAATGAGAAATGATTTATTCATGCTCTGGTTCTCTATAATATGGGGATTTCAGCTTGTGAGAACTTTTTTCTTTGTAAAATATTTATATATTTTTAAAAGATTGTATTATTGGAATGAATTTTAAAACAAACCTTTAAAGCAATAAATTTTACTAAAATAGTTCAGATACTCTAGGAAGAATTATCATTTAAATTTTAAAATTAAAGTACTCATGTAATGGAAAAAAGCGACAAACGAAACACGTTGAAACAATTATTTTTAAATTTTGTTAGTTAATTTAAGATGACTTTGTAACACTTTTCTACCATATTAATCTTGCATAAAGATTTTTTGGGGGGTTGGAAGGCTCTATCAAGTCCATGTTAAAAAGGCCTTTTTATCAGAAAGTACTCATAGCATTGGTTTAAAATTTCGCACAGCTAATATTAAAACACTTTTACTTAGACTGAAAAATGCTTTTGTAAAAATAAAGTTTTGTTTAGGATTTATGATATTTTGAAATTTTTTAATAAAATTTTCTAAAAAAAAAAAACATGGTTAGGAATTTAAAAAAAATATCTAATCAACATTTCTGCAAAAGCATATGTTTGTTTGTGTAGAAATACAATATGTACCAGAAAAAAAATTTGATTGCAAAATATTGAGTAAATACTGAGGAAAAGGTACATTTATATGAAAAAACAGCATTTTGAGAAAAAAAGTACAAATCAGACGGGTTTTTTTCAGTGATGTTATTTTTTCGTAATATAAATACTTCGAATGAGCGCATTGCCCACCAAGTTAAACCATTTTGTAGATAACAATTCAAATATTGTGATGTGCTAAAAACCTCGAAATGTATTCAGATAAAAATTTTTGCCTTTCGACTTCCCCTTAAACTATTTGAATATACATTAAGTAACTAGTTGTCAAAATATCTAACATAGTTACATTTCGTTTTAGGTATTCATTCATCTTTATTTATAATTGTGTTCTGCTTAAGGGCAGATAAATGAAAATGTAATTGTGAGTAATTTCACTAAAACAGTCTTTATTATTGATAGAACAAAACAATTGCAGTTATATTAATATGATTCTTTAATAAGGTGTTTTGAAATAGAGTTAACGTGTTTATTTATAGATCTGAAATTGGTATACAAAGCAAAATATAAAATCATGCTGTCGGTGCTAAGAAATCATAATCTACAATTTTTTTTATGCATGATCAATCCGTTAATACCTATTTTACTTGACAGGGGCTATTTAGTGACCTTGGTAACATTTGGTTGGTTATAAAGTTTCTGATTTTTCAACCCTTATTGGGAGCTCTCATTTTTAATTTTTTATATTTTCAGTCACCATTTTGTTTTAACAACTATTTAAAATCACTTGTGACGTGAATTTTGACTTGGTGATAAGCAGAAAATAATTAGTATTGTCCTTGGGATTAAAATTTAAGATGTTCTGTCAAAATGCCCCTTATACTAGGAAATTACCATTCTCAAAAATGCACAAAGGGGAGTCTATTACTTTTCAGGACTGATAAAAAAAAATTCGGAAGGTGTTATATGAATTACGTACCCATTAAATATGTTTCAAAGTAATTTCCATTTTGCCCTTTTTACACCTCTGGGTTCGGCTGTAGTGTAGAAGTTTCGGACACAGCTTTTATAATTTTTTTACGGAATGCTCATTAATTCTAAAGTCACAGTTTTCTTAATGTCTTACACATCCTCAAGACTTGTTTCCTTCAGTAATTTTTTTAGTTTCGGAAAAAAGAAATAGTTTGCAGGTTTTAACTTTGGAGAGTATGAAGAGTGATTCATTTTCACGGTCTCATGTTGGGTCAATACCGCAAAAACCGCTTCACAAGCAATGCAATGTGAGGACGTTTATTTCCGCTTAAGTCGGGTAAGAACTTCTGTCTATCACTCTCCTAAGACAGTTTTGTTAGGTAGATCAAGTTCATGATGAATGCGAAAGATTTGAGGATGTCAAAGACATTAAGAAAACCATGAAATCAGAATTGAAATGCATTTTGAAGGAGGACTTTAAAAACTCTTTCCGAAACTTTTACAGGCAAGCACTGAAGTGCATTACGGTAGATGAAAGCTGATTCTAAATATGTGAAAAGGGAACGTAATTCGCATAATGTTTTTCATTTGTAGATCAGCCCTGGAAATTAATACCCGCACCTGGTATATTGTATATTCCTTGTACGTTTTGGCCGAAAGTTTTTTGGTGGAAAGTCTTGTTTTACCATTCTATGTTGCAAGTATTCTTTGTTTTAAATTGATGAGCATTCCTGAAAATAAGCTAGTTTTACAAAATTTCATTTTTGGATGAAGCATAGAAGTGTCAAAAATAACTAAATATATCAAGTTCATTGAAACGTTCGAATGAAACAGTACATCGATCTATTGCTAAGAAGTACAGTTGGGAATTAAGGTTAAATACGGGTTTTTATAAGCAATTACTTAGTTTAAACATTGAAAGACATGATGGATTTTGAGAGCAGACTTTGCTTTTCCGTCTAATTGGAATATTCTGAAAGATATTTTTTTAGGTAGAAGATATCATTATAAAGTTATAAATGCGCAGAGAGTACCCCTTATATTTTTCCCGGAGGTCCTCTTCATCATGTAAGTAGAACAAATTTAATGAGTAATTTATAATGATTAAAATTTGTACTTGTGTCCTGTGCAGTATGTCTCTCATGGCGGATATTCAAAAGAAATTGTAGAACAACCAATCAGAAAATACTATTTTATATTTCATCGTTTACTTTTGTTACTTATTAAATAAATTTTACAAAGTAAGTCTATTTGTAGATTATTACTGCTATTTCACTATGTAATGGAATACAATAACTTAAATAACTTTGTTCATTTCATTTATGAAAAACATTGTACAGAAAAATATTAATGTTACTATGATTTGAAGAGTATTACAAATTTGTTTTCGAACTTATAATTGATAGTGTTTTATTTTTGTGCAATTAAGTTTTATGAAACATTGTACAAAAGTATTTTTTAAATAATGTTAGTTAAGTTTTTTGTATGACAAACTTACTAATTAACATTTATTTTTGTAATGCAACGTTCTCGATTTTACTTTTTAGCTTAATGCAAAAAACAATTTGTAAATATTTTCGTTTTGCATTTTCTTTGTTAAATAATATCGTTTCACCATACTATGAAAGTTTTTACAACTTTATTCTAGAATTTTAAATGAAAAATCTTAGATTCATTGCATACTAAATTTTAATTAATATTTCTTGATAGGATATTTAATTTGCATGAAAGGAATATTTTTTTTCCGAAATAAGTTGAAAGATAAGATCCGGCGTTCTTTATTATAGAAAATTTTAGATTTTTTGTTTGACCCTGTTATGTTTGATTTGTTTTTTCAAACATAAGAACATTAAATTGAAAACTACATAACCCTTGTTAAAACATGACAATTTATTGAAAGAAAAGGATAAAAAAAACTACACAACAAAGACATTTCTTCATTATTATCTTTAGAAAGTTTTATCTGCATCTCATTATTTTCTTACCCTTTAAGTTAAACTTAATTTACCCTCGGAAGTGTTGTTACTATATATAGATTTTAATTAAAAATAAAGAAAACGTGCTTGTTTAGTGATTCAATGTTTTTATGCCTTTATTTTACCATATATTTATGCTTGAAACGTTCTTTTCATTTTAATTGACAATTTGTGATCGTTGTTAAGCATGATGTGAGAAAACATTTCGATGGCGTTATTTACTAAAATAGTTTTTATTATAAGGGTTTCAAAATTATAATTATAATATTTACATATACAAATTATTTGATATTCGACAAACATAACTGATTCTCTATCTAAAACAAAAATCAATAATTAAAGTAAAATCCACTGTAAGCAGTGGTAGAAGTGTGGGTAGACGCGGTGTGACGCTTCCCCCCATTTTTCAAGAAAATACCCATGCGTCCCCCCCACTTCTAAAACCACTGACATCCATCCCACCTCTTTTAAAAGCACTCAATCCGCCAAAAAATTACTAATGAAAAATAATATTAACTTTTAAATGTAGTGAAAATGAGATAAAGTTATTTATTTTTACATTTGAAAACTTTTAAACAAAACGTGTATATATCATATTATTATAAGAAAATGTATTGAACTGCTCTGAATAAGGATATAAGTATTTTTACTAACAAATACAGTTACACTTGGTTAATTTTTAACTTTGGAGGAACTTTCTTTTAAGTTAAATTTCTATTCTTGTTTCAGATAAAGACAAGCTATTTATTTTTAATTTTTTTTTTTTTTAGAATTCTCTAGCAATTTAATTTTATGAAAGTATGCACATTTATAAGTATTATTTAAATCTAAATAAACAGTTATGTATATAACATTGAATTATTACTTCACTTTATCTATTACTTCCAAGTAAAAAAAACTAAGTCGCCGAATATTCATTAAAATAACAATAAATTTTGAACCCTTTTTTAATGTTAATGTTAGGAAGTATAAATTATTTCTTAGCTAGATAATATTTTTATTATAAGTTATGAAATTATAAAATTTATCGTTGAAGATGGGAGGAGGGGGAGAGGAGGAGGAGGAGAGAGAGAGAGAGAGAGAGAGAGAGAGAGAGAGAGAGAGAGAGAGAGAGAGAGAGAGGGAGGGGGGTGCACTTGTTACCAAATTTTGGGCATCACCCCACTATTTTTTCGCCACTTCCACCACAGATTGTAAGATTGTAATTTAAATTCAATATCTGCAATCTTCCTAGACATAATTAAGCATGTATTTTACTTTTGTTATTTACTATCCACGACACCAAATTATATTTTATGATGTACCTTTTTTTTACATTTTTTTTTACTTTCAATTACCATATGTATACATAGCGTAAGAAAAGTACAGAATACGCAAAAAAAAAACAAAAAAAAACATGGTTTGTGATTTAGAAAAAAATTCTGTTTCTGTGTCTGTGGTCAGCATAACTCCCGAACAAACTGACATATGATGTTCAAATTTGGTGCTCGGGTTGGTGGTTCACGTTTTTCATGCGGGTTCATCTTTTTCAATGATTGCTAAAAAACGGCTCTAACGATTTTGATAAAAATTGCTGCGGTAATGCCTCTTAAGGTGTTCTAAACATCCTCACTTCCGAAATTCTCATAAAAATGCTTTAATGACATAAAAAGTGAAAAAACGAATGCCTTTAACATAGAGTTATAAGAATTATTGAAAAGTGTATCGCCAAAATCACCATTTTGGAGTGGTACCTTTTTTTTCTTTCTTTTTCTTTTTAAGATCCGTAGAAGAATTAACGCAAAAGTATCGCCGAACTGGCAATTTTTTCTAAATGAAAGATGAAAATATAAAAACGGTAAATGACACAAATCTACATCAGTATTATAGAGCAATTGAAAGGTGTGCGATGTTCCATACTTTTAGTTTTAAATTAAGGTGTACAATGTACATGCTCTTTCTATTATTATTAAAAAAAAAAAAAAAAAAAAAAAAAAAAGTGTTTGAAATCGTGTTAAAAGTTTTTGGTGAATGAAAATGAAATACATTTATATGCAAAGCTGGTAATAAGCATTAGAAGGCACCATTTTAATATTGTTAAGTTTCCATTGTTTTTCACCCATGGCAAACACGGCTCCATCCAATAAAAAAAAAAAAAAAAAAAAAAAAAAAAAAATCAAATTGAGATAAATGAAATAGATGTATAAAGTGTTATTAATGTATCTTTTAATTATTTTAAAACATCTATATCTAATTTTTAAAATTTGTCTACTGTGAATAAATTGATCTTGAGTTTTTGATGTATATTTATAAAAATGATTAGGGAAATTTTACAGAAATTTCAATTTAGGGTTATTTTCTTTTTGTTATTCTTACTATTTGTTCGTATGTTCTAAATATTTGATGTTAAGAAATCTTTGGTATTTATTTCGACTTTTCTTCACTGAATGTCAATTAAATTCATGGCGCAATTCATTCACTATTTAATAGTTTATTGCAAACAAGTATAATTCTTAAGTTAAAAGTACTTTTCTTAAAAATAAGCAAAAAAGTGTCCTTATTTGTGGTTTGTATAATTTGGCTGTCGTGGTTTCAAGCCAGTGCATGAAAGGTCTAATCAAAAGGAGTTTTATCAAAATTCAACCAGAAGTACAAGAAGTAGCGAAATTAGAGGTGTGGAACATTGGACAACTTTCAATTACACTATAATATTGGTCATTGCATTGAAATTTATAATTTATTCATATTTTCGCTCATTTAAATAAAAAATGCCAGCTTAGCGATATTTTTGGCGATAATTTTTAAATGGGCACCCCCCCACCATCTCTCCAAGATGGCAAAATTTGCGATGTTATTCGATACACATTACATTGTATTTCTTGGGCGTGAAACAAAAAAAAATCAATCGTCGCTGGGCGATGCTCATGGGCAGAGAGCTCTGTGTTAAAAAAGAACTCGTTCTTTAACTTGATTCTCTTTTATTTCATTTCTATGGAACTTTCGAAAGTGAGGACGATCAGAACAACTTTAGAGGCATTAGTACAGACATATAATCAAAATCTTTAGAGCCGTTTTTAAGAAATTGCTGAAAAACATGATTTTTCATTATTTCAACCTTATTTGCATGTGCAATTTGGACGAAAACTGTAATGGTAGGTCCCATGGCCACCACTAACCCGCACACCAAATTTAAACATCATACGTCAATTTGTTCGGAGTTATGTTGACCACAGACACACTGACAGACATTTTTTTTAGACACTTTTTTGAAATCAGGTTGTTTCAAAACGTAAAGAAATGCAAATAATTTTTTTTTTTACTAATGCTATACTTTCGTTACACAATGTAAACATATGGGTAATTGAAAATAAATAGGTCAATCTGAATTAGTTAAGCTTAAACTATAAGAGCTTTATAGAGTTCGAATGGAGGAGTGATTCACGGAAAGTTCAAATCTTGACTCCAAATAGCGATAACAGTTTTGATATTTGGTGACAAGTAATCTAGCCAAAATAGCTAATTTGTTAGTTTTTTTTTTTTTTTTTCAATCCTTTCCCCTACTCCAAATTGGCAGGATTATAATATTATGCGTCGTTGTTTACTTAACTTTAACTTCGGAATATATATGTTATTGAATGTCGCCATACTGCGTAACTGATGTATTTAACTTCAAACACATATAGAAGAGAACTTTTAGTGTCAGTGACTGCCACAATTGAACTTGTTCAGTTTGATGGCATGCCAATTGACCTGCCAATTTCATAGATATCTTAAATTTTAAAAAGAAAGTCTAGTAATGGACAATTCCCACATGTTTTAAAAACGAGTGAAATTCGTATATATATATATATGGAGAATTTCTTTCTGATTCCGAATATTTAAGCAAAAGTTCTTTAAAAAAATTAGTTATTTAAATATTAAGAAAAGAAAATGCACCAAAATTGATCCAAAAACAGTCAACAAAATCCGTGACGTAAAGAAACCCTATTGTTTCTATGGTTATCGTGAGGTTTCTGCCAAATAGTTAGCGTTGATAGACCATTGCCACATTCCTTACAGGTTGGCATGATTTGCGAGAAACTTGAAAATCTGGTTTCCGCTGCTGCATTTCAAGCCAAGATGATTGCGAAGCCGTGACATCACATTCAATGCCAGCGGAATGAGTCGTTTCCCCGTCAACATCTAACAAGGTAATTTTGATCGCAAATTAAAAAAGAAAAAAGAAAAAGCGCATTGAGCAGAAATTTTTGTGTTTATGGCCTTTTCGAAACATTTAGAATTGGAAAAAAAAAATTTAAAAAATGCTGGAATGGTCCATTCTCATTGCGATACAGATTTTTTTTATTTGTCTGAATAAACATATATAAGCATCATCTATTGGAAATTTATTATAATGTGTTTTTAGACATAATAAAATATTTTATTAGAAAGCGTTACAGATCATTTTTCGTTTGTTCTATAATTCCCATGGCGTTCCAGTGTTTACACCTTATCAATTCAAAAGTAAAAAATATTGAAATGAAAAATAGAGAATTGAATAAAAAGAATGTAATTGAATAAAAAGAGAGAATAATATAAAAATATCGTAGCAACGTTGATAAAACTAAAATTGTTCGAATAAAGAATTAATCCGTTTACCTTTTCTCTGTCGTATTTCAATAATTTTTCTCTTAATGTTTTTGACAACTGATGTCTTTTAAGTGCAAGTAAGTATTTATGAATTTTAAAAATACTCTATGTAAACCAAAACAGAAAAATTAAACCCTCTAACTTGAAATACTTGATTATGTGTAAGAAAGTAAAAATCCAAAATTTAATGCTGCGGTATAATACAACACTCCGACTATGTTTTTATTATTCATCAAACAAAAGTTTTTTTTGCTAATGAATATTTAATCACTCTGCATAGAAGAGAATGATTTTTTTTCCTACTTGATGCTGTTTGAAAAATTGGCCAGACAAAATAATTATTTTGGAATTTTTCATTGAAGTTCTAAATAATTCACATTCTATTCCTTTCCAATTTAATTATTCAGGTTACGCTCGACTTACAACAAAAATTGAAATCGATTTTAACATTTAGAACTGAAAACCTATCGACAGTCCTTAACACCCAAAACGAAGACGTTTATCTTATTTGAATAAAAAGGTCGGGCAACGTAACAGCCTTTACGTCTCAAGAAATGAAGATGAAGAAGTTGTGCCCATTATTTCTTAGCTTCTCAACTTTTCCTTTCCTTTGGTGTCCGATGTGATTTATAGGCCTCATTTCTGGACATTTTACGGCTGACTACTAAAGGTCAGAGGTAACCTGGTTCCTGGATAAAGTGGCAATAAAGAAATTTATTTTGCGAGAAGCTGATTCCTGTTTTCTAAATTTAGAATGGTTGGGTATTGTTGGGACTGTACTTGTGAGAATGTTTGGACTTGTCAGGATATGAAAAAGGCTTAGTTTAAAGTATTATTGATTTAAAGAAAATATTACTAAAATAAACTTTTTTGCTTTGATTTTCATTAGATATACATAGTATGATAATCTTCAAAAACATCGATCTTTAATTTAAAATTATTTTATTTTCTGTTGCCAATGAATATTTTTATTAACGATAAACTTATTTAATTAATTTTAAAGGATATTTCTCTACTTTTTTTTAATACAAATGTAGAGATGGGTTTAAAAAAATACTATTTTCGTCTATCTGCCTCTACTTAAGGTCAGCATTTTAAGTAATAACTTTAAGTGTACCACTCATATCAACAAAATAGTAGTTTGATGATGTATTTTTTGTCTTATATCATCACAGTTAATAAATTGGTGATTTTTTGGTTGTATCCTGTATATATCTATTATTTATAATTCTATACGATCTAACTGAGTCATCATATGCTTTTTTCAAAGAATGTGTGCCTGGTTTGGTTTGTGCGCTCAACGACACATTTTTGTGCACAATAACGGCTAATCATGCCAGGACCTACAGCTTAACGTGGATTCCGAACCACAACGACAATCCTTTCCTAATTCCAGGATTCGAACCCTGTACCTTTGGCATGCGAGGCCAGAGCGCTAACCTCACAGCGGTCAGGTTGGCGAATGTGTGCCTGGAAATGCATGGATTTAGGTGGTAGGTTCAGGTGTTTTATATATGTGAATTACATAGACTGGTTGATGCTACAAATGTTTAAAGAATTTTTAAGAAAGATTAAGAAATTTGTAAGTTAAGCTACCCATATTAAAGCAAGCTGTTTTATGTATTAATGGCTTCTTATATTTGATAACGTTTTTTTTTTTTTTTTTTTTTTTTTTGTATTTCATTATTTTTTTTTTTATTATTTTTTTTAATGTTTTTTTATTTTTTTTTTCATTTTTTTTATTTATTTTTTATTTTGATTGTATTTCATTATGTTTTTTTGCTTTGTTTTTGATTTTGATTGTATTTCATTATCAAATTTTTTTTTAAGGGCTAACCTTTAAATTCCGCCTTTTAACTCAACCCAACATAATGGATTGATTTGATCTGATACATTCAAAATCACAGTATGCAACTCTCTCTAACGAAACGCTCCAAAAGATAGTTTGAAAACTCACTATAGATAGTGGTCTAGAATAATACTTTTCATTCACGAAGTAGCTGACTATTTTAAGACGAATTTGAAAGGGAACTGATTTTTTTATTTATAGTATAGAAGAGAACTGGCCAGATCCATTAGGCAGTTAAAAAAACGATTACCATCGCATCTATGAATGTCTGACAACATAGGTAATTTAAGCCAAAATTACTTCGTTCTAATTCCAGATATGCTAATATGTTCTTAATTTAGATATATAATGTTTGAATAAGTCATTAATATTAGGTGAGATTTGGGAGGTACGGGAGACTTTTTACAAAAATTATTTTGGATAAATTTTTTTCTGTTTACACAATATTGAAATTTCTAGAATAACATCTTGAAACATTTTAACACACTTAAAATATAAATATGATGATAATTATTTTGATATTAGTTAAATAGGCAAATTAAAAGAGCAAGAAAGATGTCTCAATCCTTCCATCAATTGAGGGAAGGATGGGACATGTGTGAAAGTTAAAATCTGTGCATGATTTTCAAAAATATTGTGAAATAAGGGCATAAGCAGTTATTTTTCCATTTTTACCTAGGGTTTATTATGTATTTTTGAACCTTTATTTTACCTAACATCATTTCAAGTTGTAAAAATAAATTGTCGTATTTGTTACGCAATAAAAAAGTTATTCCCTATAATATTTCCAGCCAAATAATTATGCTGACTGTGCAAACTAAAAAAATTGCATAGTAAGCATAGTTATTTGGCTGGAAATTTCATAGGGAGGTCCTATTCCTCCCTCAGGCTTGGTGTCCCATTCCTCCCTAGACACAACATTTCAATAAAATAACTTATTATTTAAAATATGTTGGTTTTAGGTCTAACTTAACTTGTAATTTATAAAATTTTTTATTACTAGGTGTACAAAACATTAAAAACAATTATGTTACCAATAATGAAAGATGCTGAAAACTTATATTGAAAATATAGAAAGGTACTTTTAGTGTTGCAAAATAGCTTTTTTGTTACATAACCTCCTAAAAACCTGCAACTAAAATGATTCCAAGCTAAAAATATAAAGCTATGGTTACTTTACCTGGTGGGAGAATCATAAATAAATAAATAAATAAATAAATAAATAAACAAACAAACAAACAAACAAACAAACAAACAAACAAACAAACAAACAAACAAACAAACAAACAAACAAACAAACAAACAAACAAACAAACAAACAAACAAACAAACAAACAAACAAACAAACAAACAAACAAACAAACAAACAAACAAACAAACAAACAAACAAACAAACAAACAAACAAACAAACAAACAAACAAACAAACAAACAAACAAACAAACAAACAAACAAACAAACAAACAAACAAACAAACAAACAAACAAACAAACAAACAAACAAACAAACAAACAAACAAACAAACAAACAAACAAACAAACAAACAAACAAACAAACAAACAAACAAACAAACAAACAAACAAACAAACAAACAAACAAACAAACAAACAAACAAACAAACAAACAAACAAACAAACAAACAAACAAACAAACAAACAAACAAACAAACAAACAAACAAACAAACAAACAAACAAACAAACAAACAAACAAACAAACAAACAAACAAACAAATAAATATGTTTTATTTAGAAGTTATTGCAGGTACTCTATCCTTCCCTATTCTACCTTATATATTGCTCTTACATGCCGTTCAAATTCATTGTGTTTCTGTAAGCAGAATGGCAACGACTTCAAAGCTTTGACTTTTTAGGTTATGTTACTTCAAATCCAGGCTCTTCCCTTTCCTGATTTTAGTGCTGGCGAGCAAGCAAAGCGATAGTAGATCATAGGATGCCAACTTAGACCATGGAAAATGGTGGTCTACTTAGGAGATACCCAGCATTTATTTGATAAAACGTCTAATATCAGATTCGAAGAGAGTAATTTACATTTTACATAACGAGGTCTCTTTGTGCATTCATAAAAAATGTTCGTAAAATGTAAATAATTTTTCCTAATTATGCTTTTAATATGTTTTTATGTTTATTAACAACTATGTGTATACATATGTTATAACAAATAATTTTCTAATTATAAGTTACAATTTTCATTTTATAATTAATAATTTTCAATTTATAATTAATAATTTTCTATTTATTATTAATAATTTTCTAATTATAATTAATAATTTTCTATTTATAATTGATAATTTTCTATTAATAATTACTAATTTTCTATTTATAATTAATAACTTTCTAATTATAACTAATAACTTTCTAATAATAATTAATAACTTTCTAATTATAATTAGTAACTTTCTCATTATAATTAATAATTTTATAGTTATAGTATTTTTTCTAATTATGCTTTTAATAAGTTTTTACTTTAATTAACAACTATATATATAAATATTATAATTTTAAAGCTTTATTACTTTTGGAACTTTTTTTTATCAATAAATCGAACTTTCACTGTGAATGGAAGCTACAGACTATTTTTTACGGCGAATCAATACAAAGAATATCAAACTTGGTCCCCTTTCTCAGTGATATCTTTATCATTATCAAGATACAACACCTTATCTCGTTTAGAAATGTCGTTAAAATCACTTCTATGTTATATCATATCATTATCATGATAATTAATTTGCGTCAATAGAGTAACTTACGTCATACACGAGAGCCCACTGACAAAAGTGTCCTGAGTAAGTTCCTTAGCTTTGAATATAACGTGACATTTTGGCGCCAAAGTGACATCTATCTTTTGTCTATTTGTGTCCCGATGTCTCTCTCATTCTTTCTTGACCAACTCTTCCATTCCTTTCAACCTCTGGAAGTTTTCTCAAACAAAGTTTTAGTTGAAATTGATCAGAAAACAGAGATGACCACTAAGGTAGAGATCTACCATTAAGAAGGATTGTCAGATGGAAATGAAGATTAATGTACACTTGTTCCATTAAATTTCTTGTTTGATAACTTCATTCTGATCTCATTATTTTCAATGGATATTTCTTTTGAATCATTTTTTTTCTATTGATGGCAATGTACAAACATGGATGAGTAGTGGTAAAAAGTCTTTGAACTAAATTCAATAGAAAAGTACGCTTGTCGGAAGAAAAGTTGAATTTATTTAGAGTTTTGGATGATATGAGTAACTTAATTATTTATTTCTGGGTTGAATGGGCATTGGACATTGGACATGGTGACCATAAATCATTTTACAGATTGTGAAATTCTGTCAAAACATATTGTTAGAAAATATATTAGAAAAATAACCTGAGATTATATTATCTAATTAAATAAGTGTTTTAAACGTAAAGATAACTTAGATAAATTTCTCATTGCGAAAGGTCTGCTTACACTATTTCAGAAATTAAAAGAAAAGCGAAAATATGTTATCACTTTTATTGATGTTTATATTATTAGAAATTGAATAATATTTGATGGTTCGTTTAAAAAAAACTAGTAATTTTTTTTTTTATGTGTGATCGCTAAATTTGAGTAGAACTTTTTCTCAGAGGGGTTATAAAAATGCTTAACAATTTATTTCGATCTTACGTATCATGATTATGAAACGAGCAACAAAGTTTATCATTTTTATTTTAAGTTCTTATTTTGTTCAAGCACATAAAATAGTTCAATTTTGTATTAACATTGCTTTAGAAACACTATTTCAATTTCAGTAATATAAATGTTTTTGAATATTTATTGAATATGTTTTAAAATACAATAAACCTTTTAATTAATGCATATACATCATGATTGTCGTATGACCAAGAGTAGGTTTTCTTCTGGACTCAAAGAGGTGACTCTCGGGAGGCCTTTTGTGCACCATGTGAATGTGCCGCATGGTGGGTGGACTTGCCAGAAGGATGGTTGGTTGGTTGGTTGTTTTCAGATTATCTGGCGCCGTCAGCAACACGAGGGCTATAATGCGCCGAAACATTCGTCATTAGACAAACCAACATACATTTACAAACACCCATGCCAACACGGGACTCGAACCCGCAACCTCGCGGTCTAGAAGCAAGCACGCTAACCACTATACCGTTTGGTCGGCGCCAGAAGGATGGAATCGTCGATCATCGGAGTAAATATATATATATTACACAAGGAACAATGCACATCAGTTTTGTTTTTTCGTCTCCTTTCCGACGTATGTAGTCACGCCTTAAGAAGACGTGTGTCAACCATCAGATATTTTTAGTCATATCATAAGAAGACATGTGTCTTTCATATTTGTAAGCCTCCAGGACGGTTACCGACCAAACGGTATGGTGGTTAGCGTGCTAGCTTCTAGACCGCGAGGTTGCGGGTTCGAGTCCAGTGTTAGGCATGGGTGTTTGTAAATGTATGTTGGCTTGTCTAATGACGAATGTTTCGGCGCATTATGGCCCTCGTGTTTCTGACGGCGCCAGATAATCTGAACACAACCAACCTCCAGGACGGTTTGCTTAAACAATCAGTCACAACCCAAAATTGTGGGTTGGCCATCCATGTTGGGGACATAATCAGCGAATGTATTCTGTGAGTTCAACTTAGTGTTTTCACCACTTTTTCCTCCGGGAGGCTGGTCAATTTAAATGTTTTTTTGTATGTTTGTTAATATATGATTGATTTGTTTATATACACTTTACTATGAAGTATGAAAAGTTTAAAGTTTTTCTATTTTAAATCTTTGTTCTTGATTGAGGTCTATTATACACTTTCTGTTATCTAAATTATGATACAATACCTCGGCAGGTACATTTTAATAGCCTAACGATCTCGCCGTCATGGGTTGGTGTCTGAAAGGTTGTCGGGTCTTGTTGACTGTCCCCGGCATCTTCTCATGACAATAATATTTCAGAAGAAATTAATATACAGTGGGTAAAAAAAGTCTCCGTACGGAAGTCAAAGTTACAAATAAATTAGAATAATTTCTAATCTTTTGCTTCTTATCTTCAGTAACTGTTGAAATGTGTTTAATTTGATTCTTTAAAATAAGTTTATAATAAATGTCTGTTTTTTACAAAACGCATCAAGTATTTAAATTGAAATATTTATTAATTGTTGCTGAGTGCCATGCAAAAAAAGTTTCCGTACCTCCTATGAAAATTAATTCTGACTTTTTCCACAACAGACTTGCACTACATTTTTAAAACTGAAGAGTACGCAAGTGTTATGAAGACATGATAGCAGCAATTGTTTAATTTGAGCTTGTTGCTGATTGTCTTTAAATGGAGTTCCTAAACCTATTCTTGAGTTGGTGATTCAGTTATGAAATAATTGATTATATAGGAAAAAATTGTCGAAATCTTTAATGAATTGAAGTCTAGTACAATATATCAATCAAAGACACTGATGTGCTTCAAATTTTTGAGGATAGAGATTGATCAGGAACATTTTCAAAGCTAAAACGCTTGCATAAAAGAAATATCCTACAGTAAGGTTCAATATATTCCGCGAATAAGATCACCTCAGGTCGCACATGACTTAAAAATTTCTAAACTCATTGAAGTCAATTCCCAAGTGACAATTTATGTGCACTGGTTAAGATGCTTTGCGTTTGAATTTCAAGATACATGTACCTATGCTTATTTCCTTCGACATAACGTAAATTGCCTATACCAGCAGCTCCATACAACTTCACACCATAACGTCTCCTCCACCGTGTTTGACAGTTCCACATAAATTATAAGTTAACATGTGTTGATTTCGTTTTCTCCTGACCATAACTCGATTTTATGACCCTTGGATATTTAATTTTAACTGATCACTAAAAAGGACTTTGCAAAATCAATGCTCTTTTTCCATCATTTCATAACTGAATCATCAACTCACGAATAGATTTAGGAACTCCATTTTAAGACGATAAGCTACAAGCTATAATTAAACAATTGCTGCAATCATGTGTTCATGACACTTGCGTACACTTCAGTTTTGAAAATTTACTGCAAATTTTTTGTGGAAGGAGTCGGAAGTAATTTTCATATTGCGTACGGAAACCTTTTTTGCATGGCACTTCAACATCTCCTAAATATTTCAATTTAAATACTTGATGCGTTTTGTAAAAACAGACATTATTATAAACTTATTTTAAAGAATCAAATTAAACATATTTCAGTAGTTACTGAAGATATGAAGCAAAAGATTAGAAATTATCCTAATTTATTTGTAACTTTGGCTTCCGTACGGAGACTTTTTTTACGCACTGTAAGTAACCATAGAATCTGTGTAAAGGAAACTCACGGTCGTAAATAGCGCTCTCATGTGATGTTGTATTTCATATAAAAGCAACGTAGCCTCATACGTCAGTTACGTAGTAATTACCTTTTCAAACTACCTAGAGTTATTTCCCATAGTATAACCACACTGAGTCATTTTGCTAGTGCCGACCAAACGGTATAGTGGTTAGTGTGCTGGCTTCTAGACCGCGAGGTTGCGGGTTCGAGTCCCGTGTTTGGCATGGGTGTTTGTAAATGTATGTTGGCTTGTCTAATGACGAAAGTTTCGGCGCATTATTGCCCTCGTGTTGCTGACGGCGCCAGATAATCTGAATACAACCAACCAACCATATTGCTAGTCAATATCCTTTGTATCTCATAGTATACGAGTGTCAGTAGATAGAAAGAAAGAGTTCTATACTGGGTGGGGGTGTGGAGTAAGATCTTGACTTATGACGACATCATGACAATGCCCTTGTAACGTTATATGACCCTGACTTACGGCAATCATGATGACAACACATGTCAATTTCAGGCTAAGGCCATAGACACTCCCCCCCCACCGATACGCAACTCTATTTTTTTATCTACTTGTGTCACGTGATTTCCTTTTAATGTAATAACTAACTCTGTTCAATACTTTATTTTGAAAAAGCTGAACTATTCTATTTAAAAATTTAAATACATGCAAATTAATAGTAATAGGAATTCAATAGAAATGAACAAAAATATTTAACTATAATTAGTATATTTCCTTCGATAAATGTTAAAATAGAGTCGTATTTAAAACATCTCGGACTTTACTTGATGTTCAGAAGGACGTAAATCACTTATAATTCGCAGTTTGCGTCTAAGTTTATTCTGGCCATTTTGGAAAGGAAATAAATCAGTAGCCAAAGACGCCAAGTTGGCTATTTATAAAAGTAAATGAAATCACGTTTCCATCTTATTTCCAGTTGCTTGATATTCGACTCCGTTGCTTCTATCAATAGCAAGCAAAAGAGATTTCAAACGCGAGTCCGGTGTTGCCAGATTCTATTTTGAGCTTTGCGCAAGTTCGACAGTTTGGTAAATGATGATGAGGCCTGTGTAAAGCAAAGGGGACAGGATTTGATTTTTGCTGTTTCATAGATAGGATGGTGTTCCTTTGCAGTTATTTATCAGATCTCATTTTGCAAAAAATGTTTTCTGTTATTTTTATCTGAGAATAAATTCATATAAGGAAGAGAGTGTTTGTGAAGGAAATCGTCTGTCAGACTGAATTTGAAGACTGGAATTACAGCATTGATTAATGACGTAGTTATGAATTACAAATAAATGAATACTTTTATGTTTTTTCATTTTTTTTTGTAAACGAATTCGAAAGAATTTCTTACCAAGTTTATTCAAAGTCAAGTTATGTTGTTTAAAAATCAGGTAGGTATAATAATATTGGATCATTCAAAAAGTTCAGCGTTTTTCAAATCGATGCGCTTCCTTATTATTGTTATTTTGTTGTCACTGATAAGGATAGGCCTTGATTGAAGCAGACACGTAAATTCGGTCTTTACTGCTTTCATTGCACACTTCTAGCTTGTGTTGTGGCAAATTTTTTTTCGCTGCATTGTGGAGAATAGAGAATCAAAAAATTCTTTTGATTTTAAGAAATAAAAAAAAATGCTAATTAAAGTGCTTGTAATATTTGTGCTGCATATGAAGAAGTCCTGTTTCTGAGAACACAGTTCGAAGTTGGGTTTGCTATATTTTAGCTCTGAAATTTCATACTCGAAAAAAATGTCCGCACTGTATGAACGTACTCTGAAAACGAGGAACTATTAAGAGATGTTATCGCTGATAATTCACTTTATACAGTTCAGGAATTATCACACACACTAAGTAATATAAAAAATATGGTTGGTTCATGATAATCTGGAAAATATTGGGTTTATAAGGCATTAAGATATATGAATACTTCATTCTTAAACACAACGGAATTTACTTGCTCGAATTTCGAATGTTATTCTGTGCTGAAACGAAATGAAGAAGCTTTTTTTTAAACGTCTCATTACTGGAAATGACAAGTGAATGTTATACAATATTGTTGTAAGAATCATATGAGCCTCTCCCAGTAACATCAAAAAGGGTCTTCATTCTAAAAAAAAAAAAAAATGTAATGCTTTGAGTATAGTGAGATTTCCAGAGAATTGTTCATTATAAATTGCTGCCACACAAACATACAAAAAATTTCGAAAAATGCCGTTCTTAAATGGCAGTATCAAAAACAGAAATCGAAACCAAGTGGCAAGAACTGACCAATCATCGAAGTGTTTTCTTCCAATATGATAGTTTTCGTCCTGTATTTCGTCGAATGTCAGGCAGAGTCTTAGTGTGCATAGTTGGAATATTTTGTGCCACCCTCCCTAATCACTAAATCGGATTTTCCCTTTTCAGATCATTTCAAAATTGTCTGAACGGCTTAGAGTTTAGTTATTTGGAGAGTGTGAAACAAAACTTCGATAACTTTTTTTTTTTTATAAATAGCGGTGATGATTAAAAAAAGAATTTTACAGCTTTCATAAAGATGGCAAAAGCCGTAGAAAATAATATTGCTATGGTGATTCAATAAAATTGCCTAGGTTTTTGTACTACTCTATTGATATTTATCGTAGAAACAAAACAAAACTCAGGGCTTTTTGGAAGACTCAATACTTTAAAGTAGTAGATTTTTTTGGCTCAGTCTCTGATGTTTATAGGTCCTTTATTTAAATTGACAAAAATATCTTAATTTTTCTTGAACGCATGCCGGTAAAATTGGTATAAAAATACAATTTCTAGTTTTTTACTTTGATTTGCCTTTTTTTATCAGAAAGTAAATATAAAAAAATTAAAAACTGATAGTTTTATTGCATTTATCAAACCAATTATCTGTTATTATATACTTTTATTATAAACACTTTTTAAATTGTAATCCCGATCCACTTATCCCCCACTACTGTACTTGTATATCTGTTACTTATAACTTTACTTTTAAAATGCATTCTTTTTTAAATTGAGAAGACATGATAGCGATCGTGATAGATAGTCGAAATACCTTGCTGGAATTTTCCAGGTTTCCTTCGATTCGATATTCAAATACAGGGCAGTTTTCTTTTGAATTAACTATAGGAAGACATTTCCTGCATTCATAAAACCTGATCTAACGCTATTTTCTTGCAGTACATCCCTCGTCTTGAGACTGAAGATCACTAACCAACTTACTGTACTTTTAAACACTAACCACAATCCTTGTAAAACAGTAATCTAAAATGAGATAAGTACATTGATTAGAAAGATATGTTTTATAAGTTTCATTAACAGAACAAAGATGTAGTAATGTAAATTTATCTGTAGCTGTAGAAGCATGACATTCAGCTAAAATTTGCTTGTTTTTGTAAAAAATATAATTGATGACTAGAAATGGAAAATGAACTAAAGTACAAAAAAAAAAAAAAAAAAAAAAAAAAAAATTGAAAATTGTTTTTTTACGGAAAAATGTCATCAAGACCAAGCTAAACAAAGTGGAGGACGCCCAAAGTGCGAACTCCAGTAGCACTAGTTAAAATTCAATCTGGTTCTTAGTCAGAACCTAAGTACCAATGCAAGTGTTTTTCATTTTTTGGCTCTCCTGAAATTTTTTCTTTTTTTAACTTAGATCGTTTTTCATTTCTAGTCCTCAATTGTTGTTCTTGTTTCAAATTATAGTATAAATTATTAAATAAAGTATTGTCCCTCCTTAAAGACGCCCTATACACTGAATTACTAAAAAACATAACAATATAATAATTAATATCAAAATTGTCCTTTCAATCACTACAATTTTCTTCACTCCACTAAAAACAATATATTGTTATTGAAAATCTTACTTATAAATTTCAACAATCCTACATTTATAAGAAAACCTAAAACGCCATTACATCTATCTCTTTTTACTTTTCTCCCAGTATAAAAATAAGACCAACTCCTTCAAAAGAATTTCTACTTGTCAAAAGAAAAAGGAATGCACAAAAGCAGCAAAATACACAAAAGCGAATGGACTCTTCTGGAAATGTGAGCAGCCATTCCGTGATTGTGTTTCCTAAAATAGAACACACTTCGCGTGGTGGGCGTGTCCTTCAAAGGAACAAAGAATGTCAGGAAGTATTTATGCATATTACTTACAAAAGGAATTGATAAAAGATTCCATGCTGTAAGGTCAGCCGTAGATGGATTCGTTGAATGGTCAACATCTTTATAGATGTAATAAGGAGGAAGATACTACTTTGGTAATAAGATTGACTTGACATTGTCTGGATCATTTGGAGGTGTGTGTGGGAATGCCAATTAATATTGGTGGCGTCTTTTTGAGAGATATTTGTGGCATCTAAGGATATTTTTTACTATCATAATTTTCTTTGCCCTTTAAGTCCAGACTCATGATGATTTCTTGGTTAGTCTGAAGATAAATACGGTGCCGGAAGTAAGGAACATTACGGTTCATAAATATATTTTCTAGTGGAATGTTGGAGTTGGATCACTAATTCGCTGAAACTAAAGTATATAAGTTGTTTGAAAAAAAAAAAAAATTACGTTTGGAAATTCGATTGATGTGTACACATATACTTGAATAAATACAAAATTGATATTCTAAGATGCTACAAAATTGATATTCTAAGATTCAAAAATTCAGGGATGGGTAGTGGAGGGAAGGGGAGAGGAGTACTAGCATTTGCATTTTGGGTTTTTGAAATACGTTTCTCAAATGGGGAAAATAGGTTGGAGAAGAATTTATTCGGGAATGAAAAGTTTCAAAGTTGGATAAATTTCGTTTCAAAAAGATTTGTGCCAAAACATTTCTTTCCAAAATCTTTAAGGATGAAGTTAGTCTTATTTTAGAAGAACAAAATATTTCGTAGAATGTTTTTTGGGGAGATTTGTTAAAAAAAAAAACAACAATGATTAAGTGCAGAACTTTTAAAAATATACAATAGTAAAATTTGAATACAAACTTTGATTGAACACCGTTCAGGAAAATTCCCTGTTATTTAGAAACCGACATATTATTTAACATGGAAGCCAATGATCCTGACATTTTTCACTGCCTTGTTTCACAAAACTTGAAATATTGACTATGGTTGTTCTAGTTTCAAGGTACGGATTTATGCTTCCATGGTGACACATCGCTATGTTTCAAGTAACCTTTATCATTGTTCACGGAACATCAAGCTTTTGGCTTTGAAATATTATAATGGGGCATTGGAGAGAAATAAGAACATTTTTTATTTACTGCGAGATTTATTGTGAAATGAACTGTGTCCAGGATTTATTGAATGTGGAATGATGATACATTTCAGATTAGCATTACGCTAAGAAAGAGAGTATACAAAGGATCCGTCAGTACACCTGTCTGTCTAAAGTCAATGATTAAAAAAAAAAAAAAAATCTTCAAATGCTACAAATACGTTCTATGTGTTAAATTAAAGGTCTTGAACTGGAAGTTCCAGAAATGGAGATTGGAACGTAAGAAATATACTTTTACTATAAATGCTAACAAGTATCAAAAAGCCTAAACTATAAATGTTAAAGAGGTATGCCATGTACCAATTTGGAGCTTTGGATATACTATAAGATAAATAAAGCTAATTGAAATTCAAAGGTCAACGGAAGTGATTTATATTCGAACGGAAGGGAACTTTTTTTCCCAAGTCTTGGCTGTAAATAAGGATTTCCAATTAGATCTTGTGTAGTGTATGGCAAATTTTCTGGTTTGTTGTCAGGTAAATTAACCAGAAATACCCACTTGGTGACATTTTTGTTAATAATAAAAAATAAATAATAAAAAACCCCAAAAAACCCCCTACAATGGCAGTTGTTTTACATTTGCCATGTCATCAAACGTAACAGGGGAATATTTACAGTTTTAAATGTCCCCTGATTGTACATGCTCGGTATCTGGTTCTGATGTACGGTAAAAAAAATGAATAGACACGAACTTTATATTTAAGAGTAAATGATTAACAGTCTTCAGCCCACTTAAATAATAAAGAGTAGTTTCTCCAAGATGCATACAACGTCATGTGTTTGAAGAAACTAATCGTATTTTTCTTTATTGAAAAATATAATTTTTCCCTGAGCATATGTGTGGAAACCACATCGACCTATTTTCAAATGTTCCTGAATTATTTATTTTTTAAGAATCCTTTTATTTTTGGATTTTCTCTGGATATGAATTTCCATAAAATTGTAAACTTTTGGCGTTTAGAACCATTTATCTTTAACCGCATTTTCTGAATAGCGCATGCTCTGCTGTTGTCTTGGAGGAAAATTAGCAACCACCCCAGGGATCTATATCAGCGACAGTAAGCTAGTTAGCTCGGTAACCAAGGATAACCTACTATACATACAGTATAGCATAGGGATACAGTATATCAGCTATACAATTGATATCAATAGCTAAAAGATTGGTTGGTTGTATTCAGATTATCTGGCGCCGTCAGCAACACGAGGGCTATAATGCGCCGAAACATTCGTCATTAGACAAGCCAACATACATTTACAAACACCCATGCCTAACACGGGACTCGAACCCGCAACCTCGTGGTCTAGAAGCTAGCACGCTAACCACTATACCGTTTGGTCGGCTAATAGTTAAAAGAGTAGATACAGCTTACGACTCAGTGTTGTAACTCTTAAACGTAAATGGGTCTCAAATTTGTGTGACATGGGTATCTGGTGCCGAAACTTTTCAGAATTGATATGCGACTCCGTAAGGATAGGGGCCAGCATAAATTGCATGTAAAAATGATTATTAATTAATTTTCTATCTTTTATAATCATGTTGGGATGACTTCTGTCTTCAAATATACCAAGAAAAATACCAAGCAGAGAACGCCGACCAAACGGTATAGTGGTTAGCGTGCTAGCTTCTAGACCGCGAGGTTGCGGGTTCGAGTCCCATGTTGGGCATAGGTGTTTGTAAATGTATGTTGGCTTGTCTAATGACGAATGTTTCGGTGCATTATAGCCCTCGTGTTGCTGACGGTGCCAGATAATCTGAATACAACCAACCAACCAAGCAGAGAAGTCTTCATTTTAATTTCAAGTTTTACCGATACAGTGATTATTTACGCAACATTTCATCCAGTATTTGAGATTAGAAATCTGTGTTGAGAACTCGGTGACTGTCCAAATATATTTCATTAAATTCTTTATCTTATTCGAGTATTTATTTACGAAATAGTCTATTCATTTCAATTGATTCTTTTAATCAACAGTGAGTTGGATTTAAACATTTCAAAACATGTGTACGCTTGGAATTTCATTGTTATAATCCAATCAATACTCAAAAACCCCATTGAAAACCAGGAACCCAGAAACTCAAGTCATAACAACTTTTTTTACAGACTATTTTAGTTTTTAGAGAACATTCTACTTCAATCCCCCACCCTACATCCCATCCCTAACAACAAGAAAACTGAACTTTTTTTCCACAGAAAACTCTTTCGAATTGGCCCATCGGTATCCAATAAAAACTTCTCGGGCATATTTCCCCTTCGAATCAAATATTTTCATGAGTTGGGGAATTGGCGGGTTGATAAATGCCCTCTCGGAATGCTCCCCTGCCCTTTTTTCGCAGACGATCTGACGACGACGCTGGGAAAGATTGAATTTTTGCTGCTGTGTCCCTTTGTGTTTCCATCCTTGGGTGTGGATGATGCTGGTTTAATCGATAGAGGAATTTTGAATCGATATAGGGGCTGATATATCGGAGTTGCATTGTTGTAACTGGAATGGTAAATTTGTTAAGATCTTTTGTTGAGATTCAGGATACTATCGATGTTCGTAGAGGGTGTGTTTTTAACACCGAAAGTTATTATACAATGGCAATTCGAAAATATTTTGTAAGTCACGTTTTTAATTAGTTTTCTCAATATAGTAGTATTTCTCAATACTCTTAGTGAAATATTTAAAAATAGATTGGTTTTAATAATTTTGTTACGAGTTAGTATTATTCTAATACTGAGTATTGTTGATTTTTAATCTGTCGTGAATGTGTCGAAATTAAGAATTAAATTAACAAAGTTAGTTCAGTAAGAACATAATGGCACAAAAGTGACCCCCTCCCTCGAATTTAGAATATCTCAAATACCATTACTTTAAAAAAATATTTTTCTGTGTATGATTATACGTAATATATATATTTCTTTTAAAAGTTATATTTTCTTACATTTATTTGCTAATAGCGATAATACAGGTATGAAAACGTTGGCGACACCTGAGTTAAAGAAATTACAAGTTTTTCACCAGGTGTTGGTTGTAAGATCGTTTGCTATATTTTTCGGGAAAGGTCGCCTTCGAGTATATAAAAACCAGCTAGAATTGGAATTTGGTTCAGTTGGAGCTTTCGAGCTGTTTTGAAATTAGTTCAGTGTTTTTCTGTAGATGAAGGTTTTGTAAAAGCTTGATAGCGAGTTATATCAAAATTAAAAATAGAAAATTGTAAAAGTTCAGAAATTCCTCCTGGATCTCGTTATCAAGGGGTTCGAACCCAGCCAGGATTTCGGGGATGCGTTTCTGAAGGATAGATCAGTAATAAATTACCAATCCATCCTCGAACCCCGACGAATAAATTATTTACATATGTCTGAAAGGGATTTTCTAAAAAATAATTATGTAGATGGATTTAGATATGTAGATGATTTATTGGTTTTTATTTGTAATGAACTTGAAGCTGTTGTTGATATTTATCCTAATGATTGTAATAAAAGATCACATTATTTGGACTTGGATTTTAAAATTAAGGAAGATTATGTAAACCTTGGTGTCTATGATAAAAGATCAGATCCCAAATTTTAAGTTATTAATTTATCCAATTTTGATAGTAATTTAATAAAATCTTTAGGAATATATTTTTTTCTCAATTTCATAGACTAATTGGCATTTGCAATAATAAGAATGATTTGGATAGTGCATTGAAAATGATTAGAAACAATTTAAGAAAAAACGGATTTCCAAAATATTTTTGCAATTTTAATGTTTTTTAGGCCTTTATACCCCCATTTCGGGCGATATTGAAATTCTCAGTTAAATAGCCCTAACTGGTACTTGGTCTTCATTATAGATGGCAATATTGTTTTTCTTCAAGTGCGAAGCTATTTTGTTTTTCGAAAGTGCGGGATTGTTTTCTTTTTGGGATAATAGTGTGGTTTGATGAAAGTCACGTAGAAGGTTACTATTTCTGACTGGAGAGGTTTGTTGCTGTTTTATAAATGTAAGTTAATTTATATATATTTATTTGACTTTATGCTTTGCAGTGGGATGCGTCAGGGTTCGAGGATGGATTGGTAATTTATTACTGATCTATCCTTCAAAAACGCATCCCCGAAATCCTGGTTGGGCTCAAACCACTTGATAACGAGATCCAGTAGGGATTTCTTAACTTTTCAATCTTTTACTTAATGTAACTTTTCAAATTTTCGATTTTTAAATTTGATATGTTTCAGATTTGAGAATTCTATTTTCATGCAGCATTGCGCTGAAAATGATTTTTCAGTTTTTACAGTTTTTCAGTATGGCAATAGTTTTGTACCTCACTTTTATATTTTAGTCTGGGCGCTAATGTCGAAAAAAGTGGTCCCGTGGGCCACTTCATGATGCAAACATGTGGGTGGTGTCATTCGCTTCGTATGAATGCGTAGAAAATGAAATCCGATGGTGGGTATCTGGCATCCCGGTATGAGAGGCGCTGCAGTCGCAAATCGAAAATGGCAGCCTCCTTACCACCTAACATACGTTTTTGACGAATAATGGCTTTCCAGCTAATTTTATCAACTTGTTGACTATTAGAAAACTTGTAGGAAATAAAATTTTCTTTTCAATGATGTTATAACACATGTATGTTAGGTAAAATTACAAAATTCAAAATGGCCGCCACATCGCGATCTTAAGTACGTTTTTCAGGTTAGTTGGTTGGTTTGTGCTTTCAAGGACATATACTTGTGTACAATAACGGTTAAATAGGCCGGGACCTGCTACTTAATGTGGATTCTGAACCACAAAGAACATCCATGCCTAACTCGGGATTTGAACCCGGCACCCTTAGCATCCGAAGCCCGAGAGCTATCTACACAGTCATCAGGTCAGATAGAAATGCAGACTGGGATTTGCACTTGGCAGCCACACATGATTTCATAAAGTATTTCTTTGCCTTTGATCGACTAAACTATGTAAGAATAATTCCACTGTACTTGATGGATATGTGAAGATTTAATAAAACGCATACAACTCAATGGCAAGGAAAGTGGGTAAACAATGAAACCAAAATACCGTTTTGCACTTTAGGAGCCGATGAAGCTCTGAAGCACCAGAACAGAAGACTTAAAGTCCAAGGTGGACTTATAGGCATCTTCTGGCTGATTCTTTCTGGCTGAGGGAGGTCACAATAATTGCTGCAGCAACCAAAGCAATGATTAAAAATGCCCCTCCCAATGCAAAGTGTCACCATGAACATTGTTTATCGGTTCGCAAGCGTCAGGATCAAAACGATGAAATGTTGAGAGGGATTTAAATCGACAGCCAACCCTTTTAAATGCAACACAGAACATCTTATACTCTTATACACCTGGTGACTAATCAAGTTCTTCTCGATGACGTTTAAAAAGACACACGTACATTTGCTGATATTGGTGAGAGTCTTCTTTCCAAATTCATTGGGGAACGCATTAAAATGATCAACCTACCAACAGAGCCAGCAGAAGAATCAGTATCATCAAAGCCTTGAGCACAGTTTTGGGCACCAATGTAAAAGGTGAAACGTAAGCCTGCAAATTTACATCCAAAAACGTTAAAGTAACATAAAAGGAAAAAGTGTTTTTTCAATATTTTCTTTCAATTTATGTATATTTTCTTGACTGGTGATTGCAGAAAGAAGTCGGTGTGATATAGATTTGAAAGCAACTTTTTGTCGTTATGAATTCTCATTATTGCCACTTGCTTTGTTTCTCTTATATGGATGTATGCATTACTGATTATAAAAAAGCAAGCTTATGGGTATCCTAGCGGTGCTTCCTCAAAATCTATACCCTTCATCTAATGAGAAAAAATAATTCTCACACAATTCATTTCCAGTAAATGAAGCGGCGGAAACTGTTGCAGTAGTTGATGGAATAGCAGAGCTGTATTCCATTGATAAACCTATGACTGGCAAGACTTGTGAATAATTTGCAGCTCACTTTGTCAGACAAATGTCATAGAAGTTTGGTATGTACAAAGAGAATATTTGACACCTACAAACAGAATTCGCTGAAGACATCGACATGGGTGAAACGTCAGGGTAAATCGGTCCCTATCCAATACAAAATGTACCCATCAACAAACATCCTTAAAGTAACCATGTACCAGTTACTTTTGCACGAAAATACTAAGGATGAACTGACAGAATACTTGGCATCAAAAATAGACTATGCAATCAAGAATAATAAACAATTTGTTTGCAGTTGGATAAATCACATAAATGCAAGCCATATGGATGTGTCGTGTCTTGATACCACGCAGGAGGAAGCAGATACTAAAAAAAATTTGCACAGTATACATGTTGCTTCCAGAGGCATTAGCAAGATTGACATTTACTCCCCAGACAGAGATGTATTAGTACTTGATCTTCGGAGATATCCAATGCTTCCAAGAGAATCCCCCATTATAGTGGGCACTAGCAGAAGCAAACGAGTTCTTCAGAGTATCTTCAGCCCATCTATGACATACTAGGGCCCAATAAGGCTTCAGAACTACCAGGACTCCACTCCCTTTCTAGTGCTGATATCGCAGGATAATTTGCTAAAAAAGAAAAGATTATATGGGGGAATGCTTTTTATGCAGCTAGTGTTGACATAATAGCTGCACTGGGCCTTATGGATCATTCTGAAACCATTTCCACAGAAATGTTACAAACATTTTAGGCATTCGTTTGTCAGGTGTATGTACCGCGAACCAAAATGACAGACACTGGGAAAGTAAGATGGTGGCTCTTCAACAAAAGACTGGGGAACTTCTTGCACATACAAAAGCATCTCTCTATCCAGGTCTTTTGTGTGCACATTACCAAGCAATGATTTTGGCTCAATATACTCCGACAGCATCCTGACATACCTCAACCTATTGATTTGGGCTCGTCTCTATTATGTGTACAGAACCGTGCTCCGCAGGGGCTTTAAAAGTTGTCTAAGTGTTCATGTCTGAATCGTCGGTGTGCCATGTGGTGGAGATGATGACATGTGACAACACTGTAGTTTTTGACTTGATAAGGAATGTTAATGTGGAAATTGAGGATGAAAATGTTGATTTAACTTAATGATAACGAAAAATCTTAATATCGTTTACACCATTTGTTACATATAACAAAAACTATTACACTGTTACACTCTTCTGTAACACTCACATTCCAAATATTAAAAAGCTTTGTCGTATCAATTTTGAACTGGCGTAGTATATTATCAGTCTGTTGTAGTTAATTTTCTTGTGAAAAATGTCTAGGCTTTATTTTACTGTCCAATCTGTAAATATTAACTATCTGTTGTGCACATTTATCTTACAATATAATGAGGAAACTATTATTAGAGTCCCAAAGAGATGCCCAATAATGGTGTCCTTTTGAATTTTAATTTTTGAAGCGACAATGTAAAGGTGCTGTAACGGTCAGAGAGCTTTTTCTTTTAATTCCAAAAAGTTTTCTAATAACCAACATGTTCATATAGCACACCGGAAAGCTATTATTCTGGAAAGACGTTTCGGCAATGGTAATACAATTGCCATCTTGAATTTTGACTTAGGTAGATATACCATTATAAAAGTTATTTTCTTTTCTACAGTTTTCCAACAGCCAACAAGTGTATAAAGCGCACTGAGAAGCTATTCTGAAAAACGTACTGTCCACTTGATGATGTGTGGTTAGCTCTCGGGCTTCGCATGCTAAGGGTGCCGGGCTCGAATCCCGAGTTAGGTATGGATGTTCTTTGTGGTTCGGAATCCGCGTTAAGTTGCAGGACCCGACCTGATTAACCGTTATTGTGCACACGTATATGTCATTGAACGCACAAACCAACCAACCAACCTGAAAAACGTACTTAAAATCTCGATGCGGCAGCCATTTTGAATTTAAGCTACCATACATGTGTTATACACCATTGAAAAGGAAATTTTATTTCTTACAAGTTTTCTAATAGTCAATAATTGATAAAATGAACTGGAAAGCCATTATTTGGCAAAAACGTAAGCTACTTGGTAAGGAGGCGGCCATTTTGGATTTGCGACTGCAGCGCCTCTCGTACCGGGATGCCAGATACCCACCATTGGATTTCATTTTTTACGCATTCATACGAAGCGAATGACACCACCCACATGTTTGCATCATGAAGTGGCCCACGGGATTACATTTGCTCCCGAACTATTTGCTTGATAGTGAGTTTAATATTGTTCAGAGAGATTTTGTGAGTCTTTGAAATGAATAATAAATGATAGTTTTTATTTTTCTAAAAGCTGTGTTACCATTTTCTCTGGAGAAATTTGTAGAAATATGAATATGATGTACATTGAAGAAACGAGTCTCGGTACTAATTGAATTTTTTTAGTTGATTTCAGAGTTTTTTGACAATTAGGGGGATGGGGGGGGGGGGGTTACAAGTTGCTAAATATTGCAAGACTTGTTTACTAGTGTTAAAACACTTTGGCAGCCTGGTTGGATCACTGCATTGTAGTTTTCTTTCTCAAGGGCTATACTAAGGCTATGCTGCGTCGTAACATTATTACTCTAATAATATCTGCAATTTTGTCTCGTAGCTTTGAACTTAGTCGGACAATGAGCCTCCACCTTCTGAACAAACCCAATTCTTTTCAAATCAAAATTTCTTGATAAAAATATCTTTGTTTGAGCTATGTGGTTGATTTCGAAACCAATTCTTGATGCTATTTTCAAAATGTTCAGGGTTGTTTAAAAATTTATTAATACAAATAACAAATAAAGTTTTTAATATAAGTCCTTTATATGCATCACCAACTTATATGTGAATTGCAACTTTTATTAGCAAAATTTAGCTCCGATCAAATTTTTATAGTGTTAGACCACTATGAAGAAAACCATCGATTTCATAGTGATCCAGTTGCCACTCCAGTTGACTCCAGTTGTCCTAAAGCCACCGAGCTCATGAACAATAAATTGTGGGTTCGGTCCTGGTTTCGCTGAATATTAATGTGTATGATAATGGCAGCTAGTAAAAATTAAATAGGTAGTGTCCTAAATGTCCTTTTTTGGGATGCGTAGAGAGATAGGTATACACGTTAATATTTAGACCTCGTAATCTTATCGTAGTTCAAAATTACTAGACGTATTTGGCTGTGATAAGCACTTCATAGTGACAGAAATAGAACCGTTCAAACTAAAATAATTTAACTTTAAAGGGTTTACCTGCAAAGTTTTATATCGATTGAATGGTGGAAAGTGGATTAATTAGACCTACAAGAATTTGTAAGTCATTAAGACACAAAATAGAAGTTAATATAAAAGAATTAGAAAGTTAGTTCTTGTATCACAATCAGGCAAATGAACCGACATATTTGTCACCCATCTTTGCTTGATTCAGTTTGTCGTTATTCATGTGACACAAACAACTATTCATACAGCATTTTGATAAGTCAGCTTTGTATAAAATGCATTAACAGTTTGCTACCAGACTATTCTAGCATCAGATTAATCAATTTTGAGGTTGCACCGTACGCAACATACATATCTAGTTATGTAACATTTTCATTGAAAAAAAAAAGTGGACCGCTTCTATTCAGAATCTCGCATCGCAATCTTGGAACAATTGTTTGGGGACTTGCTACTTAATGACAGAACCTACCATTACTCTTAAGGAAGAATGGACTGATACTTGGTTAACGGACATACCTCCTCTAATAATAGGTTCTGTCATTTAAGAAAAATTGTAAACCTGTCCTTACCTTCATACTAGTAATCCATTTTTTTTTTAGCTACAATATGTGACGCAGTATTGCGTTATAACGTTTGAAACTTTTTATCGGGTATAACAACAGCAATCAAAAGGTGATTTACAAATTTTTTAAAAAAAGTATCGGTATTTATTAAAATTCGGTATTTATTGCATTAAAAAAAATATAAGCCTTTTTATAATGTTTTTAAATAAATGAACAATAGAAAAACACCAGTTTTTTTACCGTAAAATTTTGTATATTTTATTGCCGTTGTTATCTCTGATAAAATACTTCGTTTGTCATAAAGCAATGCTTTGCCAAATATTGTAGCCGTAAAATGAAGCATTCGGTCTATGCAGTGTCAGCCACTAGGCGGCCCGCGGGCCGGATCCGGCCCGCGACAGCTTTTTCTCCGGCCCGCCGCGCCGGTAGTATAGAAGAGCAAAAATCAAATTTTGCGGAAATAATTTTAATTTGTCTACAATAGTATATGTTTACTACCAAAAACCGCGTTTTCCATTAAGTGGCCCGCCTCAGTAAGTCTGAAAAATCCTTTTTTTTTTCTGATACTGCCAGAAAAATAAAAAAAGCAATAGTTTGAATTATTACCAATGACGTATTGCTTAGTTTATTACTTATGATACCCATCCCCCTCGACTCGTGAATGGTACAATTCAAATTCTGCTTTTTTGAATGTGATGACAGGAGTTGGTTTTAATGCATACTGGCCTATATGTTTTGACGTGTTAAGAAGAATCGTGATCTCTATGACTCCAGTGCAATAATGGCGTCGAGGACTAGTTTTAAACACAAAGTAGATAGTGAAAAGCGAACCAGCCGTCATCGTCTCGCAATTAACATCGACTAAAATGAAGGATTTACGAGGTATGTTTTAAATATCTTAATTAATTATGGGTTTATGCCAAGTCACATCGTAATATTGTCACTAAAGATTAATTTCTTTTATGACTCTAATGTACAATGTAAAGAAAACTATTTTTTTAATTATTTGAAACAAGAATCAAATATCAGTTGTTTTTTTATTAATATAAAAAAGTTAAATTATTGTTTCAGTTTTCGAAATCCTTTTATGTTGTTGAATCTTTAGCAATTATCACATTTCTAACATTGAACATATGTAGTAAAGCAATATATTTATTGGCGTATTCGGTATAAATCTGCGGCCCGCGGAAAGTTCCAACATAAGTCATGCGGCCCGTCTTTAAAAGTTAGTGGCGAACGCTGGTCTATAGGGACAATGACAGGCTCGCAATTCCTCCTATGGAAAAAATTAGCTCACTCCATAATAAATTTGGACTATGGGCATTATACTTTATCTAGAGCAACCTAGTGCAGTGTAGTTAATAACAATTTAGACAATATACTTTTTTAATCATTTTAATTAAATATATAAATATTTGTTTTATATATATAAAAAAAAAACAAAAAAAAAAAAAAAAAAAAAACCTGCCAGCTTTCTCTTATTGGAGGGATCGACAGACCACGGTTCCGGAGCCGCATGCGGCTTTTTAAGTTACTCAAACAAAGAATGAACTGATGAAGCAATAAGTGTGTGCTTTGTTTTAGTAAGCCCATTATAAACTTACTGCTTAATCTCAAACTCGAAAAATAAAGAAAATGTTACGAAACACAGAGATGAGTAAGGTGGACTGTTCTCTAATACCAACTTAAAGTCAGCGTCCTCAACGCCCTCTGGCATCTTCTCTGTTGAAATATGGACCAATCAGAATATGCAATAGGAATACTTCGACCTTTCGTCGCAGTCTCAGTTACATCGAACTTTTGTTGACTTTCGTTGTTCTCTCACCTCGAATTGAAGTAAATAGTACCTTTCGCTGTTTCACGCACTCTTAAAATGCGTTTTACTTGTGTTTTTGATGTCGAAAAGAAGGAGAAAAAGTTCTGAGGGAAATTATTAATTAATGAATTAATGGACTGAATTGTACGATTTAATTCGAAACAAAAATGGTCTAATGACTTGTTACGTCTACCTTGATATTTATACCATAAAAATGTTTGGTTAAAAGCTCATATTGGTATTGTTTATATTTATTTCGTGACACTTAAAAATTTTTTCGATTCTGATTATCGAATGTTTGATTCATATCACGGAAAAGCCTGCTGACCCCTGGCTTATAGCATTAAGAACCATCATAAAAAATGTTTGGTAAAGAGGTTAATCGACATTTAATTACCAATGTTGAATGCAGATAACGATATTAAATACGCAAAATGATTTAAAAAAAAAAAAAAAAAAAAATCATAAGTCTTTGTTCCGTATCAATACATATAACGGAAATTTAATCTCCCTTTCAAGCAAATTCACCCTAAATCTAAAAAAGCTAAAGTTCAAAGTAATTACTGATTTTTGTACAGGCGCGAGTTTCTGCATTAAAAGCTAATTGAAAACACTTTAGAGTGATGAATACTGCCTGAAATTCGAGCTTTCGCCTGAAATATCGTAATTACATCAATCACGATTCTGGACAACAGCCATGTCAGATTTTTCCGAAGATATTAGTTTTCACATCAATAAACCGAGTTTAAAATGGGTTTGATTAACGTGAATAAAGTTAGTGAAAAATTTATAATGTTGTTGAGTTCCTGGTAGAAATACGTAGTTGATGTATTACAAGCTAAATAACTATTGTGTATTAGTGTTTAGAGAATTTTAAAATTTAAATTTTATTTTCAGCAAAATATAACATTTATAACAATTTGTTTTCTTATTTGAATAGAATTTTATATAACAAGCCATAGATATTTTTTTTATTGAACAACATAGAAAATTCCCATGTACCACTAAGTATCACACAGGGCTTACAGAAGTAAGTGGAATACATCAGGTTACAAAAAATACAAAAACAATATCCGTATGACAATATAATGTACATACAAAAATCAAAATGTGTCTAATCAAATTATTGCTGTTTTTAGCTAAGTATAACTGTGTAACCTGTTACTTTATTATATAATTATGTAATTAATTTTCTCAGAGAAAAATAGGGACACAGTTTTTATAAAACAAAAACAAATGATTTATTCTTCGTCTCGAAGGTTAACAAAATTTCTTAAAACACAACGAACTAGCTATCAAGTTTTAACAAAAGATTCAGTGCGTACGATTTCAGACGCAGCGATAATTCAGGCATCGCAAAAGCAAACGCTGAGCTCCTTTTAAAACAGCCTTCAAAATGCAACACACTCGAATTCCACGCACTGGGAAACTTTCTTGAAAAATCCAAAGCAATCGATTTTGGACATCAGAACTTCTGGGAAACACATTGAAAATTCTCGATCAACTCGTGTGTTGCCAACTTTTTTAAGCCTGTATTATTGCTGTCAGCAAATAAATTTAATAAATAGAATAAAAAAAACCCCATATAAACATGTATTTAATTATATACAGGAAAATCGTGTAATAATATTTATACTAATAAACACCAGCTCAAATTTCGGCACCAAATAGAAATGTAGTGCCCACCAAACGGTATAGTGGTTAGCGTGCTAGCTTCTAGACCGCGAGGTTGCGGGTTCGAGTCCCGTGTTGGCATGGGTGTTTGTAAATGTATGTTGGCTTGTCTAATGACGAATGTTTCGGCGCATTATAGCCCTCGTGTTGCTGACGGTGCCAGATAATCTGAATACAACCAACCAGAAATGTAGCATTTCGGATGGAGGTTGACTTTACAGACTGAACAGTTTAGCAATGAGTTTTTAGTCTAAAAAGAAAACTATCTAATGAGCATCAAACTATATGATGCAAAATGGCTATCGTTTAGGGGTAATTTGTAAAAATACAAGTTTTTTTTTAAATTTAATTCTTTTAAATTTCAAAGAATTTTTAAATTCTAAGGAGTTTTTAATTTCAATGTTTAAATAATTTTTCAATTACAATTTTTAAATTTTTAGTTTTATATTTTTTTTACGACTTTTTTTAGATTTATTAATGTTTAACAATTTATCAAATATGATTTTTGTTTAAGTTGTTAGTTTTTAATATCTTTTATTTTTAAAAAAGTTAAATTTTAAAAAAAAAGTTTAAATTTTTAAAATTGTAATTTAAAATTTTTCTAACTTACAAATATAAAAGTAAAAATTAATTTTATTTTAATCTTACTTCCCTATGTTTTAAATACAGGGTGGTCATACAGAAACTTTACCGATATGGACCTCTAGCGGCTGTTTTGTTTAACAGATCGAGATAAGATTTCAGGTATAGTTATTCTGAGGTATGAGCTCGAGATTCTGTGAATGGCAACAAAATGGCTCTCACGATTACGATTATAGTTACAAAAACTCGATATTTTTGAATGGCAACACTTACTTTTTCCTATTACAAAATACTCAGTGCATGTGTAAACACTAAAGAGCGTTGGAACGGTACGCGTATCATAAAAAATGAATGCGTAATGAGCGCACAAAAAACAGCTCTACAGAGGCAAGACACCAATCACAGAACGCTGCTCGCCAGATATTCAGGGTAGAAAACCGATAAAATTGTCGTATTGGAATTTCCACAGTGCACCTCGATCGTGTTTTTGTTGGCCTTTCTCAGAGCTGTTTTTTTGTGTGTACACAGGGTTTTCGCATGCGCTGAGCATTTTGTGACAGGAAAAAGTAGGTGTTGCCATTCGAAAATTTCGATTTTCTGTAACTATAACTGTAATCGTGAGTGCCATTTTGTTGCCATTCACAGAAACTCGAGCTCATACCTTTGAATAACTATATCTGAAATCTCATCTCGATCTGTTGAACGGAAAGGATGCTTGAGGTTCATATATCGACAAAGTTTATTTATGACCAACCTGCGCATACACACAATTTTATGATCTATTGATTTGAATAAATTTTAATTAAATCCACCTTCTATTTTTCCTAATATATTGAAATAATAATATTGAATAAAAATAACATTGGAAATGTATTATTTAAAATTTTAACAAATTTTTAAAAATACGCTTGAAGACCTTATGCTTAAATTGATTATTCTTACATAATGCAACAGGTTCCAATACATCTAAAAAAAGTTTCAAGTAATTATATATCATATATTGTGTAAAACATTTAATCGAAACGGGGTTGATTAATCTGTATTAAGAAAACGTAATGTGAACGATATTTGAATTAACGTTAAATTAATTGTGGTGTAATTGAAACCGTTGAAACTTGTAACCTGAACTATCCGTATCAATCATCGAGGAATCTTTGTCAAAAATTATACTTTAAAATTCTTTCTGAAACTCATTCCAGTGATGAATGATGTCAGCTGTTGAAAATGTCATAAATCAGAAATTTGATGAATTATTCTTACCCTATACTCTCCCCTCTTCTTCCATATATTTGTTCACTTTTCATTTAAGTAATGAACGATTGTTCATATTTGACTCGAGGGGAAAAGTTTAAAAGTGTATTTTTTTCTTCTTTTCTACCGGTTGAAAGTCTTGCATATTTATTTCAGTATAATAACATTTCAAGGAACACCAAACCAGTTATATAATTATTTTTGAATAATGTGAGGAAATAGTTTTGGTTGAAAACTTTTGATTGAGTGCTATTTTATTAAAATTTGTTTGAAACAGTTATGAAGCAAAGGTATTTGTTTTTCTGGTAGAAATTTATGCGTAATTTTTCTTTTAGTTTGATGAATTTTATTAAGTTTGGCCAAAGAGTTCAAATGACTAATTTTGTTTAGTTTAGCTTGCACGGTTCCGGCTGTCTATTTCTGCCACTATGAAGTGCTTATCACAGGTTGTAATTTTGAACTACGATAAGATTGTGAGGTCGAAGCCTTATCGCGTATACCTCTCCATCAAACTTCACCAAATCAACGAGAGGACATTGAGGCCTCGTAATTTTGGGTCAAATTATGAGGTCAAAGCCTTATCGCGCCTGTCTCTAACCTCACCTCACCAACAAGAGAATATTGAAGCCACATCCTATTTAATGTGCACTTGTTCCCTTTTACTGTACACACCAGTATTCGACGAAGACTTGACCAAACCCATGTTTTATCTCATGATTCGGTGTCTGTAAACGCCGGGACACTGGAGCCCCAAGACTAATTTATTTTTCAAACTATTGTTATAAGAGGAACCCCTAGTAAAGATCATTCAGTATACTTGCTATGTTACAATCTTCTGTCGCGGTTCATTTAGAAACTACTTTCTGTAAAACCTTGACAATTGAGTAGGTACGAAAGTGATCACTTAATGAAATGACACAAATGAAACATTTGAAAATAGTTCCTAATATATTTTATTTTAAGTTTGGAATCTTTACATTAATGTCTATGAAATAGCTCCACCTACAACAGTCTTTTGCTTGTTTTTTGTTTTTGTTTTTTTAAATAAATATATTAGATGATATTTTCAATTTATGTCATTTCATAAAGTATACATATACAATTGAGATGATTTTTTAAATTTTTAGGTTATAATTTCAAACTTTTTGGCAGTATATCAGAATTAAAAATGATGCATTTTTAAATATAATTTTTTTTCCCGTCATATTTTTAATCAGCTAATTGCAATTAAAGTGACTAATTAGGACATTTTTAGAACATACATATATAAACTTGTAATTAACTTAGAGGTATTATTTTTACTGCAAATAAGAGATATTATATTGACGCATGTTCCAATGGAGAATTTTGAATTTGGCTTCAATATTTGTTTAATTATACATAGTTAAAAATACATAGTTTAAAAAAAAAATAAGATTAACATATGTATAAAAAATGTGTTTATAACAATATATGTTAGATTCTCCATAGAAAACACATTCGCAACTATTGTCTACAAAACAAAATTAGAATTTTGTAAATCGGACCATTTATTATGAAGTTATGACCGTTGGTGTAAAGTCATAGCACCAAAATGTAATTCTTCAGAAAACGCGTTTAAAGTTTACTACACTAATGAACGTGATACAAATCAGGTTCACAAAATCTACTGTAATTTAAAAAGTCTCGGAAAGAAAATGATATCATTTTAATGGTAATGAATTCGGGAATATTTTAAAACCAAAAAACAAAAACGCATACTTGAGTCAAATTTCGCAATTCCTAATGTATATGTATACCTTAAGTAATCATTTTCGTATCTACTCACCAAATTGCAAGGTTTTATACCGAGTAGTTTTTAAATAATCCGGGTAAGAAGATTGCAATATAGTGAGTATAAGAAACGATCCTTATTAGCAGTTATTCTTAAACAACAAAAAGATTATTGTAATTAGATTTCATATATTGCTTTGAATTTTTAAAAAATAGACTGTGTACGTTATCTTAATTAAAAATTTAAATTATAAAATCTTAAAGTACAATTTAGTATAAAAAATCTTAAAGTACAATAAAGTATATCACATACAATTTCCAAAGTAAAGTAATTATATGTGATGGCAAAAACAAACCTAAATTAAACGTAGTATAATATATATCTAGATAAATTATTAAAATGTCTACTTTGAAATAATTTATTCATTAATCAGAAAACATAAACCATGAATTTTAATTTAGATAAAAATAATGTTCAGTTTTATTTTTATGAATAAGCAATTTCCTACTTTCTTTAGTTTCTCCGTCTTCAAGCAATTTTTATTTATTCATAGAAAATAATACATTTTTAATAGCATCGATATTAAAACTCAGTTATAAATTTTAAATATTTTAAAATGCTAGTATCCTCAGGAAAATCTGAAAAAGTAGTAAAATATTAGTAGATGAGTAATTTTAGAGACAATTATTTCGGTTAGTAAAAACAACTTAGATTTAAAGTAATAAAATATAAACTTATTTAACATTTGAGTTGCTCGTAAATAAAATGAGAGTTTACTAATAAAATGTGTACTAATTCATCCTTGTTATGATTATTAAGTTAGATGATTGATTATCTTTCAAGAAGGACATAGTATAAAACCATCCCAAACCTGTGAATGAGTGTTCAATGAATTGATTGCTACTATGTAAGTTACGTTAAAAACAATAGAAACAAAGTATTTACACTTATTTCGTCATAACTTAAATATATTAATGTATCAGAATACACTGGAATAAATTTTCTTTAATTTTTGAATTATATTCACAATATTTTCTACATTTAGCAAGTGTTATAAAGCAAACATATAGCATAAAAGTCTTTACATTTAATTAACGAATTATAATCAAATGATCAAATTCATAATTTAATTTGTAATTTATTTAGAATTCTAAATTTAATTTCAAATAGTTTACATTAATTTGTTACAGGAAAGCTATTAGAATAGTAATTACACTTAACATTGAAATGTCTTAAAATAAGACATAAAAGTGTCAGTGATTCAGAAGCCAAATGGAGTCTTAATTTAAGACAAGAGTATACACTCAAGAGCCAAAACATTATGACCACCTGTCAATAACGAGTTGGCCCACCTTTGGCGCGCAATACAGCTTCAACTCGCCTTGACATGGATGCCATAAGTCCTTGGTAGATGGCCGGACACAGATTGTACCAAATGTTTAAGCAACGGTCACGCAAATCCGAGATATTGCGAATTGGTGGTCTTTAAACTCTGAGCTGCCGTCCCATGACATCCCAAATGTGTTCTACCGGATTGAGATCCGGTGAGTTAGGCGGCCAGGACATTAACTGGAATTCAGCATCATGTTCCTGGAACCACTCCAACACAATATTAGCCTTGTGACACGGGGCGTTGTCCTGTTGGAACATTCCATTTCCAGCTGGAAAAACAGAGACCATGTAAGGGTGCAACTGGTTCGCAATGATGTTCAGATACCCTGTAGCATTCATGGTCTGCTCTACCACAACCACGGGTCCCAGAGACGCCCAAGAGAACGTCCCCCAAAGCATAATACCGCCACCACCGGCTTGTGTATGACCTACTGTACATTGAGGGAGCAACTGTTCGCCAGGAAGACGGCGTATCCTGACACGGCCATCGCTGTGATGAATGACAAACCCTGATTCATCTGACCAGGCAACTCTCTCCCACTGATCTATGGACCAGTCGCGATGTTCCCGGGACCAGGGCAGGCGCAGTTGGAGATGACGCTTGGTCAGCAAAGGCACACGAATGGGACGTTTGCTGCGTAGCCCCATATCCAACAGTGTCCGCTAAACAGTGTGCTCCGATACTATTCTACTTGGCTCTGCATTGTATTGGGCTGTTAACTGAGCCACTGTCTGGCTCCGGTTTTGCTTCACCATACGAGACAGTCGCCGACGACCTTTTTCTTTGATAGCGTGTGGACGTCCAACACCATGTCGTCTACTGCTGCTTTCACCGTCATTCATCCACTTTGCATAAATACTAACAACTGTAGATCGGAGAACAACCCACGAGTCGTGCAGTTTTGGAAATACTTGTTCCGAGTCTTCGAACCATTACAATCTGCCCTCTATCAAAGTCACTTAGATCCGCAGCCTTTCCCATCACACACAGAAGTAAATGAAAGAATGATTCTTCAGACTCTCTACCACTTCCATCTGATCACGTGCCTTCCACACGTCATCCAGGCGAGTTCATTGCAAAATGTAGGGGTGGTCATAATGTTTTGGCTCTTGAGTGTATGTAGTACATGCTTAAATTCTCGAGGGAAGTAAAAAATGGTCAAAAAAGAAATTGCATCATCATAGTATACATTATATCGATAAAGATTTCAATCTAACAGTTTACCATTTTGAAAAAGGATATCTAACCTATTTAGACATTTCAACTGTCTGAAAATGCCCCTAATATCAAACATCACAAATATCTTAAAAAGTAAGACTGCAACTCAATTCAGTACTACGTCTCAATTCAGTGCAATTTTTTTTTTTAAAGACATTTCAATTTGCACTTCCTATAAAATCGTATATCTTAAAAAAAAAAGTCTCACACTTACAAAAATTAGTTCTTCACATGATATCAATTGAATTGAATATCAAAGAATATAGTATCTTTTTTAATATACCATTTTAAATATAAATAAGTTGGTAAATATTTTAGAGTAAAAATACAAAAATCCATATTTTCACCAAATTTTGACAAGCTACATGGTAGACCGATAAATTTAATCTTAAGTGAATGGTATGACACATTCTCTAGAGAGGTAAGGAAAGATTATGGGAATGTAATTGTACATATAGTTTAAAATTGAATAGGTTAGATTGAAGTTATTAATGTTTATAGCAAGAATTTATAGAATTTATAGTGTTTATAGAATGTATAGAGTGTTTATAGAATTTATAGAGTGTTTATAAAATTTATAGAATTTATAGAGTATTATAGAATTTATAGAGTAGTATTAAATTTTTTTTAGAGTATTATATCATTTATAGAATTTATAGAGTATAATGTTTATATTTAAGATCGAATCTTAAAGCATATATGCATTTAAGTTAAACTCTTTGGCATATTTAAAAAACAAACACTACTTTTACTCCGACAGTAAAACGTCTTCCCATGGATACTACAATAGGAACTATATCATTAGAAGACAAATTAAAATAGCTCACTAGGTTCTGATGAACTTCAAGAGCAAAGAGATCCAACTTTTAAATACTTTTTTCCTCGTCTCCACGGAAAACTTTTAAAAGGAGGTACAAAGTATCTTAAGAATGTACATTAAGGGCTTATCACCGACAGCTAAATGATCTTTGGAAGACTTTGAGCTTCCTTCCTCTTTGAGTTGTTGTTGTTTGAGTAAGCCTTTTCTTACGTATATGTTTGGAAATTTTATTTCGGTTGTTCAAAACATCTTTGCTGAAATACTATTTTCTATGTTTGAAGGATGTTTACAGAAACTTACTGTTTCATCTCAGTTAATAATAAAATTATTATAATGTATTCCGTTTTGAATTTTATGGAAAAAGCGTATTATATGTTTTATCTAGTTTATACTTTAGAAAAATCAGTTTTTGTGGTTTTTTAGTATTCTAAATTAAACAAGATTTTTAATATTGCAACTAATTTTAAAACGGGTCTTGTTGCTTTTTAGTTTACGAGCATGAGATTATCGTTAAAATTTTATATTAAAAAAGCTCCCTTTGTATTGATGCAATTTCTTTAGATAATGTGTCTTATAATAAAATAAGGTTAGTTATATAGAATTTACATTCAAAACTCAATTTTTTACCAATCATTATCTTATAACTTTTCTATGTATTTTATGGTTAAATCGATGTAAAGTAAAATAAAGATAATTAAGATTTTCTTACTTTTTTATATGAAATTTTGGTTTATGATATTTTCTGGTCAAAAATGTAATTAATTGATATTATAGAAAAAGATGCAAGAAATAGCATCGAAAGTTTTATTGAATAATACACTAAAAAAACTGACGTACCGGGACTACGTTCTTGCATTTTTGGAGGAAAGGTTAATAGTGTGTTAATGGTACAACAACAATTTAGATAACAAATCTACGTCTAACGTAAGTGATATATATTTATGGAATATCGGCATTATAAGGTTTGAGTAAAATGCTAATGGCTCACACTTAAAAATTTTGATCTTAAATTAGATACATCAATGGACACTACTTAGACCTTGACATCGCATGTTTGTGCTAAAAGCAGTTTTAGTTGTTCACTTTAACTAGAAGTTGATATTTAGCACCATTGCAAAATGTATTCAATAAAATGAGTAACAAATTAATTGAAAGAGGAAAAAATACTTTCCAACATAAATTGCAAAGTCCTAGTTAAAAAAAAAAAAAAAAATTAACCTTACGAATTAAAATATTTAACAGGTATTAAAGAATCAAATTTCGACCTCAAATTGAGTATGATTGTTCCAAGTTTCATTTGAAACACTATTTACTATGTTGGAGTATTGAGCCCCACACAAATTGTATTGGAAGAAGCTAGGCGATACATAATGTATTGTAGGTGTCAGGGATAGTCAGTTTTCTAGTCTTATCTATCATTTTTTTTTCTTAAAAATATACTCAAATATACTGTTTCAAAGCATATGAATTGTTACACAATAAAAATGGTACTAAATGTGAAGAGAAAATGATGAGTATTTATAATTAATTTGTTTTAAATATTTTATAAGCCAGCTTATGAAAACTTTTAAAGTGTAATTAAAACACACACATTTATGTTTTATTCAAATAATTATTTATTTATTTTATAATAACTGGTGTAAATATTCATATGTATTTAAATACTTCAGTAGATATTGTGGCGAAAAAATGACGCATTTTTTTTATGAGGAAGGAATAAGCTGAGGATCGCTTTTAAAATTTCACATTTAAGTTTTAAAATTAAAGCCTCGCTATTTTCCCGCAAATGAAATGGCAAACGATTTAATGAAATAATTTTCCTTTTGAAAAATGTTAAGCGTTTTTCATGTAACTTTTGAATAACAAATAATTGAATTATGGTGATTGTAGTATCATACGGTTGGTTTACCGCAGGTTTACCGTTGGTTACAAGGCGCAGATGATTAAAAACAGATATTGGCAGTTGACCGACTTAAAATTAATATGGCGGGAAAGAATGAAATACATAAAATAAAATTCTTCTGGTAAATCTAAGAATAAGATTACTTTTCGGTCTTTTAAAAAATACAGGATTGAGTCATTCATATGGAAATCGCAAGTTGTTCCCAGAAATAATTTTGAAGCATAATTTTTGGATGAAAGGTGTTTAACCTTTCAGGAAAAAACTAAATACTTTTTAACGAGAAATCTTTATATTATTATACTGCTTTTCATAATATCAATTGAAGTACGAATTTTTTGTACTTTATGAAACAAGATAACGCCAAGTCTGAAATAAAATTACTTTTGTAACACTAAAGTTTCTGATCATCACATTATTAATTGAGGACTAGAAATGGAAAACGACCCAAGGCCAAAAAAGAGAAATTTTCAGGAGAGTCGAAAAATGATCGCATCTGGTACATACTTCAGATTGAATTTGAGTTATTGCTACTGAAGTTCGCATGGATGGACGTGCATAAAAAAAAATTGACACGTAGTAAAATTTTGAAATCGAAAGGGTTTATACCAATTTCAATAAGTTGGATTCTGACAGTTACTTTCACTAAAAAGGCCGCTTTTACACACGTCTGTTTTGTTCAATAATCAGTTCAGATACCAAGCATGTACAATTTGTTGATAAATGACTGAAACAACCCATTTTGAAGGTTAACAACAAATGATGATAGATAACCAGCCAATTTGTACTTTTGCTACGTACAAAAACGTACGTCGAATGTCAGTTTGGCCATAAAGTTGTTATTGAATATCCAAGCTTCAATCTGATAGCTCTATTTACAGCCAAGATGTAAATTTTCTTGCAGACACGATTGAAGAAATCTTTTAGTCAAATTTTACCGCACGTCTTGCTGGAAATTCTTGTAGAGTTTTATGTAATACTACAATAGACATTTAAAGGTATGTGATCTTTATGTAATGACCTACATGTCTTTTAACCTACAACTATTGACATACATGGTGACCATGTCTGTAGCATTCATTGTTTTAGCTTAGGATACTGCAAATTGAATTTTGTCGCCATTTTCAGTACTTCTGGTTATAACTTCCTATTGAATTTTGGTATGCTAACTGGTTTTGACAATACCTTTCATTTGATATACATCACGTGTCTGTTGTATTTGTATTTCTTTTTTCTAGGAATGTTGACATAAGACAGGACAGTGCTTTTGTATATCTCCTCTTTATATTAGTGTACTACAAAAACTATGACTAAGGGATTTTGATGAAACAATAAAGAAGATAATTTCAAAAAAGTCTATCATTCTTTTAATACATCGTATTTACTTACATAGTAAAACTAATGAATAAATTGTATTATGATGCAGAAAAAGTTAAACAGTAGTTAATAGTGAAAGTTAATTAAGATATAAAGTGTCTTTCATATAATTAAACTATAAGTCCTTGTAACAATAATTATCTACCATAAATCATCAAATACAAAACGACAATTTGATGTTGGACTAAGTAAAAAATATAATTTGCATAACAATTTTTAATTATGCGGTAAAAATTAATTGACGCAATAAAATTTACAATATGTTTATCATTAACTATATGAATAACTATTACTTATCAATACTGTTAAAGACAGATAAGTAAGTAATAGTATTTATCTGCAATAATTATAAATGTTTATCTAATTGATAAAATAAAAATATGGTTCATTACGTTAGCTATATTATGATGTACGAGTATAATAATAATAATTTGTAAACGATCGAGTCTCAATTGCGGGTATATTCTGAGGAGCCTAATACTTAGTTATTGCAATTCTATACGTAAATACGTAAAAGTGATTTCTTCATTTTAATTTTGTTGTAATGATTTTTTAATCTTTTTTAATCAATTTTTAATTTTTTGTTGTAATTATTTTTGCCATGTAAGACTTCGAGAAATTTTATTTTCCTTAAATTAACCATTTCTCTTCTCAAATGAAAATTTTTTCCTTAAGACATCCTATTTTAACTTCCTAATGTTTCTAGCACATGTGTTTATGTAGCTTCAATTCAATTTTAAGGTACCTTTAAATATATTGTGAGAATTTAAATTTAATTCCTTTCATAGATAATTTTGCATAATTATCTTTATATTTCAAACAGTAAATGAGAAACTTTATAAATGAAATTCAATCATAATTTCGCCACGCTTCCATAACTTTTCTACATATTTATTCTTGAATTTTAATGATACTTCAATTTCTAACAATATAAATCAACTAGATACATTTGAAATAAAACACTCTCCAAAATATCTTAAGAAACTAAAAGACAACTCTAGAAACTCTTCAAAATTTAGTGCACCATAAGTTATATGCATGGGTTGATTTCTCCCTAGTTACGACCATGAAATCTTCTCTATTAGAAACATATGTTCCCTTTAGGCTTTTATATGTGTGCAAGTAGTTTCCGAAACTAAAACGCATTTTTTTTCCCGTTAGAGCATTGTTTGTAATAAGTGTTCACCGTCAACCTAAGTAAAAACTAAAGTAAGACGGCCATTTTTTCTTAAGTGTAATTGCAGTGTTGAACGAACTTACTGAAAGGTTAAGTTATATGTATTGGAAATAAAATAGAGCAGCTTTTGTAAAGTATCCCCTAGCGGCAGTTCCTTTTTTATTTGTTGTGAAATGATGCTCTTTTGTGACATTAAAAGAATCTTAAAGATTCTTTGTCCTTAAATGTCCTTTTGAGGGAACTTTACGATTGGTTTTTAGGGTTTCGAAAGAGTAACTAAGGGTTGGTCAATGAATCTTATTAGATTAATTTCTTAGGTTTTAGAAATTGAAAAAATTAACCCTTAAAGAAAGTTTTCGCTATAAATAATTTTCTTTGGCAACTTTTATGTACAGCTGTAAATTGTTTAAGGGATTTCGAGCCCGGTTGGAGTTTTCATAGTGTTTGGCTAATACGAAGAAAATCATCTATTCAATTCCATTGACTAACTTTTTTTTGCCCCTAAACTTGATAGAATGCATTCTTGGTAGAAGTTTTTTTGACAAGTTTCAACTCAAATGGATGATGGTAAGTGAGTTAATAAACCCTCCGAAGAATTTGGTCGTCACAAACATAATGGAAGTTAATGTAAGGGATTTAGAAAGAAAAAGGCATTTTTTATCATCCGGTGTTGTCAACCTTAAAAGGGGAAGGTTTCACTCATTAAATAATGATGAGTTGTACTTGCTTGAATAGGACTTTGTATCTGGATCTAACGTAAAATAAGACAAACTTGTGTAAAAGTGGCCATTTTGTGACATTCCTCAATACTTGATAGAAAGTATTGTCAAGTTCCCAAATTTCACTACGAATGGATGACAGCAAATGGAATAATTAGGCCTCCGAAGACTTGTCTTCAACAAAGAAACCAAATCGAATTTAATAGATACAATTTTTTGTTTAACGGTCCAAACCAAAATTGAATTCGGAAATGGTGATTTAAATTCAGTTTGCTGTTGCTTAAGCTGAAACTATATGTACTTCATACATGTGGCTTGAATCAGATTGTAGATCTCAATAAGAAAAATAGTTAAATTGGAAATTACAATTGTAATTGCTTTATATTTCAACCAGTTCAGTTCTATAATAACTACATGGGAATAGATTAGATATTTGGTCATAATTACTTTGTCAAGTTTTACGCTAAATTCAACAATATTTAAATATTTTTTTTTAAGGGTTTTATTATAGTTTAGTTCTCGTCCTTATTAGAGGAAGATTTCAAACTAGTTTTCACCAAATTGTTTTAATCTTGGTGTCTCATCCTGATGTACCCTAATAAAAAGTGAGGAGTGGTCTTTTATTGATAGTTTCTGATACATTCAAACGAGTTTCTCTATTAGTATTAAATGTAAATTGTTTTATATACTAATATGCAGTATTTGAAAAAAAAAAATTAAGCTAATTTTACGAAATATTATTGTTTGCAAAGGGTTACAGAAAATGCAGGCCATTATTTATCTAGCATTAATTAATAATTTAGATTGCATTTATTTGCCTGATCAAACTTCTTATATCTATTTCAAGAATGGAATGAAAAATTTCATGATTAATAAACGCTAATTTTGTAATTTAAAACACATTTCGATATCTCCTTGAGATTAATTACCTCATTTGATTATTTAATTATAATCTATTTTAAATGAAGACAATTTTTCTATAACCTTTAAAATTTGTCAAATGGAAAATAATATTTCCAATTTAAATATGAAATGAAAAAGTAATTGACTCTAACATTTAGTACAGACTAAAGTAGTGATGAGATAGCTTTTCAAAGATTGCAATTCGAAATACAGTTATATAAATGACGCAATAAAGACTTATTTAATGGTTAAACCAAAAAATATCCATGCATATTAACATTTATTTTCGCAGTACTAATAATAGTAAAATATTCCATATCTAATTTAACTAAAATATCAAATAAGGCAATTCACAATAAACTTCAAAAAGCGCAGATGTTCCGACCATTACCTGGCATTTTAGGAAAACACCTTCCAAGCAATTTGCTTTAGCGCATGCATAATTATTGCCTGCCATTCTCCAGAAAAAAAATTAGAATGCGAAACTGTTAATCCTATAAAAAAAAAAAAAAAGACGAAAAATCCCATTAGAGGTTTGAGACATTTAATAGCTTAACGAGTTATGAACGGGAAAGCTTCTCTCTATATATCTAACAGTCTAAAAATAAAACTTAATTCAATACATCACAGTCTCCTATGCTGAAGTAGAAGTTATATGTAAATTCAGTCTCTCCCTTGGGCTTAATACGCAATAATAAACGGAAAACGCATTGTTAGGGTTGTTGCAGTGAATATGAAGGAACGGAAAAGTTTCGCGGTTTATTACTGGCTTTTAGTGTTATTAAAAAAAATGCGGTCGCGATTGGGCTTTGTGTTACAAATTGCCGGGGACGTAAAGTGGTGGTGGGTAATTGGGTGGAAATGTTTTGTGTTTGTCGGGTTTTGTGGGGTCGTGAAGGGTTAATGTTTCGTGGTTTTTTAACGGAAGGGTGATGTGGATATTGACAAATTAGACTGGGACCGAAGTGGAGTTTTTTCAATTGGAATTACGCACTTTTGTGCATAGTAAAAGGGATGGTGGGCAAAAGCTAAATTAAGTTATATTTACCAATTAAAAATTCAGTTAAAAAATTGTATTTTCCTATTTTGTAAATATTAAAATTGGTATTATTAGAGTTATGGCAAGCAGATGCTATGAGGTAAGCTTATAGTAATTACATATTTTCTTCTTAAAAAAGGATTGGGGTTACAAAGGTAGATTCTTTTGCTCTTCTCCAAGAGTTATATAATTTTTTAAAAAGCAGCAGAAAATCTCAAACTCGTACCAGAGCTTCAGTCCGATGTGTCTTAATAGTTGTGAAAACATAAGTTTTCTGCTGTTAGAAGAAATTCAGAGCTGCTTTCTCAGCTTTCGCAATTCAATTTCAAAACATCCAGTCTCAATTGAACTGTAATAATCTGGAGCCCTATTGACTGCAGTGTGAGATTTTTACAAGTTAGCGATATTCCACAAGATTCCTGCAACAATATATTCTTCAAGATTCTAAAAAATGTCCTTTTAAACTCAACCGTTGTCTCTGCTTTAAAATTTGTATTTTCTGTATTATGTAGGTTATGAGGGATGACGTCATAGTCAATTCCTTTGTCTAGGAGTGAGCGAAATACGTATTTTGATTAGTTAGAAAAATTTCAAAATCCGAACTCGTTAGAAAGATGTATTGTGATTGGTTACAATTATTGTTATTAAATTCAAACCCACTCCTAAAAACGTTGCCCATAAGGTCCATTTGCATTAATAACAAATCATAACTAGAAACAACTTCAAAACAAATATAGAACGAGAATTTACAAAATATAACGTCATGTGCATTACATCCTATGCACACTATTATAAGGAGTGGGTTTGCCTCGAATGAAAACACTTGTGACATCCTTGTGATTTTTTTCAACACATCTTTTAAAAAGAACTCGAATTTTCAAAATCTATTCAACTAATCATAATGCGAGTTTGTTTAATCACTCTATAATGAATTGATTATGACATCATTAAGAGTAACCTCCATTATTTACAAAATACCGTAAGTTTGCAACATTTCTCCTTCATTAAAAGTACGTTCCAGACAGTACTGTTCTAAGAACAAGCGAATGTCACTTAATCTTAAATCCTGTAATCTAGGCAGGAGAAGTTTCCATCCTTATCCTTAACGGAGAATGGAGTGGATATTTTCCGTTTTCCAGCATAATGCTACTTCTCACAGACGCAGCAAAAGAAAGGTTTCCACAACTCCTTTGAAACCGGGAAAGACGATAAAACTTTTGCACGCTAGATTCTTCTTCGGTGGCTGGATATTCATTTGGCCGTCAAGCGTATTACCAAGAAACTTACAAATAGGATATTAAGTTTCCTATTGGCTCAAAATGGTTGTCTCTCTTAATTGTAGAAGTAAGAAGACTCGCATTAGATAAAATATATAGAAAATCACACTTATAATTGAAATGAGTTAAGTTTCCTATGTCGAATGAACACGTAAAGTTCAACTGTAACCGGTAAATTTGAAAAATAGATTAGAGAAATTCTGGTTTTCTTAGAAATGCTTATACAAAATGGGTTTTCCAAACAAAGTAAAAACTAGCTCAATTTTGTATCAATATATTATTGATTAGAAGCTTACAGCCTACTTAAATAACAATGAGGATTTGAATCATAAATATTTAAGTGGCATCTGTTGAAAAAAATATTATCTAGTCTATTTCCTGCAACTATTTCTGTGATATTCGATTAAGCCAACTTTCAAATGAGCACTAATTATCAATTTTTAATGTTTCTTACTTTTGGATAATCCTATACTATTTTTGTTAGGTTTTTATAATTGTGTGTTCTATAACTTCTGGACATCTCTGGACAGTTAGATAACACATTTACTCAAGAAAAGATGATTTTTAGAGTTAGCAGAGAATCAACATTTAGCACTCTTTAAATTCAAAACTTTTAATCGGTTCGAAAATGGTTGGTTATAGTTTAGAATTTGTTTGAGCCTAAAATGACTTTTTCATATCTGTTGTTTATCACAGAAAAAATTCGTAAGACTTTTATCACTTAAATTTCTCTAAAGGAATTATTAAAAAAATCAGAGATTAGTAATAAAACACATAAAAAACAAAAGTTTTTAGTATAAATCCTTTATATTAAAAACTTTGGTTTTAAAAGAAAATGAGAACAAATGGTCCTAAGAGAAAATGAAGTGTTGACATATGTAGTATTCTACAGTAGTATGATTATTATAGTAGTTTGAGGACTACGTCACTGGCAAATTATCAGGACTTGTGGTCAATCATAAAGTTCCAAGATGTTTTTAATGGTGTGCTTTGATTGGTAGAAATTCCTCAGGAGTTGCCATTGGAGAACACACATACCATGCTATTTTCACATAAATTGATCATGTATTTTTAGTAGCAATCCACAAGCTTAACGAAATCAGTTTTTGGGGAGCGTTATCAAGCAGGGGGAGGAGCTCCCAAGTATGACTAAATGTTTATAAAAATTGTGAACCAAAAATTTAAATTTATTCTTCAGTTTATAGAATGCTTGGAACGCAAATATATCTTTATCGCTAATTTAAAGCCCACGGAAAGAATATATTAGATTCCTCTGCCATAAAAAAATCTTTTTTTTTAAAGATAAGACAATCTTCTTACCAGTTTCTTTTTTGTTTCGAAGTAATTACTGAACAAGATTGATATATTTTCGGCGCTATCTCTTGGAAAATGGGTAGAGATTGAGATTGTCTGAAGTACATTTTATGTCTATTTTTTTTTTCCCTCACAAAAATTAGTCTTTTTTTGTACCATACTAATGAAAGAGAAATTGAAGGGCTAATGTTTTGGAGATGGTATGAGCAACTGCGGTCTACCATTGAGATTTTGTGGGTCCTTTTTATAGGAAAGAGTTATGGGATGTTATTTTGATGGCATGCTTTTTTTTCGAGTATGGATATTGCTATCTGGGTAAAACTCCTGACCTCAAATACTTGGATGGTAAGCTTCGTAAACAAGTAGATTCTTTATTTTTATTAAATAAAGAAGTCAAAATAAATTTATTTTGTGTTTCTGTTGCATTCTAATGGTTATTGAGATGAACAAGTAAATCAGAGCTGTGAGTCTTTTGTAGATACATACATAATAGAACTTAAAGAGATATATCTTTTTGCAAGGCAATGGATGACTACCTTTTTATCTGGGTGCAACAGGTTTCATTTATTTTTAAGTCACATACTTAGAAAAACTCACAATTGCAAGTGATAAAACAGCTACTAAAGGCAGAAGCTTGGTTCTGATTTTTCATAACGCTAACTGGTAAAAGGATATAACCATATACTGAGAGAGTTGCAACTGATAATACAGTACGTCTTATAAATTTATGGTCTTCCAATTTTTTTTTTAATTTAAAAGTGAAAAAAAGAGCAACGTGCTCATTTTTACTTATACGTGGAAAAAAACCAAGAGAAAATAATATTCAAATCCTTAAATATTGTTTAATTTTCATAGATTTTAAGTAAGAAATTAAAATCACTATAACATTGTCCTTAAATAAATGGATTATTAATTTTTTTGCTTTCAATGTTCACAAATTGAAGCCGTTTCCTTTCATAATTTGAAAGTCTCGATGTGGTATGCTAAAAATTAGATTTTGGAGAAATTTTGGCTTCAAAGAAAACTAATTTTGTTCAATTTGTAGTTTAACCTGTTGTACCATTGTAAATTGATGACCAATAGCAAACACATCGCGTTCTAATATTTCTCATGTATTCTCCATCGGGTTTAGGTTAGGACTGATAGCTTGCCACTTCATAACAATTCTTTGATTTTATATAAATTACTTTTTGCTGAGTTAGATATTCTCACCTCTAACTCATCAAAGCATTATCTTATTGATATGCATTATTTTTCAAAAGCATTATCTTGCTGATACGACCAATTTTCTCCTCTTATCAACTATTTAAACGAAAGTAAATGACATTTCAGCACATCCCGGTAATCATCTCCTCTGAACACTGAAGACCTTGCAAACACTAAATACTGGCTGTTCCATTGAAAGAGAATGCTGCCATATCAAGAGAGAACCACCTCCTTGTTGTGGGTAGAAGAAAGAGCGTTGCTCTTTGCAAAAATCCTGCCATTATTATGCAAAACCATCTAAATCAAATGTATTCTCATAACTAAAAACAACATATATCCATTAGGTTTTCCAATGCATGTATTTTTGTGATTAAAAAAGACGAGCTTATCTATGAGGTGTTAGTTTTGGCAAACAACGCATTTCACGAAAAATATGAAATTCATTCGCCTGAGAGTGTCTATCATAAAAATTAATATTGGAGTAGTTACTTCATTAGAAGTTGTACATAGACTTATTTTGGGTGGAAGCTAATTGTAAAATTCATATAGCTTTACAGTCATGTTTTTTGGTCGTCTTGGGTGTTTTTATTTCAAATTTGTCACCTTTCGATAAGATTTCGAAGATTCTCCACGCATGAGGTGGAGAATCTTCGAAATCCACAAAATGTCAATAATTGGATAATCTGATTTTTCAGAGTCTAAAATTTATGAGTCTAAAATTTTTTTTAAATACGAGTTTCCCACACCTTTTGAATGAAAGGACTTAACTCACATCAAATTGGCGATTGATTTGGTGTCAATTGTAATATTGCATGTTTAATTTTATTAATGATATTCTTTTTTCAATTCGCATTTTTGATTTTATTTGTTTTAAATATTGTTTGCTGTCTCAGTTTTTATTTTTTTTATTTTCAGAATCAGCCAAGCATGTCGAATAATGGTATGTTAAGAATTTTTGATATTCTATATTTTCTTAATGCTCTTTGATTCCATTTACAAATGCTCTGAAATGCACCTCATTCGTAATAAATTCGAATAAAAGTTTCAAAAGTGACACCCCATCTTTAAAAATTAATATCTCGAAAACTGTTACTTAAAGGGGATTGAAACAACTTGCTCGTTTATGAATATTCAATAAAATTTACGAAAATTGAATAAAAAATTAGTTTAATCAATTACCGCTTGGTGACGCTGCACTCGGTTTTGAAAGTATTGAATTAAATAAGTTATACTTGATTGTTTGTAACAACATACATTGAGATATCGTTACAACTGAACAATTCAGAGCTACAAACTTATAAAGAGGAATGCCTTCCGGGAGGTTTATAAAGAGGAAACTGAAAGCATTTTCATTTTGTATGGAAGGAAATATGAAAAACTTCCATCAAGCAGCAAATTAATTAGAATGAGATCATAACAAAATTCATATAATAAATTAAATCCTTAAGATCAATTTATTATTGTTAGGAGACGCTATAGTTGATTTGTGAAATTCAGATGGTTGTATGTGATTTTTTAGCAACAGCTGCAGGAGGACTATACTGCATTGAATCATCCTAAAACATGGGCAACTCATTATTAGGTGAGCCATATTAAAACGAGGAACACTTTTTAGGAGGTCTTTCAAGGTGAAACTGAAACGCATTTTCATCTGGAATGGAACGAAATAGGGAACATTCCAGTTATGTTGTCACATTTGGGTAACGATCGATCTGCCATTGTAGTCCGATGCATTGGCTAGCTCAATCACCGACTTATTATACCTTCATTACTTCGTCTCAGGACATATCAAGATACTTGTTTAATACACAAACCAGTGTCAGAGCCGAGGAACAGGTTGTCGCATCAAAATAGTTTTAGAGGAGGCCTAACTCCAATCGCGACCGGATTGCATTATCGACCCTTTATTTCAAAGGGATTCCAAGTTGTATGAGGGTGCAATTGCCTCTCCCTTCTGTCTTATAAAAAAATAAAAATAAAGAAGAGAAAATTGGTAAGATTCTCCGAAACATAAAAGAATTATATGGATTTTAATATAATAGAAAAATATTGCGTAACTAGTGATTAACATTTTAATAGGAAATAAAATTACGATTTTTGAAAGAAAAAAAAAATCGTGATTTGAAGAAAAATGTGCGTTGTTTTGCACCCTTCAGTATGTTATCTGAACCTGCCAACAAATAATCCTGCTGGCATTCTTTGGATGGTATCTCATTCCTCACTGAAAGTTTGTATGTGTTATACAGAATCCCTCATTATCAGAAAAATGCGACTTTAACAATAGCGCATACAAATGCATACATTTCTGTTCATTCAGATAAAAAAAGTTCGTAATTGTTTTTTATAAGAAATAGAAAATTGAAATATACAGAGTAAAACTGACCTCATGCGATTATCTTAGTGCAAACATACAAACCACCATACACCTCAGGAAAATACACACCAGCCGAAAAAGCTTCAAAATTTTATATCAGCAGCCCCCCCCCCCCTCTCGTCTCATCTCCCCTCCCCATTCTTCGAAAAGCAATTTCATCCAGGGCCCACCTACCCCATAATGCCCCACTTGTCAAAACACACTCGTGCAATCTTCCGCAATCCCCACTCCACCCTACAGCGAAACTCCCAACCAACTGCAGGATAGGGAAAAGGGGGCCTTCGGAATGTCAAATAATCCCCACGACTTACAGACGAATCTGGCGAGATAAGAACAATGGGCGCGAAGAATGCTGAATTCACTTCCGATTCTGGAATGAGAGGGAGGGGGGTAAGGTTAGAGGGTAAAGGAGAATTGAGGCTCGTAATTTTCTTGACAGTGAGAAGGAAAAATTGCTGTATTGCCATGGTTAATAAGCGATGACCAAGTATTTTTAAAGACAACTTTGAGTTGAGGAAATAAGAATTTTCATAAATATTAAATTATTCATATCTTACCAAGTCGTAAAATAATACAATTAAAAAAAATAAAAAAAATAAATAAATAAATATTATATGTGAATAAAAAATATGCACTAAATAGAATAAATTGAAAAATTCTCAACCTTTTATTTGTTTTATCTGTACTAGTTGGTCTTTTTCTGATCCCTTTCTAGATTTTCTACTTGATTTTCATTTCTTTTTTAAAGGTATAAATGTTTTAAAATATAATTTCTTAAGAAGTATAAATTTCTGAGAGGGCTTCGTCTTTGAGCTTAAGTATTTAAACTGTTTTTGTGGAGAAATTTAAAGAAATGTAATATCATTAGATTTCAGAAATTAATGAGGAAAATAATTTTAAAATTGGACAAATACAAATAATTGAATCTATGTTTTTGTTTTTTTTGTTTTTGAATACCAGTTAGATCTTTTGAGTTAATTGAAATACGTTGTATGAATTATCTTCATGTTTACATAATTATGCACAAACTTCTAGTTTTGGAATAAAACAGTCAAATATAGTTTCTATGTATCTTTATTATACTCTTCTTTATCGTGCTAGAAATGTTTGCTCTCATATGGTATTTCACAACAGGAATCATCACTTATACTTTAATTCTTTAAAGTATTTTGTATTTTTTTTTTTTCACTCTTGCCACTCTTCCACTCTTGCCACTTTCTTCAACTTACTTGTACACTTAATACTTTATTTGAATGCCATGAATTCATAAAATTACTTGACTTCAGTGACATTTCATCCTCTTAACTAATAAAAGTTCTCTCTTAGCACTCCTATTTGCCAATAGTATCAGTCTTTCAATGACGCAATCTACAATGGAGAATAAGAAATGTACGAGATTACTTTCTTTTCCAAGAAGCCTTAGTCGTGATCGGAGTGATAAGGCAGCACAGGGCAAACAGAGGAGAATTGCTTAGTGGAGGAATCGGGCCAAAGGATTGCTTGTCTGTGAGTTGATGCTGTTTGATGTGATGGCAAGGAGGGAGTTTAGTGAAAGGTCAGGAGGACTTAAAAAGTTGTCAGAAAGTGAATTGGAATATGTTGATGAGAGATAAGCCATATTCCTAAGTTGTCTAAAGGTAATGTCGGGAAAATGGTGGCTATGACGTGGCGAATTTTGAGTATTTATATATTTGGAAATGATAATTAATGTGGAAGGAATTCTTAATTGAATAAATCGTAGACCGTTTGTAATAAAACTTAATTGAAAACCCTTGCTTCGTTGCAAAACTTTATGATGTGCTTTTTAAAGATCAAAAGAAATTCATGAATTTCACATTTACTACATTTGACCTCATTTCGACTCTTGAAAATTGGAGGATGCCCATGGTGCTGGGTTCGAACCTTGGATTAGGCATGGATGTTCCTTGTGGTTCAGAATCCCCGTTAAGTTGTAGGTCCCGGCCTGATTAGCCATCATTGGGAAAAAATATAGGTCGTTGAGCGAACAAACCAACCAACATGAAAATTAATCGGACTAATTTACATTTTCTATGTTTGTCCTTGTTGACATTTGTTCCTTGACTATATGGGAAGTGGGAGAATTAGCAATGAGTGAGTGAGTCAGTCAGTAAGTGAGTGATGGCTTTCTGTTTTACATATAGAGATAACTTTTGATACTTTAAGTATGCATTAACTTTGATACAAAGATAGCAGAGTTATATTTGACATCTTGCTACACTGTAATGAATATTGTTACACGATCTTTCTGCGCATAATTATAAACAGAGTAACCATTTTTTTTTTAAATTCTATTTTATTAAATTTATTTGTCAACAGCATTAATTTGACAACAGCGCCTCCAACTAAAGTTTTTATAGCTGAACCTTGAGTTTGAAATATGAGTGGGTTTAGAAAGTGACATTGAGAGTACGTTACAAGTGTAGGTTGGCTAGAATCATTTCATGGTGTAATAGTAGTGCAACATTGCCTCTCATAATTCAATGCTGGGACCTTACTAAATAATTACACGAAGACTGTCAAACGCTCTCAACACGATATGAACTACAGAATACGATAGTTTATACTATTATAACCAATGTAACCAGTATTTACTACTCCAAATAGCACTTTAACCTTGTCAACGCCTTGTGTAAGCATCTCAAACGAAAAAGATGCAAATTTTTAATAAGGTTACCTTTTCATAATAAGCTTGCAACAAAGTTTTCACTGTAGTGCTCCAATCTAGAATCAAACTTTTTGGAGGGTAGCCATCGTAAGCCTTTTCAAATAATCCTTCACAAACCTTGTCACGGGGGTGGGGAGGCGGGGAGGATTACCCCACAATCATCTCACTGCAAGTCTAATGACAAGTAAATACAAGGTTTTCATATGCTTGTATGCTATCTGGGGTCTGTACCAGTTTTTTGGTATTTCATAAGTGTTGGTAGGTCTTTTGACAATAAAAATAAATTTTGAATAGTTATCCAAGTAATCCTATTTCACCTGAAAGTTCTGTTAAATATTATTAAGATAAGTAATAACAGTAACGTAAATTGAAATTCCTAAAAGTGAATGCCACTTATTAAAGGAATTCATTCAAAACTTTCCATTAGATATTTAATGGTTCTCTTAAGATATTTCCTTTCTAGTTTCCATTAAGGTTTAAATTATACAAGTGGATGTAAACAGTGCGTTCATTTAATTTCTCCTCAGAAGTTTCATTCCGGTTGATGTATTTCCATACCTAATGCGTTCAGCTACGTTTTGCAACGGATAACAATGATAATTATCTTCGTTGAATCCAAAAGTTTAAAGCAACGTAGCGCCAAAGTATAATCTTGAGAGAATTTGAATAAACACTTTGTGTATAATTTTCCGGTACGGTGAGTGGCAGAAATCTCCGATCTTATTCTTCTTAATCTTCAAATGTAAATACTGGGTACCATTTTTAAAAATACAAAATAACTGAAAAGGGAATTTTTAATTGTAGGAAAAAAAATCAGAAAATTGTTTTCTTATTAAGGTATGCAGTTTAAATGCAATTAATAATTTCGAATATGAAACTAACTAAAATTATCTAACGGTGACTAGTTTGAGACCTTGGTTCTTTTTTCTTAATATATGTGAAAAAATATTAAGTAGTTTATTGGAAATTATTTAAGTAATTAATTTATTATTGTGTTCTCAATTCTACGCATATTAAAATAAAAAAAATATATAAATGATCGATATTTTAAACGATATTTGAATCGATATTTTAAACTAGTTTTAATAAATGACTACATTTATTTGTATACATTTTATATGCTAAATACATTTTATATGATAAAATATTTTTTGAATTTCAAAAGAGAGGAAAACACTGTTTTTTATAATTTTGTTCTTATTTGTTTGGAATTACCAATGTTTACCCAGTAAATGACAAATAATTAAATGTTCTGACAAAAATTGTCTTAAAAATGATTTTAATTTTAATTTCTTCTTTACTGATCCTTGTAAATTTAATTATATTTGTAATACTTTTCATTATTTATTTAATAAAGAACAAACAAATTTATGGGGCCAAATATGCGAACTTATTTCTTAAAATTTCTAGTTATAAAATTGGTTCTTAAAGTTTTGAACTCTAAGGAAATCAGATTTCTATATCAAACAAATGTTAAAATTCAACAAATTTTTAATATAAAACATACCGTGGCTAATAACACAATTAATAAACTAGGTTGAATATATTAAGATAAACAAAACAATGGTGTCAATAGCCATCTAATGGAGAAAACAGAGGACACGCCCACCATCGCAACTTCCTACATTTGTTTTTCATATTAGTTGCACACTAATATGAAAGCTGGCTTCAATGCACTACCAAATAATATATCTGCACATTGGAATTTGTGTGTGTGATGACACGTCCTATTTCCGTCACTAACTTGTGAAACGAAGTTAGGCATTGAAGGTTAGTTCGTTTGACTGTTATGCTGATCCCTGACAGATACACATACAATTTTTCTTGACCACTTTTTTGAACTAAATGTTCCAAAACGTGTAGAAATGTAAAAAAATAAAAAGTTTTTTTTTTTGGCCTAATCCAATACTTTCATTACTTTATGTTAACATATGGGTAATTGAAAGAATTTTTTTTTTCTTTGGTATTTAAACAGAAGTATGAATTTAAAATTATGTTATTCTTAAAAACATTAAATCTATATATTTAATAGGCAATACGTTTTTTGGGGTTAGTCCGTCCGCCTAAACTGCTCAACCAATTTCAATGATCAAGGTGTCATTTTAAAGGAAATAAGCTGTAGATTTGCCAAAACGTGCCAAAATAATTGATTAACACTTTATTAATTAGTTAAATTTCAATATTTTTCATCATTAAGCTACTACAAAGCCTCAATGATTTTGAATATATGATTGGCAACATCCTTACGTATGTAAACAAACCGGCTGCACAGGGGTTCAACCAACCAACCAACCAACCGTTGCTAATTTTAAAACTATCTACGTATGTAAACAAACCCGTTGGTAATTTTAACGCTCTTTTTAAACTCTTCGTTTCAAAGTTGATTTTTTATGTTTTTCTGAAGCATTTTTGTATTAGAGTAATTATTATTTTGAAGTATTTTTATCTAGAAAATGCTTCGCGTTGGACGCCGCGCCGTTCTCTAAAGGGGTGACTTATCAGAATAAATAAAAGATATTTGGACTTCAATGTAAGGGCATAGCTAATGAAATTTTAAGTCAGAATGTTGGATGATAGTATATTTAACTTTCTATTATGAAACTTGCAATTTGGGTGTTTTCTCTATTAGGCCTTACATTAAATTTATAAAAAATTGGTTACATTTTTTATGGCTGGCAAACCTATTCGAGAGCAGCAAGATGTTTTAACCACAAATTCGAGCGGCAAAGCTGCTCAATCCGAGCGCAGCGAGGCATTTGGGGGTTGGCGAGCGTTAGCGAGCAGGGGGCAAAGCCCCCTAGTAATTTAATTAATCTTGTAGAAGATAATGTCGCCATATTTATTTTCAAAAAGTACTATGAAAATATGATTTCTAAATTTTTATTGGGAGAACTTATCTATCTATATAGCAAAATAATCTTTATGATTAAAACACACAATAACAATTTTAATGCACCTAATTTAGTATAGAAACTAAGTATTTTTTAAATATAAATTTTAAAGTTTTGAGGAAATTAAATTTTAAAGGACTCTTTTCTGTAATACCACGAACTAATGAAAAATGCAACAAAGAAATAAATGTTATTTTTTGTATCGTTCTAATCTAACTAATCAGATTTCATTTCAAAACTATTAAAATAAAATAAAATTTGAAGATTCTGGGAAAGATAGCACCTCTTGGAAATCACGTAAAGAAAGTTGCAAAAACCCAAGGAATAAAGTTATGAATAGAAGATGGAGAGAATGTCGACGCCATCGATGTCACAGAAGTGCCAAGAAATGATTTATGTGATTTTATTTCAACTTTTCTGACTATTGGTCAACGACAACACGCATACTATACAAATGCATACATATCTTTAGATGTCTTGTTATGCCAAGAAACTAGAGTTATTTACTATGATGCCAGAGAAGATGGATTGTGTCTTTACGATACTTTGAGGCTGAGTACAGAACATTGAAGTGAAGAAACCATATCTAATCTTGTCCTTTTAGAATAAAAGTATATAATAGCGCTTATACTTATGTTTCAATAATAATCTAATATTGCAGTGTGTGCTTCTTCAAAAGTAATTTACGCTCTTAGAATCTAAAAAATAAAATTTATATACAGCTGAAGAAATGGGTTGTTGTACTTATACTTTTAATTTCAATATTATTATAAAATTCTCTTGTATATAATTGTAAATAGTGTGTATATCTTTTTTTAAAGTTCTATTGAATTAAATTTATTTGTTAATAGAGATGATACAAGTTTATAGGAGTTGGAAATGCCTGAGTGAATGAGGAAATTTTGAGATGTTTTCAAGTATGTTTATATTGCCAAAATCGTTTGCACTGGATTGTTCGGACAATTTCACTCGCGAGGGTAAAAGTATCTTTAAAGAGCGGAATTTCAATTAGTAGGATTTTGAGTTCTGTCTGAGAGGAGCTCAGAGCTTGCTTCTGTGAAGTCTGAATTATCACTGTGCCTGAAGTTGTGGTCAAGGATGAAGTTGTGAAGTTGTTGTTAAAGCTTGATAGCGAGTTCATTGTTTTTTAAAGAAGTTATGGGAGCCTCTAATCGACCAATAAGTAATCAGTTTTATTTTGTAAAGCTGTGTCGCTATTTTTTCTGAAAAATTGGTGACAATATGTACACCAACAAAAATGAAGGATTTTCAATATCAGTTAGCCGTTTTGTGAAATTTGAGAAAAAATCTAATGTACTCTTAATGAAAAATGAAATTTAATGTTAAAAAATTCCTTATTGAAATTTTATAATTTGATACCATTTCTCAACAGCGATTGCTTATAAAAATTTAATGTTGCAAATGGAATTTAAGAAAATACAAGACAAGTTTGCAAACGAAAGATAACAAGAATGTGATTTTATCAATGAGATTTTAGTATTAAAATACTAAAATATTAGAAAAGTTAGTTAAATTATGATAAAAAAGGAAAGCAAATAAAATCTTTGTTGTTCAAATTATTACTTCACAAATGAATGAATTCTTGTTCAAAAAAAGTGCACAACAATTCATCTGACATGAGTAAAATACTTCTTATGAGCCAATTTGTTTGTTTTTATAAAAACGTTGAAGACAAGCATTCACAAAAAAGAAATAAGTTTTGATATGTTTACGTATAAGAAATTTGAGTGATGTTCTTTTATACAAACCATTAAGTATATTCCCCCTTCAACACACAAATAAATTACCATCTTTTACTTACCACTCCGAATAATCAAAAAGCTTTCAAAATATTCATTCTTCACTGAACATTTTTTTGAACAAAATTTTTTCATTTCTTTCATTTCTGTTAAATATGACATTTTATATAAAAAAGTTAATAATACCTAGTTCACTTAAATTTATTGTAGGAAAGTAACTCTGAAATAAAAGTATAGATTATTTCAGTTACGGAATAATAATGTACAATAATAAAATTTTGCTTTATTTAACGTTTTAACTCTAAATACTTTTTAGTATAATGTGTGGGATATGTAAACTTGAAAAGTGACTAATAGAAACCTTTTGATACATTTTTATACGCATCTTTTTGTATCGTATATATATATATATATATATATATATATTAGTTAATAATGTTTTAGTTAATAATTTAATTTCTTATGTTGCAAACTAAAAGGATTTTAATGTTTTGACGTTCAAACTAATTTTTAAATATAGTGTATAAATTTTGTTTAATTTAAAGATGTTGGTGTAATAATGTGAAGCATATGATCTCTAGGGTGGTGGGAAGCTGACGATCTCTTTTAAATATTGTGTTTATTTATTTTTTTTATTTTAGAAAAGTTGCTGTAATTAACTTGTTTAATTTGTTTTTCTAAAAGGAAATGGTATTTTATCCTTTGATGGGACCCAATAAAACAGCTTTTAAATTTTTTTTTACTGTACAAAAGTATGAATGTTAAAGACAAAGGTTATTACTTCAGTATGTATTTCTGCGTTGTATGGGATATTTTGTCATATATCCCAACGTAGATTAAAAATCAAATTTCATAAAATTTAAAAAGTCGTAGATAACCCATTGATTTTTCGTATTACCTATGCATATGACGCATGTGGTAAATTTTTTAATATTTAAGTACACTGATTGAGTGCTGAATATGATTTCCAACACTGTTGGACTGTTAAAACTTTATTTGTGAGTTGAAAGTATTCTGCAGTAAGAACTTAAGATGCCCTAAATCCAAAAGGAAATTGAATGCTTATTTTGACACTTTTGCCTTCGTCCTTTGAAATTACATATTTTTAATTTTTTTTTATTGTTGTATAGGTTTATATAACCTAAGAACATGAGCCATTCAATGAAATAAAAAGATTATTTTCTAAGGACTAATCGGAAAGTGTCAAATGTGTTTAATTTTTAATTTTGCTTTTTTATAATTAGGGCTGTTTAACTAATGACGGCAATAATGAAGATGTACAATGTTTATTAATATTGGGATATATTTTTTTTGAAAAACTTGATTTAATTAAACTTTTTTACATTTTCTGCAAGGAATTAAATAATTTCTAATGTTCTAAATCTTCCCCGCTCCTTTGAATGCAATTGACGTGTCAAATCACAATTTTTGACACATTTCGCTACATTGTTGGTGTTACTGATAAGATTTCTTCCAATTATGATTTATTTAATTTATGGATGTTTTCAGATCTTCTCCGAAATACACGATCATTAAGATAACCTTACATAAAATAATATCCAACGGGGGGAGGTTTGGTGGCCACATGCCTATTGGAATTAAACGGATATCAAAGAATTCCTCAAGGACAGCAGAATCAGATTAAAAATTAATAATGTGATGAGCACGCGAAGTGAATTTATTTTGTTAAAAATAAGCTTTCATATTAAGAAAGTAAAACAAACTATACCCGCACCTACTATATAAACATATTAAATAAGTTATGGTGTCAAAAGTATTTTTATATACGTTAGATATGTTGGTAACCCCCCCCCCCCCAAAAAAAACACAAAAAACCATCATACTTTGTGTGATGACTTTTGTATTTATATCTACAAAATCCAAAATCTAATAATACGTAATATTTAATAAGTTAATTAGGATAAATAATTATATTTTGAATTTGCGATTGCTCATTTTTTAAATAATTTTACTAAAAGAAAATTTATTGTTAAATTTTTTTTTAAAAGGAACTACTTTCTCAGAGTGAGACTATGTTCTGTTTAGATCAACAAAAAATATATTTTATTAAATTTATTCTTAAACCGTTACTAGAGATGTAAAATATAATATAGAAAGAATTGGCAATCAAATACACTCCAACTCATGTTTTCCTAACCTTCTTTTTTCAGTCATTTTCCATTGTATCCCAGAAAACACATATATTTTACAAGTTCACTCGAGTTCTTTTGTCGGAAACTCGAATGCAGACAAACACTCGATTTTTTTTTCACGAGTTGGAACTAACATACAATTGGTCCAATTCGTGAAAAAAATTCACAGAGTTGAACAAAACAGATGAAAAAAAAAAAAAAAAAAAAAAAAAAAAAACGCATATTATTTCCGCTTTTTGGAGGGGAAAAAAAAGAAAAAGAAATTCATTTTTACCAGTTCTGAATTTTTCAACAATACCTGCCCTCATATATATCAGCAGACTTCTGAAATATGATGACGGCGCTTTTTAAAGAGTCATAAAGCCAGAAGGGAAGGAAAATCATCTTTTTAAATCCCTAGGGGATATTTTTGTCAAACTTTCAAGGATAGAAGATGGGAAATGAAGACGGTTAGCGATTCTTAGCCCATCATAATGAATCTAGGATAAAGTCAGCTTACACATATTACGTTGTAATAAAAATAATAATAAAGAGAAAGATTGTGGAATAAATGCTGAAGTAGTGAATAATTACTGTATTTTTTCATTTTATTTTATGTTTTTTTTTTTTATGTGTTCCGCAATTCTTTTGAGCTTTCTATGGAACTGGAAATTTAATGACGTTGAATGGTAATTGATATATGGTAGTTTTTTATTAAATCTTTTAGAGAGCAAGGCTGGGAATGGTTATGAAGGAAAATAAGTGAAAATTTATGTGGTTTTTAGTTCTTTTTCAAAATGGTATTTTTCTTATGCTCAATTGTAACTTCCATTACCAATTACTTTATTAAATTAAAGAAGATATTGAATGGTTTATCTAAGTTCACTATCGATAAATACTAAATATACACTTTTCTTTAAGTTTAACTGCTGACTATTATTGCATACTGCAGTAAAAAATTCCAATTCCCATTTGTTAGTCTGAGTTGGGTATATATAGTTAATCAATGGTAAGATTTTTAATCTTTACTGGCTTTTTGATTAGCTTATATTTTGTTTTATTTTAAAACAAAATTTAAAAGATAAGCTCTTAAAAATATTCTTCGCGATTTATTTTTTAAACAGACGTTACAACTGCACTATTGACAGCAGATGTATTCTGTTGACTATAATTTCCATGGTTTCATTCATATTAAAAATGATTTTTTTTTACAATGAAGATATGTTTTTTAATGAAAGAATGAATGAGTACATACATACATACATACATGCATACATACATACATACATACAAGGTTTACAATTATAAAATATTGGTGGTTTAATTTAAATTACGAATCCAATTCCGCTCCATGGGGATAAGCCTCTAAAATAAAGTTACAAATTGTCTCAGAGGAAATGCTAACTCAGATTTTACAAAATAAAAATTATAACTTATTCTTTGTTTTAAAGATTCGCAAAAAAATCTCTAAACTACTGTACATTCGATATTATGCTTTAGCAAAAGCTTCAGGAAGTACAGCTTCGAATACAGCGATAATTAAGACTTCCCATAAACAAGCGCTGAGTTCCTTTTAAAACAACGCTCAAAATCCACATGACTGAAATCCCGCGTAATTGTGGTTCTTTTATCCTGGCATAGGAATTTTTTCGAAAAATCCGAAGCAAACGATTTGTTGATCAGCTCGCACTGTGAAACCATAACGAAATTTCTCGATTCAGGCGTTGCCAACTCTTTCAAGCCTGTATTATCATTATTTACAATTTTAAGCAGAAAAATTATGTAACAGTAGAAAAAACCTTGCAAAGTAACGAATTGTTTAGACTCAATATACGACCGTGACGTCACCACTCGCAGCCTTTATTCTCAAGGACAAAGTATTACAGACGAAGTCCATTTAAAATGTACTTTACAAAAACCCTCGAAAAACACTTTCTTCAACCCACCACATCAAGTAACATTGTTTTTACGACACACTTCCCAATTGAAACATTCTCTTCAATGATTCAAAACACGTTCTTCCATAAAATACCCGAAAACTTCCATTCAAATTCGTCTCAGTTTTTCCCTCCTGCGTAACACTACACCGAAGTACAGTAAGTGCAGTTATTTCGTGGAAGCTTTTGGAGAGGATTTCTGTAGTTTCTTGACGTACTTGCATTTTTGATTCTTCAAATAGCGATATATATTCGATTTGGAACAGATCTTGTAACTCCTGTTAAGAGGAAACTTATACGAGAGTTGGTGATTCAATATTTCTTTTTTTTTTCTTGTTGGCGAGAGATTTTCTTGAAACCCTTTATCGAAACAACATTTCCTTTGGGTGTATGTTTACGTTTGAGAAGAGGTAAACGTAAATGTTTTTCAATGGCAAAGTAAACAAGAAATGAAGTTTGGGGAGATATGGAAGGGATATTAATGTTTTCATATCATAAGTCAGTCTTCTAAATAAAAAAATAAATATTATTTTTTCTATTAAATAAAGTGCTCCTGAATTTATTTAAGGCTGAGTGTAAATACAATTTATAAATTCAAATTACTTGGTTATTTTAAAGCTGGTTTTACTTTTGGAAGGTAAAATCTTTTGGGATTAAGTTTTGCACATAAAGAGAAAAATTCTAAAATTATAACTGAAAATTTTTAGTTGTATAAATTATTAATATTCAAAATTATCTTAGAAATGGTCAAGTACGAGTAAATCTCACGACGAGGGTTCTGTACCTGAACTGTGGTTGTGAGCTCTGTGCAGGTACACAGCCTCTGATCAGGTTTCTGAACACAGCCTTTTGAATGGACAGCAATATAAAAACCATATTTTTATTGTTTGTCTGGAATATATGTAATGTATTCCCATTGTAATCTTCAATTTCCGATTTAGAATTATCTAGTATTTTCTGGTGTTTGCGGGAAGCGCCTTGAATCATCGAGCGTCACTAGTAAACCTATAAAAGCTCAAAACTTCGGTTTGCCACTCCTTTTGGCCGACCAAACGGTATAGTGGTTAGCGTGCTAGCTACTAGACCGCGAGGTTGCGGGTTCGAGTCCCGTGTTAGGCATGGGTGTTTGTAAATGTTCGTTGGATTGTCTAATGATGAATGTTTCGGCACATTATAGCCCTCGTGTTGCTGACGGCGCCAGATAATTTGAAAACAACAGCCATGCCTTTTGATATTATCAACTTTTGGCGCTAGACTTCACCCCTCTCCTCTTTTGTCTCTGGAAATAAACTTGTGTGCAACTCCTCTACGATTGCTTACTCATAATGGTCAACATCCAAGGTACCGTTATATATATATATATTATACAAGTTGCTTTTCCTAGCATTTCTTAAAACATGGTATTGAAGCAATATAAGATAATGCCATAAAAATGTAAAGAACTAAACTATACAATTATCTATCTGTCACAATTTCCCGTTAGGCATCTATTACCTCTAATATCCAATACATCCAACTATGTTCTATAATTCTCTTGCGAGAAAAATGTCTTCGTTTGACTTTTTAGGAATTTGGAATAGTTGCCTATGTAATGAAATTGGTTTTTAAAAAGAAATATTAACTATAACGAATAATTATTATATTTTGGAAAAGATGAATCATTACATTTTAACAAATTGTAAAGTTTAATTAACATTGTGGTTCTGTGAATATATTATGCAGTTACATAGTTTTAATATTAACATTAATGACATAAGTAATTTCATCCTAAAATCTGGGAAATAAAAATCTCATGGATCATAAACTAATAAAAATCCCTAATATGTGTTTTTAAGGAGGTATTTAACGACTAAATAAATTTTTGAATTTTATCTAAGGTTTCACCATTTTTGCCCAACTTTGCATCGGTTTGAAAAAAATTTACGTTTTAACTCTTGTGCCGAATTTCGACTTCCTAACTTTGTGGTAAGTGACAGAATTAGTGATAAGTGAGTAGTGGAATAAGGCAGGATTTTGGCTTTTATTGGTATAGATAAATATTTTCAAACTTGTTTCAAAACCCCAATATAATTAAGAAGCTCTAAAAATGTTTTTTTTTTTTTTTTTTTTTTTTTTTAAATTATTTATTTGTAACGCATGTCATTACTGTACAGGTCTCTAATAAAAGAGTTAACAATTTTCCAATCAACATGTTTCCAATTAATATAATAATGAGGTGATTCTCAGTGAGGAAATAAAATACAGTTACTTAAAGGTTTGATCACTTTTAACCTATGCCTCATAGAATTGGATCTTGACGAGGAAGGAAGAAAAAGCCTTGGTGGTCTTTGAGAGGAAAGTCTTGATAGATATTTTTGATGCTGTTCTGGAGAAAAAGCACCTGGCGAAAAAGGCGTAACTTTGAACTGTATAAAATCTGTAAGGATGAGGCCATTATCAAATCCATAAAATTGGCTACAATGAGATAGGCAGGCCACCTTCAGAGAATGAATGCAGAGAGAAACCTATTAAGGTCTTCAATGCAGCTCCTTTTTTGTGGAAGATCGAGAGAAAGATCCAAGAAGAGATGGAAGGACTATCTGGATGAAGATTTCGCCATACAAAAAGTTAAAAACTGGAGGTCAGTTTCTGGAAAGAGAGCGAAATGAGAGAGACTTCTGAAGAAGGCCATGGTCCATAAGGGGCTGGCGTTCCAATGCTGATGATGATGACTTAAGGTTTTTAGTTTCCTGTTTAGACGTACTGGACTTCATTTTTGTCTTACCAAGTAACTTCCATTCATTACATTGCACGAAATCTGTGAAGCGAGTATGGAGGAGTGTAGGGAAGTCACGATTTGCATAAAAATATCAACACATAAGGACAGTTTTTTTAATACAAATCCTTTATATGCATTGTCAACTTTTATGTGCAGCTACAACTTATTTAAGTGATTTTGAGCTCAGATAGATATTTCATAGTCTTGGATCACTATGAAGAAAATTTCCATGAAATAGTTTTACCCCCAAAATTTACTAGAATACTTGTCATCAACAACAATTCTATCTACAGAATTGGTGCTCGATTGGATGACCGAAAGTGGATTAATTACTCCTCCAAAGTTTCAATAGAAACTTTCTTAAAAGCGTATTTAGGACAGCTTTCATATCTAGATATAATGCATTTTCATCGACAGCGAATCTGTCTGCCAAATTTTAGCTATATTGGATGATGGTAAGGGGGCCAATTAGTTCTCCTCAGATTCGCCCCCCCCCCCAAACACACACACATAACTTAAACATATATTTTGACAAATTCAGATAATAAAAATAATTTCAATTAGTGAAAAGGGTCAGGTATATTCAAAGTGCCTAGATATAATTAATAAAGATGATACAACACTTTAAAAGTTATTACATAAAAATAGTCTTATAGAAAACTAGAACAAACAATAATTCTAAAGAATTTATCGTAATCAGTTAATTCATTTTCAGAAGACAATGTTTTGTGTTTTCTAATTTCAGCAAGAAGTAAATACTTGTGCTCTTTCGAAGTTAGAATCCAGAACTCAGACATTTACTGATTTCTCCAGCAATTTATGCAAGATGAGTTGAAGAAAGTTCCTTCCTAATCAGCTTGTTTGTTTGGCATGGATAAAAAAAGAAACCTCTTTAAGTGCCTACGGAGAGAAGTTTTTCCTAATCTTTCTAATAGGAGGAGATTCTTTGGCGTAGGAGTTAACCCTTGATCGTAATTTGGATCTTTAGTAGAATATTCGTGTAAGGAAGAGGGGACGAAAAAGAATTGTTAGGGAATCATATAGAATGGGGTCAACTTAGAACGTGGGCGGTGTTAATAAGTGTACAGACACAAAAAAGTCTTTTATATAGGAGTAACTTTTTCATAACGTCTTGTAACTTTAATAAAACTTTATCAAGAGTGTAGTATTCTTTCAGTGGGGTTTGTATCCCTATAGAGAAATGGTGTAAATCTATACTGTGTTTTTATATCTTCCTATTGATTTACTTAATGGATGTGTAGTTAGTTCTGGTACCGCATGGAATAGGTGCTGGGTTAGAATCTTGGGTTAGTCATGGATGTTTATTGGGGTTTGAAACCATGTTAAGCTGTAGATTTCGACCTCATTTAGCCACTACTGTGCACAAAAAGAGATCGATAAACGTACAAACCAACTAATCCCATCTTTTTATTTATTAGTCCAATATATTTTGAAGTAAAAAGTGCATAGGAAAAGTTAGAAATTTGTCTTGGGTTCTACAAATTTGAGTTATAAATATAATATAATGGTTTTTATGACATCTAAAGTTCAATACTTGACCTATACTATTAAAATTATCTTTTGGTTGTTTCAAACATTTTAAATTTTCATTTTACTAATTGAATATTATCATAATATCTGGTGTTTACCGAGTGTTGAGTAAATTTAACTAAGCATGTTTTTGTTTTTAATTATTTTCCTTTCACTTTTTTCATTTAAAATACAAATAAAGTTTATTTTGAAATGAATTAAAAAAAAAAAAAAACTTTTATGTGAGGGATAATGCTTTATGATCAAGTGAAATAGAAAATCCAAAAATGTGTTAGTATCTTAGTTAATATGTTTTTTTTTTTAGTTTTCTGGCACTAGGGATACATAACATTATTTAAACTTCAACACTTACGCTTCTTTACTTTTAACTTGGTCAGATGACGAGGAACCATTTTTTTCAGTTAACACCTCTCTTTCTACATCCATGGCTCCACAAACAATAAGACATTTCGATCTCGACTACTTTAACATGCAGCAACCACCGTTAAATCTACAGCCTAGAGTTTTGTCAACGCACTAGCCTGATCTTAACACCTTTTCGGTTATAAGAGCGACACCTCGGCTAACCATTAACCTTTGTATTAATATTAATTGTAATTAATATTAATTAATATTTATTGTAATTAATATTAATTACATATTTCTGCTATATACACGTATATATACATAATTTTTCATAATATAAAGCAATAATAAATCTTTAAATAGTTTGCTTTTAATGAATACGTAAGAAAAAAATTCGAAAGACATTTTAATAATGGTTTATTATGTTATAAATATTTCTATAAATCCTCATAATTATTAAATTTGAGGGGACGTATCAGTCAAACTTTAAAAGATAATTCTTTACATTCTACTTCAATGTCCTTTAAAAAAAAATCTTTTAATAAAAAAAATGCTGTTATATATTTTAAATCTAGTAATAGTGTAAAAATAATAAGCAAATTGACTTTGAAAATATTTTGAGTGCATAAGTATTTTTTTTTTTTGCAGTTATCTCAAAACAGTGATTTTTAACATCTTAAATTACATATTACCAAATTACATATTAACTTAATACTGTTTAAAAATCTGTTCAATATTTCAAACTTTTATGCTAATTTTTGTGTAGTATATTGCATAAAAGTGATTTCTATATTGTTGACTATAATGTTTATTATTTAATGCGTGTATTTATTAATGTGAAATTTGTGTCATATAATTTTCTCTTTTAGTTCATACAAAATATATACAGTTTTTTCACAAATTTTAAGGTCAATATTGTCTAAAAATAAATTAGGAGCTTGAATTGATATGTTTACTTAATATTGGTAATTTTTTTTATAAAAATTTACAATCATTTTGTCTAGAAAGTATTCCAAGAAAAAATACTACTTTTTGAATCTGAAAAAAACTACATTATTTACAAAATGCCTATTTATTCAAAATATTCAATTTTTTATTTTTATTTTAACACAATTACAAGATTTGAAAATATCTAAAAACAAATTCTGTGAAAAAGTTTGTATATAAGTTAAAAATTAAATAACTTATAGGAAATGCAAGTTGGAAGGAAATGCAGTTTTTAAATTTCTTTGATTGTCAAGTACCCTTAAATAATAATAACAAAATCAGAGCAAGTGGGAATAAGCATTTTAACACATTACTCAAATGTTTTTTATGTAATAGAATTTCAACTATAGCTAGATTGAAGTAATGCCATAACATTAAAATTTAACTAGGCTTTAAAATTATTTTTTTAATTGATTTGGATATCTTAAATGACGTAACTGATTACTATTTATGAAATAAATAATTAATCATCATAGAGTAATTATCAAAATGTTTTAGCTACAATTATTTAAAAAATAAAAGATTAACTTTTGTTTTTTCTAGGAATTTTTCAAAACAACATTTCACTATTTTTTTTTTAACTTAAACTTAATTTCGTATTAAAAAGGAATTTAAATTAAAAATATACTTATAAATAAAATCATTTTAGCGAATTATCTCTGAAAATTTAGAAATTCAAATTTAAAAATAAATTTAATTCTTAAATAAACCAACGTTGAGTAATTTGAGAAAGTGTAAATAAGTCATAAATTTCGCTAAATATATTAAATAGTTTAATTAATAAAATTTAATTAGAAAATATCACTTATGATTCCAACCAAATCGACTGTCAGGAAATTTTGCTTGCAAGATCAACTGGTATTAGAACGCATTCTCTAAACAAAGTTCTTCTAGGTAAAGAAAAACTTCCCTTGGCAATCCCATAAGCATCTGGCGACAGAAATGGCGACAGAGAAAACACGCCAAGTAACTCCCGTTTTCCAACCCAAGTCTTTCAGAGCTCAGTAGCACTTTAATAAGTTCTCTTGGCTACAACGCCTTGAGCCGCAGTCGCTACATTATATACCTGAAGTTTTAATTGTGTGCCGTGACTTTCGCGTTTGTAGGAAAACCACGTGGATTTCTGGAAATGAGTTGATTATCACAGAAAAGTTAGTTCTTAGGGATAGCTTGAGCTTATTATATTAGCAGAAGAATAATTTCGCGTGGTTTTAGTTCGGATTTTTAGAATTTTTATACCTTGTTTTGCGAGTAGAGTGTATTGGAGGAAATTAAATATTCTTAGGATTTGTATTGGCTAGTAGAAAAAGATAAATTAGATAAATAAAATATGGCAAGTGGAATTGTATAGTGCCGATATTGGCTAATGTCAAAATTGTAGTTTTTTTTAATGCAAAGATTATTTTTACTTAAGTAGTTTGAAAGTATTCTCAGCGGATGTTCGAATGTTCGTAATACTGGTCACATGTACAATTTTTGTACATAGAAATTATAGATTATTTTGTTAGTTGAGTCCTAAAGTATTTTATATTAAATATTAATATTTAATCGCTATATAGAAGATTCAAATTAAGTGATTTTGCTTGTTACTAAGTATACTCTGTGCCTATAAGTATATTGAGTTTAGAAAATATCTAGCCATCTTGTGATATTCTGTCAAATGTAATTTGAAGTCTAGGAAGTGTATAACTTATTGCTGAAATAAAGTGTTGTTGAACAAACAAACAAAAAAACCACATTAGGTATCCGGGAATATTTGAAAGTATAACTATTCCTAAAAAAAAAAGAGATAAACAATCGTCAAATTGAATAGATAATTTTTTAAAAGATTAAAAATATTGGTTAAAAGTTTCTCGATTCAATTTCAAAGTATTGAACCCGAAAAGACTGCTTATTTTCGTCTCCCGGATCTTGAAAAAGCTCAATGTTCAACTAAAAACATTAATTAAATCTTTGGATTATCTGGGATCAGAATCAAAGTATGTAATATCTGTAATACTTCTTGTGTGGTTGTGCTATGTTATCAAACAAAGTATTGTGTATGCCTTGAAGTATGTTTGGATTAGATAAAGTCTATTTCGAAATTAAATCGTGCCTGAATGTTCTGTGATTACCATATGGATGTTGATAAAGTTGAATATAAAGCACTCAACTAAAGAATGTAATGTTTGAATTAAGTATGTTTCACTGTGTATTGAACCCAAAAGCGCTCTACATATTACTATTTGGATTGTGATAAAGCTAATTATAAGTGACCTAATGTGTATACCACATGGACTACCTTGAATCAGCAACAAAGTGTTGTACATTAACGCGCTGAAGTTAGAGTTATAATCTGAATATTTATACTGTTTAAGGCATTTAATAAGTTAAACTACATGGCATTGTGCTCACGTGGATTATATCTGTAACCAATTTTGACTCAAGTACCTGAACGCATATTGAAAAGTCTTATTTGGATGGTGTGGAATTTAACGTCAAATATTCAGATAAAACTATCTTTTTAATGATTTGTGGATTATCCTCGAATAAGGATTATTGTGCGCTTCGTCAAATAATAATATACAGCTTTTAGTTTTAGCATCAAGATATTGAAGTTTTTATATGAAATATTCATCAAAATTTATGTGTATTCATTTATCAGTTACATAATGCGTCTGAAAATTCTAGTTTAGTTTTTATCTCTTGAAAGAGAAGTGTTCAAAAATTAATATTGTATTTTCTTCTGAGTATTCATCGATTTGAATAAGTTTTCTTTTTGAATACACAGTCTTGCTATCCGGACATTAAGAAATCCAAAAAGATCCGGAACCACCAGCTTTATACACGGATTAATCAGTGCTGAGTTTTGATTTTGGAATGTTAACAAAATTGAACATCAAATATTAAACAAAGTAAATTGCATCATATGACTTTCCATATTGTGCTCTTCCATCGGTAACAGTGGATTGCATTCAAATCCAGTTACATAAAATTGAATCTTATGTGCCTAGTCTTGTTATCCGGATGCTGACAAATTTCAAGTAATACCTATCATATAACTTTAGGCTAACAGGATACATTATAAAAGTTTATTTTTCTCAGTATCCGTAGATTATCATAGAACGACAATTTTCATACATGGATTGCACTGTGATTAGTCTTGCTATCCGGATGCTGACAAATTTCAAGTAAAGCCAATCATCTAACTTTAGGCTAACGGGATACCTTATTAAAGTTTATTTTGCTCAGTATCCGTGGATTATCATCGAACGATAATTTTTATATATGATTTGCATTGTATTTAGTCTTGCTATCCGGATGCTGACAAATTTCAAGTAAAGCCAATCATATAACTTTAGGCTAACGGATACCTTATTAAAGTTTTTTTGCTCAGTATCCGTGGATTATCATCTAACGACAATTTTCATACAAGGATTGCACTGTGCTTAGTCTTGCTATCCGGATGTTGACCAAGTTGAAGAGTTCAGCGAAGTAATGCGTATCTTTGGATTATTATCCGTAGTGGCATAAGTCAGCGATGAATTACTCCAGTGGAACCGTGACCAACATCCCGCAGAAAGATCTATCCCACAGGGGCAAACCGACCAAACAGGTCTCCACGGCCAATGACACAGGCAACCATCACAATCAGGATGATGAGGTAGGAGTTTTAATTTTATAAAACGTTTTGATGGGTGATTTTTTTTTGTTAAGAGGAAATGGTACCCAAAAAATGACGAAAAAGTAAATTTTTAAATTTTTATCTCATAATGTGGAGAATATCTTTCTGCATAGCTGTGCAAAAATTTATACTTGTACCTTTGATAGATAAAAAGTTATATTGTATTTTCAAAACCCTCTCACTCTATCAAAGCTGAAAAAGAAATCTTTAACACTGTTTTTCTCAGTTCGTTATTTTTCAGTTTGTGAGTTGTTTAAATCTCTAAGGCTTTTTCTAAATTTAGTTAGGATTGGGAAATTTTTATAGTGTATTTATATACATCTGATAAACAAAAGTTAATATGGAATAAAGTGTGCAATGTTCAGTTTTTTTTTTTTTTTTTTAAATTAAAAAGGTTAAAAACTTGAAAAAAAAAAAAAAAAAAAAACACGTTGTTTTTCTGCTGTTTTTAGTGTAAAAACATATATATAAAACCTTTTCGATTTCTTTTATCTTTAAATCCATACTAACTATTGTTAACAATTATAATACGAATACATTGTAAAAATTTCATGGACAAATACTTAAAATTGTGGAATGAGTAGCATTTCGAAAACAGTTTGAATTTTTTTTAAATAAATTGAATTAATCAAAAATTATTTATTCAAAATATTTTTGTAGGTTAAATTATGTTTATTTACCATCAACACAACGTAAAATTACTATAGTTTAAATTTTAGTGGTGCAACTTCTGAAAATAATTTTTGGGTACCCTGTTCCCTTAAATTAACAATAAATTAATGGAACACTATAATATACACTTAACTATCCAGGTAGCACATCATTTATTGGCCAATGCAAGAAATAAGGGTTCTGGTATATTGGTCAACTCAGGCCGAGATTCGAGCATCGCCAAAGATACTCGATTTAAAAAAAAAAGAAAAAAAAAAAAAAAAAAAGAATGAATGAATATTACAAAACATATTTTTTCGCCTGCCGTTCTTTCTTACAAAAAATAAATCCTTTTTAAAACTCGCATTAAGATTTCAAAACTTACAGTATATTTTATCTTACATTGGGCCAGATTGCCCAATAGCGATAACAACAACTGGTTTACAACATTACACATCGGGAATGGCTATTGTCGAGAGATATTGGCCAACATTGTTGTGCTATTGGAATAGTAACATGACACATTTTTGTTGGAAAAATAGCATCCACACTTTCTACAAGAAGCTATAATTTGTTTTCTTCGTAATTCATCAGGTATTTAACGTTCATAGGCACATTCATCTGAATTTACATTTTTCTGTGTAGCAGTTGGGTATACTAATTTTCTTTTCGAGGTATACTAATTCCTCGAAATATGCTCGAGGTATACTAACCCCTTGACATACAATCACGTCTCCGAGACTTCATTCATTTCACGTGCCATTATAGACTTTGATGTCTCTGAGACGTCAAGAACTGTATTAAATGGTATCTTACGGACGCGTCGACGCGAATTTTATTTATATATCAAGGGGTTAATACCTCAAAATATGCTCGAGGTATACTGATACCTTTGGGTATACTAATTTTCCATCGATTTGTTTTCATATCTTGTCTAAAAGTTGTGTTAAAAAACAGTAAGGTTTTTGTGCTACAGAACTACAGTAAAAGTGAATAGTTAATCGAGAATGAAGTATATTATTATTACCCATTTAATTGAGTTGTAGGTTTGACTTCTATGGAAAGAATGATTGTGAAAAAATGTATAGTTATACGGTACTTTATAATAGGATTGTAATTTTCAATTGGGAAACGCATTTAATAATTTAAACAATAATATAAACGTTTAATTATTAAATGCGATTGTGTGACTATTACCTTAAGATTAAGAAACCAAATAAATTTAGAATACGTCAGAAATGTCGATGTGTATTATTATATGAAGCTACAAATGTGGCTTTTTCATTAACAATTAATTTAGTTGTCTTTCATTTTCCATTTTCTGTAAACCTCAAATTCGAAATTCAGGCAAAATTTGCTTTACATGATTAAATTTTATTATTAATTCTTAGTACTTATTGATTTTAATGTCACGATTAAAATTTGCTCAATATTACTATTCACAAATGCATGAGTATCAACTTAATTTAATTTTGCACGATTCACTAATTATGCATGCATCAAGAAAAATTAGCGTTTAGTAAGATTGTGCCATCGATATCGATATTTAAAACTACAAAAACTATTGTAAGATCTTTTCCCTAATTTTTTTAATTTTTAGTTGTGATATTGAATATAATTTATATGTTTCCTTAATTATGTAAGCATTTAAAAGACGTGACTATTTCTTGAGTTACAATATCGTTTGCAATATCAAAACTAAAAGTAGCTTAATCCTGATATGTTATAGTTTTTATTTTCGATAAAATAGCTTGGGTTTAAGTATTTTTGTGAAAAATAGTTGGCACCTTTTCCTAGTAGGCATTGTGTAGATTACAAGAATTGCATCTATAATTTCAGATCGTATTTGTAGATTAAAATAACTAAGTTTTTTTCTTAGTTAAATGAAAACATTACTAATTTTTCAATGGCAATTGTTCGAAATTTATGAAGATTTAGTTTTTTCATTCATAAAGTGCTTTTGTTTAAAGTCGTATTGAGTGTATAGTAATCTAGTAGTCAATATATATAAAAAAATATTTTGCATACGTACTGCTTGAATATTAGAAAAAATATATAAAATGATTAAATTTGTTTGCAACTGACGCCCCACGTATGAAAATTTACGAGAAATTTTTATAACTTATTCAGATTGTTTCTTTTTGGCTTTAAACTTCATTAGCAAATTATCCCTGAGATTCACCCTACCAAGTTATTTTTCATAAATATCCTCGAAGTACCATATTCGAATTTGGCTTCAAAACAATTTATTTGAACCGATGTTTAGCTAAAAAAAATTTCAGTTTCATTAGAAATCATCAATTACTCCCACACAGATTCAATTATGATGTATTATAAAATTATTTTGATTATTTTTTGATTATTAATCTTATTTTGAAGGATTTGTAATAACTTTTCTACTTTACTTTATTAGGATATATGTATATAATCGAGGTATATGAGTAATAAAGCTTTGTAATAGTAATTTGGAGTAATATCTACCGATAAACAAGAATAATTTTCACTATACACCCAATTTGGTTTATTTCTTGAAGAGTCTGTTTACTGCATTTGGAATTAAAATATACACTATTTAATTGAAATATTTTATATTATCCACTTTAATTATTTTCACGTTTCAAGTTTTCTCTTTTTTGCATTAGTTAAATTTTCGAGCAGTATTATATAGGGTGTTCAGGAGCATTATGTATGTTCAGTTATTACAGTTCATTACTAAAAGGTACTGAATTATATAGTTACCGAATTATAGAGTTAAAATTAGGAAATTATATAGAGTAAGCTATTCTATACCATTGTAAAATTAACTGATAAAAGTTATGGGATTTTCGTTGTAAATTGAGTATCATGTTAACTATGAGCTACTATTTAAGAGACGAGATTATTTTATTTATTAAATGCAACATATATTTTTAAATATCCAATTTAATATTATATAACAACATGCATAATACAATTATAAGTACTTTTTAATTTATAAAAACAGTTATTTACAATGATTTTTTATCTGCTCCAATTACAATACCTTTAATATCAAATATTAATTGTTGAGAAATTTGAGGTTCCTTCATTTTTTTTTAATTGAATACTAAAGTATCTGAGAATCATGATAATACTAAATACCATCTTTTCATAAATGGTGTATTTTTATTTTTCTATTAATTTAATATTCAATATTTTTAAGTATTTTATGTACAGTGGTTAACCAATTCTATTTACAGTATGATCAAATTCAAATAGTGGATATAAACATCATTTAACAAATCATATGCTATTTATTTGTGTCGTTCATTAAATATTGTTTAGTCATTAAATAAATTGTTCATTAATAACTTTTCTTTTCGTGTGGAGTGTGGATACATTTGGTACCAACATAAAAGCATGGTTATGAAGAAAATGTTTTAAGTAGGGCTTTTATAAAAAATTTACTTATTACTATTGAAGCATTATTTTACTATTGAAGTAATCATTCAATGAGGGTGAGGGGTATTGCCCTATCTTATCTTTTTAAAATATGATAAATAGCATTGAAAATAACAAGTTAAGGATTTATTCGCCAGATATTTTTATTCACAACTTTGACATTTATCTTCAGTATTTTGTTAATCATTAACTACGACCTTAATTTAAATTATTATTTTAAATTACGGTTTTATAATTTTTACAAAAAAGCTTCCAAGGCAGATCAGAGATCCCCCTTTACATTTAGCAATTTTTTTTAAATACAATTTGTAGATTTTTGTATAAAAATTATGATTTTCAGCATACTAAAACCTTTAGTATGGTTGTTTTTAGCTCCCGCATCAACCCAGTGCGTTTCATCTTCATACTATTTTATTGTCAAACCACCGAATCCACATTGAAACTTAGAACTCTAAACAAATGTGCTTTATTCATATATATGTGCTTATAGGTCATTTGGCGATTTTTTATTTGGTGATCTTAAAATTTGCCAAAATCAAAAACATGGTAACTAAAATAATATGAAAGTTAAAATAGAATAATAAAATTTAAATAAAAATAAAATACTTTGCTAGAAACTGAATTTATTTGGAAAAGAAACCACCAAATAAAGTCATCCCAAACAATGAAATGTCCTATACTACATACGTACCTAGAACATATTCAGAAACATAGAATCCATGTATTCGCATAACCTTCATTCTCATATAAAGCACATATCAAAGTGAAGATCTTGTGGATAAGTAGATACATTCATTGTGGATGAATACAATTGTGAATATGTGGATATATTTATGTAGCCTAACTACACATGTTAAATACATTACGTTTGTAGATTGGATATACGCGCTAGCTTCAGTTTTGCTATCACTTTTCTTACCACCAACTAGCTGATTTTTTATTGTAATTATTGTTAATTCATTCTTTATAAATCTCATTTATAATTTAGCACGTATGTTTAAAATATGTTTTATCATATGTTTACAAATATCCTCGAGGTATTTTATATTATACACAGGGCATACATATAACATTTACTCTTTGGCTGCACTGGTTCTAGTTTTGTTTTCACTTTTCTTACCTTGTACTAGTATCTATTTTCTATTGCAATTGATCATTATAAATATGACACATTTCTTTTTAGCATAAATAAGAGTCATATCAAATTTGATTTTTTTTAAGTAATCAATCTTAAATATTAAAGTTGAGCGTCTCTTTAGAATGGCAATATCCAATAACGGATAAGTTGAAAAATAGTGAATTCTTTTACGGGCTGAAAAGTTTGTACTCAGCGAGCCAATACCATTTAAGATGAAGTTGGATCAATAACGTTTCGGGGTACCTTTCACCTTTGAGCTTTTGCTTAGTAAAGCAGTTGGTTCATGGATGCGAATGTATCGATACTTGAACGATGCTTGAATACTGTGAAAGAAATTTTAAATGTCATGTTTTCAGTTTTTATGAAAGTTTTTTTTTTGTAAATATTATTACTATTATTTGAATCTATTATATTTATTTGAATCTAAAGTAATAAATAATAACAAATAGATTTTCAAGAAATATTTTCCAGAAAGAATGAAAATTTCGGAAAAAAAAATAATCTTAAAATTGATTGTCAAAATACATTTACTTGATGAAACGATAAAACTTCTAAAATATGGAAATTTATAAGTTGAAAACACTTAAATCTATCATTTCGGCTGTAATGAGTAAAGATAAAATAAGAGTTCTTATATATTTTTTTCCATGGAATGAGCATTCAAAATGAAAATTAGTTCATGTTCCAGGTTAAAAATGATACATGATAGACATAAATTATTGCAAGCCTTGAGTGTATCGGGAAATATATTTCTTATGAGCAGGTTTCGATATAACTTTTTTTATATAACTTTCTGTTTATAATTTCCATGAATCGTATTTAATTTGTAGCAGGTTTCTTACTTACCAGTTCTTAAAATTGAGTTTTTATTGTTACACGTGTATGAAAATTCTTTTTCAACTTATTCGAGAATAAAATTCCGTCATGTCGATGGATTTATTCAAAGAATGCTTCCCTCGTAAACATAGTAACAAAAAAAAATTTCCGTTCAAATTAAGTAATCCAATAAATAAACTTAAAAAAGATGGTGAATGGAATGAAGTTTTTCCAATTAAGAGATGTGAAACTTGAATACGAATTTGATTAGTCTAAAAAATGTTAAGGAAGGCCCAAGAGTGTGAAAAAGTGGTAAACCTATAATAAACCTTTCTGTTATCGAATTCTCACTACTGTATTTTCTAGATGGAGTAATTTGAAAACGTGTACGATTTATTTATGGATTTAAGCTCCAACTTTGATTAAAGTTTATTACTAAGTTGGAGTTTCTTTTAAGACAGTTGTGTTTACAAGAGCATGGACAAAGGCTTACGGTTTATGCGAGAAATGTGTACTTTTTCATTTCAAACTGGCGTATGAACATTTTTGAATTTAAGTAGATTTCTTTTGAATTCCAAATGAATATGTTTTTGATGGTTTTCGCTTCTGAGGTATCAAGTTTTAATTTTCAGTCTGACATTCATATATCTTAACGCTCTTGAAAATCGTCGGTTTAATACGGTTGACAGGGAAAATGAAAAGACAACCGTAGACGGTCTCTTTATAAAGTGTCGACAACTGACGTAAAACGCCCAATCACAGAGTCACCAATAATTAATACACTAGTTTAAGTAAAAAAATAAAAGCTAATTGATTACAGAAACTTCAGAATAAGCTCATGACCAATGCCTATTATTTGTTTTGTTTCATGTAAGAAAAATTAAACTCTCAATCCAAAATAAGGATTCAAGATATCAGTGAATATTGTAGAATATCATTGGCTCTAACTGTTTCGAAATGGATTAGCTGATCATCATCAATTAGGGATAAAACATCAAGCGTTCCCTTGTAGGACTACTTTGATTACTCCTCACTCCGATAGTTAACCATCATTGTCAGCTTAAACCACACAAAGAGGGTCGTAGGATTCAATGAACTCATCCTTCTTTCATCAGGTTGATTTTCACTGCTAATGTAATGACTGGAGAATTTTTTTTTTTTTATCAGAGGCTAAGGAATTGTTAGAAGGGGAAAAAAAAAGCTGATTGATCTCTTGTTAATTCTGAATTAATTCCTCGTGTCGATTTCTCTTATTTTTTTATGCAAGAGATTATATTCCACAAGCTTAACTCTAAGTAAAAATAGGAATTTAAGACTTATTTTCTTTAAGAGGAAGAGATGATTATTATTGGCTATACATGTTTTCAAACGGATGGAAAGATCATGTTTGATTAATGGAACACCAAGCTTTTACCTATAAGAGCATTTTGAATACCTTTATATACGACAATTAACTGTCACTGTTAACATGTCTGAATGAAGAGAGTCCTATTTTTCTACAAACTGATCTACAATAATTATTTTTCTTTATCCTTTGAAGCAAATATTCTTCAACCTGTTTAGACCTGTATGAGTTTTTTCATTCATTCCGCACGACTTTTTTGCACTATTATTTGCTTGAACAAAAGTAACTTCTGGATAGTATTACAATAACTAATGAAGTTACACAACGTAATTATTACAAGAAAAACACTGAATTTAATGAAATTTTGTTTAAGTCTTAAGAGTATTTTTCTCACGGTATTCAAGTTCCTAATATGAATGAAATAAAGGACTGTCTCTGAAATTTTTTGTTAAAGATTGCTTAAGAATTATTGTTAATTTACCCGCTTAAAATACTAATCAGACTTAAAGCAAACTTAAAAGTGTTCTTTTGTACTGAAAAAAAGAATTATATTACCACATTCATTTAATTTATTATTTATTGGAAGTAAATGAAGTTTGTAAATTAACTAAATTCATACTTTTACAATTTGTACAAAATTTGACTTAAGTATGTAACAATCAATTAATTTCGCATTTAGTCTTAAAAAAAAAAAAAAAAAAAAAAAAAAAAAAAGAATGTCGAAAGGTTCACCACCTAGCACCTTCAATCTTCATAGCATTTTCCATGTTTGATTCTAGCTAACTAAATTTAAATCAGTGTTAATCTGTAACAAATTGACAACTTATTAAAACACGTATAACGATTTATTTCCAAACTGATTAGTGTAACTTGACTAACAAATAGAAAAGTGGTAAAAATTAGAACTTGTAATCGTGGAAAAATCTAAGTGTATCCCTAAAGGACATTGTTGCAGAGGTTGGATACATATTTTGACATTCTGTACAAATTCTGAGCAGTTTTGCTTAGTTTTAGTTGTGTCTTCTATGGGATTTTCAAACTTTAAATTATTTTCGATATTTATTTTGAGTAGATTGTAATAAAATTAAGAAAAGTAAAGTAAAACTACTCACAGTAGATGATAAGCGACACAGTTGCGTTTCTGGTAACTCATTTTAATACAGATGAATGTACTTTGAGAGAAGTAGGGAGAATCAGCAATGAATCAGTAATCTATTAGTCATGTTATCTAGGGTTAAGAGTTGTATTTACTAATATAATTTTGAGTGCTAATATAATTGGATTTACTAATATAATTAAGATTTGTATTTACTAAATATAATAGCAAAAAACAGCCCATTTTTTTTAAAAATACAAGTTTCATATTTCTTCAACAAAAATTTATCATTCAGGTACGAATGTACAGTCCCAAGCGGTAATGAGGTTTATTTTATTTTCCTAAGGAATTTGCAGTTAATTGAAAACGATTATCAGATTCATTTGATCAGTTTTCGCACTATATAAGAGAAAAGACCTACTATATATCTCAGGTAAGTAGTACAAACAAAACCAGAATCAATATTGGAGTTTATCTGATTTTGAAATATTTCTTAACGCATTGTTACTTTTAAAACAAACCGATCTTCCAACTTCAAAATCAAAAACGCACATTGTGACATTTCAATACCTCAGTTCAAAGTTTATCGATAGCAAAATATCGATAGAGAGGTCCGTATCTAAATAACCTTTTATCGATTTGTGGTTTTGCGTATTTCATTTAGTAGATGCCGCCGCATGTCCGCTTACTTTTCCCCGGCATATCTCGCCTTCATTCCCGCGTCTCAATTTGTGCATTCTCGCATAAAAGATTTTCCCTCCTACTTAGAGGAAAAGGAGGGAATACATGAATTTTTGATGCGGCATTACACCAACCTAAGGAAAGTGCGTTTGTGATAGAGGGGAGCCTTGAAGGAACTGCTGAATAAATTGGTTGGGCGATCAAATAAAACTTTGTTTTTCTTTCAATAAACCGTGAATTATGCTGAGAGAAATTTTGTTAATTTTAGGATTGATGGTCTTTTTTTTTTTTAAAATGGAAGGACATTTTTTTGTGATGATGGTAATGTAGGATAAAGGAAAAAGAGTTTTGGAAGTCGGAGTTGGTGATAATGATTAGTAGAATTAATATATTGAAAGCTTGAATTTAAATAGATAGCGTAAACTTGTTATTTATTCCCTTAAAACCTGTTATTATAGAATGCTTTAAGCTTTCTTTGAAATAAATTAATTTTCTTTCAAGCATGGGGGGAGGGGGGGGGGGCTTTCTTACTCAAACAAATTTTATAATTGAATTGGTAACTTCTTTGGTGTAAATATCTACTAGAAGTGCTTTGCTGCTAGTAGACTTTAATAGCAAAGATTTGGGTTTTGCAAAAGCCTTTTCAAAGCTAGCAGACATCCGTAACAGTTATCTTGGATTTTCGTAAAACTCTTTTCACTGCTTGTAAATATCCATATCAAAGAAGGTTCCTTCAATTTCTGTAAAACTGTTTTTACTGCTAGTAGACATTCATAGCAGAGGAGTTACCTTGGGTTTCTGTAAAACTCTTTTTACTGCTAGTAGCCCTTCACAGAAAAGAAGTTATCTTGGATTTTTGTAAAATTCTGTTCACTAGGGGGCTCCGCCCCCTGCTCGCTGACGCTCACCAACCCCCTGGATTGCTATGCAATCCCCTTGGCTCGCTTTGCTCGCCTCAAAGTGAAGCATTTAAAATATGCCCTAGCAAAAAGCTATTTCAGCTGCCTAATGCCATGAAATTGAAAACGTTTTGTTATTTATGAAGAGTCAGAATAATTACCACGTCATTATCCTACTGCTGTCGAGACGTGTTAAGCAGGGACAGTGTTGCAACGTAGTAGAAAGTTCTTGGAAAACAACAAAAATAAACAGTATCGTACATATATTTAAAAAAAAATCGGTTATTTCATTGAAAGATTAAAATTTACGGGCTGGTATCGTATGAAGCGCCAAAATAATTAAAGATGTTTATCGAAATTTCTTAACGAAGCAATCATATGTTTGCATAATCTTTTTTGCGATACTTATAAAATAAAATAAAACAGTGAAAGGCCAATTATCCGGCATCAATCAATAGGAATTTTTTGAAAATCAAATTTGGCGAGAAAATTAGCCCTATTTCACCAAAAGTTTTTATTTTTCATATGAGATTTTGAAGTTGAGTGGGTGGTTTTATTCATTATTTTGATAGTTTTCAATTCGTAATAGCTGAATTTGCACTGATTAGAAATGAATATAGATTCAGATTTACTGTACAATGTCTTTTAGCGACTTTTTGAAAGTTGACGATTTAGCTCTGAATGAAATCCGACGACCAGCAGATGACTTTTCCGCAAAGTCTGGTTCATCCGGAATTCCAATCGAAAAGAAATATACACAACTTGTATCTATTTATTCATGCATCATCGTAACTATTAAATCAATACGTTTTAAATAGGCAATAATTTCTATCTGTAGACTGTAATAAGAAAAACAAAATATAGCGAATCCAGGTTGTTGCTGTTGCCAGATGTATTAGTAAAATTTCAAAAGATATATTGTGATTGGCTGGATTGTTGAACTTGGAAAATCGTGCATAAAGTACATTCAGAAGATTTGTTTGAAATCATTGCCATTCTGCTCACAGAAATACAGCCGAATTTGGACGTTACGCAAGAGAATTATATATATAGATTGCTAGCAGCCATTCGCAGTATTATCTTAAAATTTCTCATTAAGTTTTCAAATCAATCTTGTTAAATTTCAAATGTATGTGGATTTTTTCACTTTTTAGAGTTTTTATATAGCGAATGTAGCATTTTAATTAAATTCCTGTTGCTATGTTGAGAGAGAGAGGGAGATATAGAGAGATGGAGATAGAGAGAGAGGGAGATAGAGATGGAGATATAGAGAGATGGAGATAGAGAGAGAGGGAGATAGAGATGGAGATAGAGAGAGAGGGAGATAGAGATGGAGATATAGAGAGATGGAGATAGAGAGAGAGGGAGATAGAGATGGAGATAGAGAGAGAGGGAGATAGAGATGGAGATAGAGAGAGATGGAGATAGAGAGAGATGGAGATAGAGAGATAGAGAAAGAGGGATAGAGAGATAGAGAAAGAGGGATAGAGAAAGAGAGATAGAGAAAGAGAGAGGGAGATATAGAGATTTTTTAATTTTGAAAATTGGTGCTTCATAGGATGAAAATGGATATTCTCGACTTTCTTTTTATTCTAAAACTTCTATTCAAGCTTTCATCAAGTCTTTGAAGGGCCATGTTTTTACCTGGTCGATTAAGTTTGAACTATTTTTCCATATCTTTCCCATGATTGTAAGCAAAACTTTATGAAAATCAATCACTAATAATTACTTTTCTTGCACAAAAGCCTTTTTGGTGTCGTTGTGATTGCAGTCTAAAACAATGTTTGAATGAAGTTTATTTAGTTCAAACATTAATAAACTATATTTTTACGTTTAAACATTTCAAATGTCGCCAAGTTTTAAAATATTTTGAGGTATATTTTATGAATTCTTTGAAGTTGAAGTTTTGTATTTTTCGCATCCCAAAGAAGCTGGGTTCAAATCCTGGGATAAGCATGGATGTTCGTTGGGTTCAGAATCCACGTTAAGTTGTAGGTACCGACAAGATTAGCAGTAACTGTAAAAAAAAAAAAAAAAAAAAAATAGGTCGTTCAGTGTACAACCAACCAATATATGAAATTTTGAAATCTTATGAAATCCTACGAAATTTAGGATTTATATGCATTTTCAATTAAACCATCCAAAAAGTCCCGTTTTAACTCAAAAGAACCTCATATAAATAATTCAATTCTGATAAGTAGGATTTACAAAATATCCACATTTTTCATGTAGAATTATTTTATTGATTGGCTTTAAAAAATAATTATATTTTCATCATTGCCTGTATAATACAAAACTTCAATATAGATATGTAATATAGTTGATTTTTAACAATAACTTTATCTAGAATGAATAGCAATTTTGTAAGTGACACAAACAACAAATCTATCTGGAAATTGTTAAGAAACCGTAGTTCATATTGACTATAATCCCCCGACGGATGTCCCACTAGTTTTTCCGAAAAAGATCCTAAACTATTGTCCACTTTTCTCTCGCTGCTGGCGAGTTTTTGGCGAAGAAAAAAAAAGTTCCCTAAAAGCAGATAAAACTTTTTTTCCCTTTATTTTTCCTCTTCGTGTTTTGTGTGTTTTCAAGAAAGGTCTATCTTCGTCGCCTCCGGGTCTAAAAAAATGTCACTGGTGTTTGTGCAAAGCGCCATATTTATTTTTACGTGTTTTGTATTCCTTACCGTGTAGAGGGGTAATGGGTTTTTAAACTTTCTCGTTCGCAATGAAGATGCTTCGGAAGCGATGTTGGTATAATTGGTCTCGCGTGGTGTGAGGTTCAACATAAAAGTGTACTTTGGTAAAAGCACTTTGTGTAGTTGGGTGTTAGCTTTATTAAACTAAACTGGTTACAGTTTGAGAAAAAATGTGTGAGACGTTTTTACGACTTATGGAGATTGTTACAGTGTATGTTAAAAAAATTTGTTTAAACAAATTATGCCTTTGCGTGTCAGAAAGTGATTGTGAAATTTTTTGCAAAGGCACGAACTACACTAAAAGTAGCAGTATACAAATCACACCTCAGTTTAAGCACGTAACAGTAGTTCAGGAAGTTAAGTTATTTAGTTTTTGTTTGTAAGTTTTTTATTTCTTTCCAGTTAGATAACTTACGGAACTTTAGGAATTTCAAATACAGCAAATGGTATAATGTGTGTGCACCGATCGTCTTTTAATTTATAAAGGATCGCCAGCAAGTCCATGTTCGATAGAACTATTGCTTAATTGTTTTGGCTACAAAGTATACATTTTTCCACGCCAGATATAATAACTGTTATAACAGGTAATAAAAAAATTCTGAAGAAAAATAAGTAGAGTATGTCCATTACTTATATTTTAATTTTATTTTATGAGCTTTCTTAAAATACTGTTTATATATAATAAAAAGCATCCAGTTATTATTCTGGGCTTTAAACACAAGGGTATTGTTTTAGATTGATCAAAAGTATGGTCCAGTGTCCATCCCTACTTAATGTTTGGGCATGCACCTGCTGCACCTGATTGTATAAAAAGAGATGTAAGTTGATATTGTTCAGTTGTATTGATGGCATATAAACACTGAATTTTCTTCTGTTCATAATCAGTTCAGGCATTTTACATGTGGAGTGGGTGTGTTGCTCGAACTGGATCTGGGTAACACACAAAGCCAAAATTTTAATTTCTTTAATATTTGTTGGATCAAATTTTTTTTTTATGTAATTGTAGAACAGTGTACTGATCTATAAAATCTATTAAATTTTTTTATTTTTTTAATAAAATTTTGTAATTACTATAAGACAACGCATTAAAGATTTTGATATAACTTAATAAAAATATCTTAATCAGTTTAAAAATTATATGTGTGTGTCAACAAATATATAACAAGAAAATTTACTAAACACAATTTTTATATTTATAGCGGATATTAAAATAAAAAAATTTAACTATAAAAGTTCATATTTTTTTCTTTCATAATTAAAAAAAAAATCATATCTGGAGTAAAAAAAACAAAATTTTAAAATTTTGTTTGGTAAATATCTTCTAAAGAGTTAATACAGTATGCATGGGAAACTATGTTACTTAATTACAAATGAAGTTATTTTCAATTATGTAGAAAAAAAGGTGAAAAAATCATCAGTGAGCAAAAGCTGTTTAAAGTTCAGACAGAAACTAAGTTCGCGTTAGCTGTCAGATATTAATTTGACAACCACAACAACGGAGAGAGATAACATTAAAATATTTGGGCCCTCTAGCCCCTAAAGCAGTAGTAGATATAAGCTTTAGATTAAAACTTCAGCAGATATAGTGGTCAAGTATTAAGCATTAGGTCATGGGATTCGGACAGGCGGATGATCTATTTTAAGTTTCAGTGGACTACTTCAAACTGCACAGATTTACCTTCAAGATGTAAAGGACACAAACTAGATTTTTCTCAATTTGAACAAGAAGATGATACGACCTTAGAAACTGATATTCTCGTAATGTTATTGCTTTTCTTTACAAATAAATATCTCAATTATAAAGCACATAATCTTGAAAGAACACGAAAACGTACAAGTGCATCAAAACCATTGACTTCTACATCATATGGCATCAAATCTGCATCTTCTGCATAGCTTATAAGCGGTTTCTGATTTGTAAGCAAATGAAGCCAATTGAATACTGTACACTTATAAGTCATGACTTTGTAAGTCATTGTTACAAACAGATTCTAACTAGCCTCGGAAGAAGTTTCTAATATAGAATTTGTACTCTTCCGTTAGACGGGTACCATTTGGCGCTGTTGTCACCTAGCCTAAAGGTTTACACTTTTAAATGACTCGTAAATGTGTCCCCCAAGTCGAAATGTTTCCAGTTTGTTATAGGCTTGCTATAGTGACCTTATAACGGTTTGTTATAAGAATTGTAATGATTTGAATGTTTGTTTGAATGAGTTATCACTGCAATTCGGCAGTTTTTACCTGGTACCTGTCTAGCGGAAGAGTATCATAGAATTATATGGGATTTTTAAGCCTTCATCGTCAATATACAAACATCAATAGTAACCAAAAGTTTAAGTTAGGCTAGTTTGATTCTGATCAATGATTTCTAAATCCATATAAGCAACTTTATAGTTGAGTGTTAAAACAAAATATCGTACTCCTATTGTGCTATTTTCATAACTCTTAAAATAACTCTCTGTTGTTTCTCTCTAAATGTTTTAGAAATCCATTTCAGTACATTACGATGTTGTGGTTCGTGTTTAAAAACAAGCTTTTAAAACACAACCTGCAATGAAGCAAAAACCGCTTAATTAGGATTTAAACTCGTTAGGCTTGGAGGTGCAGTCACAGTATCGCAATAACAATCGGAAAATTCTCTAAGGTAAATTCATAAGAAAAATCAAAAGTTTCCCCTCATTGTTCTCCCCAAACAATGCAAATTAAACCAAAATGGATGTGAATTTACCCAAACGCTCAACGCATTGTGTTCCAAATCCAAATATCCTCCCTACTCAATTATGGGATATCCGGTAATGCTACTTTCCCAGTCAGACGTTTACAACTATCGCTATCCAGATATTATGAATGTCGTGTTTCAAGTTACAAATGGTAGATTATTATTCAAGCGGTAATGAAACGCTTTTATTGGGAAATGAGGGTGAGAATTAATGACTCCTCGCTTAGGCCATTAATGACTAATGACTAAATTTAGGGGGAAATGAGCACTTGTGTAGTTTTATGGCTTCATTTGGGGGTTTATTAGATTAGTTTTTTTGCACATGAGCAGTTTGTGGGTTGTTAATAAATCCTAGCTGAATGTATATCAAATCGATGTTTGAGGCTATACCTTGTTTATTATGGGCATGTTAAGGTTTATGTTTTTGTAAGTGATTCTGGGTGCCTATTTCTACCACTTAAGGGCTTTAAATAGCCAATTACCACCTCGTAATTTTAAACTCGGTTAGATAAAAAGGTCAAGAGCTGTGTGAGAACCTTTCCCTCCGAACCCATTACACCAACTAGGTGTTAATATAGGAATAATAATATCGCGAGTCTTAAGAATTGTGTGTGAATTTCTGATAAACGTTATAGCAAGTTATTTAAATTTGTTTTTATGAACTTTGATAAAATGGTAAACTCCTAGAATAGCCCACATCTTGGTGGTTTTTTGGAAGTGAGCCAAGCCAGTGGCGATAACGTAGCCAAGGTGGTAACCATAATGTAGTTTCGACAGAGTACGAGGTGAAATGTGGCAACCTTACGGGGTCGCCAACTTGGCGAGATTTCAAAAGCCGCCTAAAGGTGGGCTATTCTAGGAGTTAACCAATAAAATATACAGTAAAAGGTAAAAAGTGAGTATTTATTATTAAAATTCAACGTTAATTATTATAGTCATTACTAATGTGGCATGGCGTTGCTAGGCCCACCTGGTGGATTTGTGGTGGTAGCGCTTTAGCCGTGCATTCAAAAGGCATGTTAGGGTCTTGGGTTAGTCATAAATGTTGTCGTTCAGAATTAACGTTAAACTGTAGGTCTCGGCCTGATTATCCGTTAATCGTTAAGAGTTCAAAAGAAACCAAACAACCTGGCGAAGCTTGTTACTTTCAATTACCCATAGGTAATACATAGGGTAATGAAAGTACAGTATTCGGTAAAAAAAATCTTTTTCTTTTTTTGCATTTCTCCACGTTTTGGAACATATTGAGCTCAAAAAAGTGATCTAGAAAAAAATGTCTGTCTGTGTGTACGTGGTCAGCAAAACTCCCGAACAAATTAACCTACGATATTCAAATTTGGTGTGAGGGTTGGTGATGGCACAAGGACCTACCATTAAGGCTTTCGTCAAAATCGCGCATGCGTGTAAGGTAGCCGCCATTAAAAAAAATCACGTTTTTCAGTAATTGCTAAAAAAGGGCTTTAACGATTTTGTTCAAAATCGCTGTGGTAATGCCTCTTAAGGTGTTCTAAACATCCCCACTTTCGAAATACCCATAAAAATGCTTTAATGGCGTAAACATTTGAAAAACGAATGCCTTCAACACAGAGTTCTCTTTCCTTGATCATACCTCATTAACTATCGCTTTTTCTTCTTTCCTCAGTTTCACTTATAATAAAGGATAATACAAGGATTATCGGAAAGTATATCGCCATAAATCACCATTTTAGCGATTTTGTTTGTCGTGTAAAAACTATTGCCAAAAATAATGCCAAACTGGCCAACTTTATTCAAATGAGAGAAAATAAGAAAATGTTAAGTAACACAATGTCCAAATTTTACTGCAATGACCAATGTTATATAAAGTAATTGAAAGTTGTGCGATGTTCCACACCCCTTGTTTTTACTTTGATTCAAATGCGTTGTTGTCATGCCTTAGTGGAGGTTATTTTTAGATATATACAGTGAAGACAATATAGTGTAATATTGTATGGAATGTTTTTGATTTAGTTAACCTTTGGAATCTAAAACAACCTAAAGAAATTCACAAAACTTGCCTTGTAAGGGGTTAACTCGTATATTTAACATCCCTAATATTATGTAAAGTATTAATATAGAAACACAATCACTCAAAAACTTATGTCAGTAAAACCATCTTTTTAACTGTTAGATAATAAAACTAAAATATTATTTTACAGATTTTTTCTGCCCTTTGATTAAATGATATTTTTCGTCAATCTCAACATCTTATTTAAAACTTATTAATTGTCTCTAATGAATCGTTCGATTAAAAGGAAAGGTTAGGAGCACATAACTTTATAGTTGACGTCATAGGTTTCCATATAAATGTTCTTCAACTTCTAAGTCATTTGGGAACTTTGAAATTTTTAAGGAATTTCCTGGCTAGTGTTATTCTGTGGCGAACCTTTTTTTTTCTCTGTATATAAATAATAAACCAATTAAAGGTTGGGACCTCTTCTTCTGATCAATAGTTTATTTACACTTGCACATTGTGTTATGTAATTAAAAAAAAAAAAAAAATCATGAATAGTCTCAAGATATTTTGAGGTTCTGATACCATACAGTAGATGGCAGCACTATAGAAAATAAAAACCGTAATTTAAGCACTTTGAGGAAACTGGTTTGTCTCAATTTTTTTTCCCCAGATACGTTTCACTTTCCTTAAAACCAGTAATTGAATTTTTAATGTGTTATGAGACTGCGTCCGAGTTTTGCCATTATTAAAGATTTTTTATTGAGGTCGTTGTTCAAGTAGGATGTCTCGCAATAGATTTCATGCTGTAGTAAAGTGTTCTATATTGCTGTATATTAATGTAAAATGGAAAATATTTATTAGTTATTAATGAGGAACCTTAGTAATTAATATATTTGAATGGATTAAATTAAAGTAAAATATGTGGTAAATTTAAACTGTATTCAAATTTTGATTTTTGTTTACATTAAATACACCATATAAATGTGTAAATGTTATGAAATTTTGCCAAATTAAGGATTAATTTTTTGTTGAAACATATACTAAATATGACCTATAAGAAGAAAAATTAAATCCATAAAAACAAAGGTTTTTATATTTATAAATCCTTTATATTCGTTTCGAATTTATTTTAAGTGATTTTGTCCTCATATCGAGTTTTAATAGCGTTTAACCACTACGAAGAAAATCAGATTTCATGACATTACTTTCCCTCCGAAACTTAATATAATGTATTGTAATCCCCAATAAGTCCATCTATCGAGTTTCAACTTGATTGGATGATGGAAAGTCTTCCGAGTGCCAATAGAAAGTGTTTAAAAGCGTCTTTTTGGTGACAGTTCTCAAAACTTGGCAGAATATATTGTCATTGTTTATTTCTAAATTTCTCCTGAGATTTTTTTTTTTGCAGTTGAATAATTTTAAAAATATTAAAACAAAAGAAAAGGTACATAAACAAGCATTTTAGTCCAAATTTTTCAAATAACTCTTCTAGAATTGGAATAGTATTTAAGCTAGTTTACTTCATTGTGGTTAGTTTGTTTGGAATGTTATTAAACTAAGAATTGCTTCAGTTTATTCCATTGCGTTTCAAGTTTCTTTCTGCTTATCAAATAGAATAATTAATGATCTATGAATAATGTTGCAGTATTTTGCAATATATAAATTAATATGAATAATAATTGAAGTACTACAACTTTTTGGATTAACTGTATTTTTTTTTCATGAAATCAATAAACTATAAGCACTTTATTCTCCTCTAGGAATCAAATTCCAATTTATTAATAAACCGAATTCAAGTTATTAATAGTTCCTTTAAAATTAAACCTGAATCTTAAGTATCTCTTCTAACTTTCAAAATTATAAACTTCCGAACAATGTCCCAGAACGATAACAAACCTCGACATAGATTCTGATTCGAAGTCTCCACGGATCATAACATTTTTCACATCCCGCAATAAACTTCGAGAGACAAATGATGTTGTTTACCGCCCAAGGACTCGTGAAAATGTGCTGTGGGGATCAGAACTTATTCAGGCGTCTGACGTCATCGTTTATCAGACATCATAGATATCTCTCTCCAAGAGATGATTAGTTCACCTTTGTGTCGGTCCTCGTGTCATTATCGAATACACACTTCTGAATCGGTAGCTCGTTTGTCAGAAGTGCGGTGGAATTTTTAACACACTCCTCCGAGAAGAAGGATGATTGGTGGATGTCTCAAGGGATCACTTAGAAACGCAGATTATGATTGTCATGTTAATGTCTTTTGGTTGGGATGATGGTGTGGAATAAGACGCTGTTGTATTTCTGGTGGTTGACATTTTGGGCCACACTATATTTGTCATTTTAACATTGTTGTTGTAGAGTAATTTATATAGAGTATGTTGTAAGTTGATAAGGTTATAAGCTGATGCAGATTGCTAAAATGTAATAATAATAAAAAAAGAACACAAGTCAGAAAAAGTTGTGAAATTTAATAATTGCTTCTGAGCTGTCACGTTTAATTTCTAAAGAGGAATTTGGAAATTATTAACTAAATTAGCCTTATTTTGAAGAACCTCTCTAGCCAATAAGTATTTAACAAGCTAGAATTTTTATCAAAATAATCGTTTTGAATTCATTGGGTGCAAACTAGCCCAAACATATGAAAGGAGATTATTTTGCAAAACTTTTAGCTTTTTTGTCCGGTAATGGATCGTTTGCAAAGGTACTCCAAAGAAATGCAGAGGTGGTTTGGATGTAACTATTTGATTTCGTAACTTTTTATGACTAACCATTTTAATTAATTATTGATATTTTGAATACACATATCATAGACAAATTTGCACTGACGCTGTTTAAAGAAGTACGTGGGAGCGTGTAGAAACCTGCAGATCTTCACTAAAATTTGCATACGGTATACTTATCACAACTTCTACTAAAGGATATAATCTCTGAAATATAAAAAATAATTAAAATAACTTTTTTCAATCGGAAAAACAGGTAAACATAGCTAGTTCACTTTCCCTAAAATTGTACAGTTCGTTTATAATATCTCGTATCTTAAGAGGTAGAGCTTAACAGCAGGGACTACCAAATGGTATAGTGGTTAGCGTGCTAGCTTCTAGACTTCGAGGTTGCGGGTTCGAGTCCCGTGTAAGGCATGAGTGTTTGTAAATGCATGTTGGCTTGTCAAATGCCGAATGTTTTTTTTTACATTATAGCCCTAGTGTTGCTGACGGCGCCAGATAATCTGAAACCAATCAACCTTAACAGCAGGCTATAATATTCTGTGCAAAAGCTATATCAGTCCACACAAGTTTTATCCCACCCGTCTATTAGATGATGATATTCAATTGCATTTTTTCTTCTTCAAACAACTGAACATGGACTTTGGGCATAGAAATATTTTTTTTATTAGATTCTTCAATTATGAGATGTATTTAAAACTTTATTGAGTTGTTTTATTGGTGACCAAAAACTTCATTCGTAACTGTATTCATTAGGCAAATTCCTTGAATTTGAATTTTTTATAAATCCTCAAAGCTCATTTACACTCTACCCTGTCGCACTCCAGTTTAGAGCTGGTTGTATAACGTCAGCGGAGTGACATTTTGGCCACCTGTAGGTAGACACAGGAGGGTGCAGGTGATTGGACGATAGGATTCGCTGACCTCAGAAAATATAAAATGTTTGATCTACTGGAGTCAGTTGCCAAGTGACGTCAAAGATTAGTGATCTCAACTTGTATGCCGATTGGAGTGTAAATGAGCGTTTAGTTGGTTGTATTCAGATTATCTGGCGCCGTCAGCAACACGAGGGCTATAATGCGCCGAAACATTCGTCATTAGACAAGCCAACATACATTTACAAACACCCATGCCAACATGGGACTCGAACCCGCAACCTCGCGGTCTAGAAGCTAGCACGCTAACCACTATACCATTTGGTCGGAAAATGAGCGTTTAGAGTGATATCAAATTTCGCCATCTTATGGAACTATGTTTTTTTTTCGATATCATTGTTCAAATTGTATGATTTTTATGAACAAATGTTTATTAAAATGGCTCTAGAAGGTGGTAAACAAGTACAGTTTTCTTAGGGTTACTTTGTTGTATTTAACAATGGTAACTTTTAGATACAATAAAAACATCATCAATATTGATTTACTAGTAATTTAGAGATTTGAAGACAGTCTTGCAATCTTCTGATGAATATGAAATCTCATTTAGGTAGAATTGATGAAAAATGTCTCCCTCATTAAAAAACACACTTGAATATAGTATCTAAACTTCTTTATCATACCAATTTCATAATTATCTAAACTGCATAATTACTTCAAATGGTATGAATATAAGAAAACAAAGATCCGTGATTACCTATAAGATATAAAGCTTTTCATACGAATACAAAGACATCTTGAAGCACTTTCCATCCATTGTACTTAAGATAATGGGTTTCATTCAGATTGGAGTGCTGATGTCTTATTTTATTGTCCTCCATTAACAGCCGTGTTGGACGAGATAAATTCTTTGCAGCGACGAAAGAAACACGTCCACTTGATGACCGAAACTGCTCGATTATCACTTTGAAAACAGATTACTTTCTCTTCTGGATTGTGGAAGTGGAATACAAAGTTTGGATTAAGGATAAGGGTCTGTTATTTAATGATAGAGGTTTCTTGTTGATTATTTAAATACGTGGATCATTTTCTGAACTACTTACTTCATAGTATAAAAATGTAATTGCTTCTAAGTTATCATATAGACAAAGGAACTACAATTCTCAGCTACATCTTTATTATTCAAACTAATTTTGTTTCACTTATTAATAAACTATTAGGGTATTGTTTAAAATTCATCATTTCAGGTCCTCGTTGCATTATTGCTCTAACTCAACCCTCAAAGTTCAGTGAAACTGAATGATTAAAAATCAGTAACCTGATTTGTTTTTTTTATGGCTTACTTAAATCTAAAAGCAATAATTATTTGGTTTAAATTTTTAAAATTTCTGAATTATTCCCGTGCACATAAATTTCAAGCAAAAACTTTTAAATGTGACAGAAGACATCTACGTGAAAGGTGTATAAAATAATTGTATAGTTTTAGCTGAGTTCTTTTGGGGTATATCCTATTAGACAATAGATACGACCTGGTGCTATAAAATCTGTTTTGAAAATGAGTAGTTGAGATTCTGATGATGTATGTCGACTGGCATTTCGCATCTTCTCCTGATTGAGTTGTAAAAACAAGGCACTACCTTTGAATGATCTCCCTAAAGGAATTTCTCATTCATGCATATTCCCATTCATGCGGCAGAGTATAGACCATGTATAATTCTCGAGCTATAAAATGTCCAATACATTATATTAGAAACGCAAATTTGACATCTTTTTTTATTAAAAAAAAATCTTGTAAGGTATTTTTTCTTGGTTTTGAACTATTCTTTTCTTATCCTATATTGTTGTAATGATTTGGCGTAATATAGCCGCTGATTTCTAACTGCAACTGCAGGATAGAGCGTGATTGGTTATTGACTTGAAGTCAAAGTAGGCTTAGCAATCATCATGGAGATCTATATTAACCACTTCCGCCAAAACGAGTTGGAATGTGTTTGTAACCGTGAGCAACCTATTACCCAGCATAGATGGGGGATACATTCAATTGGCCTTATCTGCTTGCAGAGCAAAAATCGCTTATAAGTTATCTAAAAGTTGTACTTGGAGATCAGTGAGTATAGAATTTTAGATATTTGATATGTATATCATTTTAAAACAAGAATAATCATATTCGTTGAAATATAATATTGGCAAAATGAGAAAGACATTTTCTTTGCTAACACAACCATCTGTAAAATGTGTTAGATATGACATACTGTAATGTATACATGCTAAAAAAATAACTGCAATTTTAAGAGTGAGGTATGATTGCCTCTTTCGTCTAAGCTTAATGCGTCCTTTCTTGGGGTACACTATTTGGCAAAATATCTCTTTGAAACATGCGACATATTTTGCCAGGTTCTACAGTAACAAAAGTTCATTAAAAAAATTGGATTTTCAAATAAATGTTGATTTTTAAAGTTTTTATCAGCTATCTTATAAAAACTTTTAAAGGTACAAAAAACAACGCATAGCTATTTTCTTTATGAATTCAGTCTTTGAAATTTTATTACCATTACCTGGTAAAAAATATTATACATTGAAAAGCGATACTTTGCCAGGTATTTAGGCCTACAAATTAGGCATTATCTCTATTGGAGGCTGCCGTTCCCCTTAATAACTCGAGTTGCAGAACATCATTCAACTTTCAATTGCACTCAATACTGGTTGCTGCAATCAAATTTGCAAAGAATTGGTGTAATTTACAAACTTTGGTTTCATATTAAAAAAAAGAAAAAAAAAAAGATCAGTGTGGTGATAGTTTTTGCGATAATAATTACGTTAGTAAAGAAAAAACACCACACAAACAATTATAATGTTTTTTGATAAATATTACATTAGCCTTTATTGTGAGTCAGAGGAGAAACAGTCGTTGATGGGTGATGTTCAAATGAAGTGAAATGTATGTTACAGACATCCGATTTGCAATATTTTACGTTTTTATAGCATTTTTAGGGAAATTTCGTAGGAAGGAATGCTTAGAGCATCTTAAAAGATCTTACCACAGCAATTTTGACCAAAATCGTTAGAGCCGTTTGAAAATCGTTGAGCCCCTACAATTGCTGAAAAACCTAAATTTTTCAATAGCAGCTACCTTATGCGCAAGCACAATTTGGACGAAAACCTTAATGACATGTCCCATGTACCATAGTTGAACATTGTATGTCAATTCGTTCAGGAATTATGCTGACCATAGGCAGATACACTGGCCTTTTTTTTTTTTAACTCAGCACGTTCCAAAACATTTAAATATTAAAAAAAAAAAAATCAATTTTTTTTTGTTGACTGAATGGAGTATTTTTATTTCCATACGTTACTGTATGGGTAATTGAAGGTAAAACCACTATATATATATATATATATATATATATATATATATATATATATATATATATATATATATATATATATATATATATATATATATATATATATATATATATATATATATTGTAGATAAAAATGAACATTTTAATTTTTCAATGTTCTAATAAAATCGTAATTTTTCGATAATATATGTTTTCATCATAACTGGTTTGTAATAAGCATAATTTTAATGATGAGTTTCATAGAATTAAAGAAACTAAATAAAATTCCTGCAATGAAAAGTAATTATACATATAATATGGAAACTCTTGGGTTTGAATAAAATATGATTCCAATCTCATCAGTTTCACATTTAATTTCAATTTTCCATTAAAAATGCGGTCTTTTAAAGTAGAGCTGTAAATAATAAATGTATAGCGTTGGACTTTTTATTTCAATTTACTGAAATATATACTTTGTATAATACATTTTTTATCATTCGGATACCATTCACATGGATATTGGAAAACTAATTTTTTTTTTACCATGCCCCCTGTATGAATATTTCAATTTCAATTCTTTTAAATAATTATTTATTTATTACGTTTTTATGTATATTCTGCTTATAATTTCTATTCGTTAGTAAAGTTATTCTAGAGGTCACTAGGTCTATGTAGTTGAATTTTCTAAGATTATAAATAATTTAAATAGTTTTTTTTTTTAACATAAATTACCTTATAATTCAAAGTATAAAAATTTGCGATTTTTCTTAGTAAATATGAAATGCAATCAATCATGACAACCGTTAGGCGTTAAAAGAATAATTAGTTTTGTAGGTACCTTAAAAAGAGGCTGGTTGTAGAAAAATTAGCCAGTTTGGTCAATCAGTATGAAAAAATAATCACGTGCTAACTACCACCAAGTGACCTTTAAATGGTTGCGATTTTGTTAAATTCATAATATCCACACTTCAGAATCAATCAAATCCGAAATAATACTACATCACTTTTTGAACTTTCTAAATAAATCGGGTCCTGAAGCTAAGATATTATCTCACTATAGTTTTGTGAAAATTCAATTTTTGAGTGCTACTGAAATTCTCCAATTTTGAAAATATTAAACAGTTTCTATTGTTTAAAATATTTGTAGAAAATATTTCATGAATTTATTTTTAGGTGATTTATTGATTTTTATTCAGGCCATCATTCCTTCTTAAAAATTTAACTTCAAAGGAATAATTACATGTTTTTACTTTTTAGAGCATTATTTACTTTATTCTCCATAACTATCCAACTTATAACAGTAAAGAGTAGACATGACACTGATTGTGACATAATTTCGATTTCTTCTTAAGGAGAAATTTACAAAAAAAATTCTTTCACAAATCGTATATGGAAAGTTTTTCTTTTAAAAAACTTCCGGAAAGTAGTCCCTAAGACTTAGGAAAACATAGGAATCTTGTTATGACGTTTCATCGCCGTATAGCCCTTGTTTAGATATTTAAAAAAATAAAATAAATAAATAAATAAATAAATAAATAAATAAATAAATAAATAAATAAATAAAAAAAATAAATAAAAAAAATAAATAAAAAAAATAATTGTGATTGTCAGTGGGACTAAAACGTAAGATCTGCCCCTATCTATTTTAGTACTTTGCAATAAGGTACCAGGCAAGTACAGTATAGTGATACTCATTGTCTAATATCACCTCCTCATAATGTTATCACCAAGTTAGTGAGATTATTGAAAATTTTTATGAGAAAATTGGTCTTTGACTATCCAAGCTAAAATCCGATATGTCTAATTGAAGCAAAGGTTTGAAATTACCATAAAGTTACTATTAGAAAACTTTACAAGTTGAATTTTGAAGCACTTTCGGTTCAATTTAATGCAAAACAACTGATATTAACGAGATCTTTAAACGGATTTGGGACATATGTCTGCAGCATTTAAAGTTTAGGCTTTACGAATTGTAAATTGAACTCCAGTCGCCCCTTCTGATTCTTCTGATTATAACTTCCGATTGTATTTTGATACAGGAACTAGTTTCAACTAGACCTTTTGATTGACCTATCTCAGGTATTAGCAGTATTACTGGTTTTGTATAGAAATAGTGACATCGCACAGAATCTTTGTAATAGGCTTTTTACTACATTGGTGTATTGTAGAAGTTATGTTCCATTGAAAATTTAAATGTGAATGTTCGGCAATATAGAAAAATAAATACTTAAAATGTAGCCTTTATAAACACTATCCATTGAAGTAGTTTAAAAATTGTGTTTTACTTTTGTACGAATTCATATCGATGTTATTTGACACCCCCACTCCCCCTTTTTTTTTTTAAAGAATTGCACTTTTTGTTATCATTATATCGTACCTAGGAGCATATAAAGCGTTCAGTCTTGCTCTCCATCCTCTCCTCCTGTCCCTTGCAGCAATCCCTACTTCTTTCCTGCTCGCCCATCCGGCATTATCTTTCTCGCACTCCATCATCCTTCTCCACGTTAGCCTAGGTTGGATGTTTTCAGATTATCTGGCACCTTCAACAACACGAGGGCTATAATGCGCCGAAACATTCGTCATTTGAAAAGCCAACATACATTTACAAACACCCATGCCTTACACGGGACTCGAACCCGCAACCTCGTGGTCTAGAAGCTAGCACGCTAACCACTGTACCGTTTGATCGGCCACGTTAGCCTAGGATTTCAGGGTTGGTGTCTTCCTTCTGGTTCTCCTAAAGTGAGGACAACATTTAGGGTCTCATTCCACCTCTCGTTCTCCAGATATGGCAGGTTAAATGCAGATTCTTTGTGTTTTATACACTTAAATTTTGAATATTATGTCTGGTTCTACCATTAAGTTTTCAAGAGGTGTTGGGGCTCAGAGACATGCGTTTAAGGAATTTTTTCTGTTGTCTCTTCAGAAACACCAACATTAAGAGGACTCAGTATCCTAAAAAAATATGTATCGATTTGGGGATTTTTATTTCATGTTATTTTATCTTTTTTGTCTTTTCATTGATCATTACTTCAGCTTCTACTAAAATTAGTGTTTTATTTTGATTAAAAAAAAGCAAACTTTCAATTATTAACTATGAGACTAATACGTTTAACTTTGGTTTTCTCTAAACGTGATATTAAGAACTTCAATTTACCTTTTCTAACTAACTATTAGAGATATGTCATTAATTTTTTTAATGAAATTCTAGGACATACCATACATATTAGACTGTGGTTAAACATTTTATGTTATTTGCATTATTATTTTTTAAAATACGAAATCTTTGTAAAAAGAGGTTTTTCTCAAAATAATAATAATAATAAATTGTAATATTAAAAAAAATAAAAAAATCTTTTGATATGTTTTTTACCAAACTTTAACCTTAGCATCTTATATAAGATCTAATTTACCTACATAGACATTTCAAATATTTGTTGAGAACTTTCCAAGAAAAGATACTTAAAAATAGACAATTTAACTTTGTGGTTTTAGGGGGTACAGAACAGCTTTAAAGTCCTGACTCTTGTCGAACCCTCAGACGAGCAGCAGGTCAAGACCTGCTTGTTTTTCAAGCTTCTATTTCCAATATTTTTTGTTACAATAGTTAAATTTATATTGTAGAAGCTAATACTCAATTCAATCGGACAGTAACAAAAAACCCCTTTAAAACTGCCACAAACATTCAACCCAGTTCCAGTTACAAGCAATTAATCACCGTAGTTACTCAAACTGACAAGTGTAGTCTGCCTTCAAGGAGTCCTAAAGTAACAACGTTCCAGTAAAGGGAGGATACAGATTAATACTCCAGCGCCGTGTACCAACCAGCGCAAATTCTAATTACCGCTGGGGTCTTGTGCGCTGAAAGTGTTCTTCCATCAATCTCTGTCAAGTGGCGTGCTAATCCTGCTTTCTGGACCCAAGATTGGTTTGTGCTTTGAGCCTCTGGAACTCTCTTCCTGGATGGGCTATTATGACTCCCCTGTTTTGTCTTAAATTACCTTAATATGCGCAATTTGGGATTTAAGTGTGGTCTTTAATTGTCAGCAGTGGAGTGCTGCTTGCGTTAAGTGGGTCGAATTGATTTTGATTGAAGAAAATGTTTATTAATTAAAGGAGATAAAACATTTGTTCATTAAGTGTCTTGTGATATAGTAGTCAAGAGTTAAGTGGTGTCATAGGGTTGAGTTTGCTAAAATAGCGCTTAGTAGTGGTATGGTATTTGATTGGAGATCGTGCAATTTCGGGGTTGTATTCCTGAGTGGACTGAACAGTTTTAAAACTAGGGATGTGGAACATCGTTCAACTTTAAATTACACTATATTACCGATGTGGATTTGTTTCATTTATCGTTTTTATGTTTTCATCATTCGCTTAGAAAAAATTGCCAGGTAGGCGATATTTTTTACGATAATTCTTATATAGTTCTTTAAAAAAAAAAAAAACTGGTATGGTATTTTTGGTGATATGCTTTTCGATAATTCTTGTATTATCCTTTCTTATGAGTGAAACTGAGGAGAGGAGAAAACATGATCGTTGATGAGCTGTGTCAAAGAGAACTCTGTGTTGAAGGCATTCCTTTTTCAACTTTTTACGCTGATAAAGCATTTTTAAAGAAATTAGAACACCTTAAGAGGTATTACCACTGCGATTTTTATCAAAATCGTTAGAGCCGTTTTTTAGCAATCATTGAAAAACATGATTTTTTTCAATGGCAGCTATCTCATGCGCATGCGCGATTTTGATAAAAACCTTAATGATAGGTCCCATGGCCACCACTAACCCGCTCACCTAATTTGAACATCGTAGGTCAATTTGTTCGGGAGTTATGCTCATCACAGACACACATACAGATATTTTTTATAGATAACTTTTTTGAAATCAGGTTGTTCTAAAACGTGAAGAAATGCAAAAAAAAAAAAAAAAAAAAATCGAAATCTTTTTTGACCGAATCCTATAATTTTATTACCCTATGTATGCATATGGGTAATTGAAAGTAAAAATCGATGTTCGTGATGAGTGTTGAATGGTTATATGGTTTTGATTGTCGAAGTACGTGGTAGACGACTTAAATACAAGGTAATTTCTTTGGATGGATTTTAAGAGCAGTTCCTTTTTCAGTTTCTAAGTACTTTCTGTATTTAATATTGTAATAGTGTATTCGGTGTTGATTTTTCAAACTTTGAGCTTAAAATTTGATACAACCAACCCTGAGTAAAATATTGCAAAACACGAGGTAATAACTCCTTACAGATAAAATGAATTGAAATAAAATATCCTATAGTAATATTGCATCTAATTTCAGGAAATAAATTTGCCATCACATAGCTAAAGTAAAACCCGATACTTTACTAATGTTTTTGTATTTACTTCTTTTTTAGAAAGATCGCATATTATTTATACAAATTGTGTTTATATCTAAAGCTGTGTTGTCCTGTTATTAATAAAAAGATTTTAAAATTTTATATACGTACAACTTATAGTATTCTAAAATAATTAATAGTTTAAAACACTAAAACACACGCTTTAATAGAAAAGTGAACTAAAAAGTAGAAAATAATTTTAAATAAATTTGAAATAAGAATAGAGTGATTAGCAAGAAATATTTATTTTATCGTAAAAAAGCGTGGGGGTGCTTTTTAAGATATTTTCATAATGGCTCTACTTTTATCAATATCTGTCATTAAATATTTACAACAATTGATATCAAGCTCCCCACGCTTTTTTACGATAGAATAAATATTTCTTGTTAATCACTCTATTCTTATTTCAAATTTATTTAAAATTATTTTCTACTTTTTAGTTCACTTTTCTATTAAAGCGTCTTTTTTAGTTTTTTAAACTATTAATTATTTTCTACTTTTTAGTTTGGTTCTCTATTAAAGCGTGTTTTTTAGTTTTTTATACTATTAATTATTTTTTCTGTAAACTATAAATTTTTTTTAGTTAATTTTTTTAGTTAAGTGTACAAAACTCTCCAGTTGTTCCTTCCGATAGTCACATGCTAGTCTCGAATTTAAGTCATGTGTATGCCTTAGTACACGCTGTATTACTTGGCACAAAACACTACCGCGTCTCTGAATATGAAAAATCCCTAATCCTGAAGATTATGGTAAGGATAATGTGACTAAAAAAACACACTTTGTATAACCGTCGTTCCCACGAAAAATCTTTCAAATGTCTGCCTTATCAATTGTCGAGGATTGTAACGGGTAACGGCACACCAGGGTTAGATTCCGGTAAAGGTAGGTTGGTTGGTTGGAATTTAACTGCGCAAGGGCAACACGAGCTAATCCTTGTGATAAATCGACAAACTTATTGAATTATTGTACTGTCGTAGGTCTTTGACAAGTGTGCAAAGTTTGAATCAAATCTGATCGCTCAAAGTAGGGCAAAATCGAGCCCAAAAGAGTCGGTTACAAGCAAACATACAGGTGAAACTAATGAAAGCGTGTTAATAATTAGTATAAATATTAATACGTAAGAGCAAAGTTTCTAAGTTTTAAATATAAATAAAGATTGCCAACTTTTTAATGTGCAATTGCATCTTATTTAGGTGATTTTGAGATTACAAATTGTTTATAGTGTTTTACTACAAGGAAACCACCATCAGTTTCTACGTTAAACCTTTAACTAACATTGTTTGCCCCCCAAAACTTGATAGAATGCATTATCATCGACAACAAGTATATTTTCCATTTGTCAATCGTTAAGATTGTGGAAAGTGGGGGCCAATACAGAAACAAACATAAAGTTATTCTAAAGGATTTAAAAGTTAAAATTATAAAATGGTCGAGAAGCCTGTCTAGTCGCGAAATTTTGAACTGTTGTTAATATCTTTTTTCAGATATCAAATAGACATTACCTCAGTTCAGATAACGCATCAGTAGACATTACCTTAGTACATATTAAACATTTTATAAAGTTATGGACTCGGATGGATTTACGAAAAATGAGCGATGTCACTTAAGAAAATCGATATCTTTTTTTTTTTTAGAATTTCTGATGTTTAAGAGGTACAAGACCCCATGGTTGATTATTTCTCTTCCCGTTTAAAAGTTTTTGGGTATCTTAGGAAATCGATGACATGTTAAAAACTAAATTCATATTGTTGAAATTTTTAAATTGAAATCCATATAAATACGAAAAAAAAAAAAAAAAAAAAAAAAAAAAAGTCTATGAAAGAAACAAAAATGAAACTATAGTAAAAAAAAAGGATCAGAATAGACGTAGGATAGGACGTTTGGCAATTTTCTTCATTTAGCGACTCAAATAATCGCCAAATGCAAAACACGGTAACGAAGATAAAAATTTACTATTTTTACTATCTTGTCAAATCTTGACTAAATATCAATCTTGATTAAATAATGAAATATTTCAGTTACAAAATTCAAAACCCACAGAATAAAAGGAATTACTTATACAGTTTTTTTTTTTTTTTTTTTTTTTTTTACCTTGATTAATTTTACGTGTCATATAACACTGTATGTAGGATTGAGAGGGGAAAAAAAAAAAAAAAAAAAAAAAAAAAAAAAACACCAGAAAATATCGCGCTAAAGAAATGTTATGTAATACATTTATACTAGGGTATCATTTCCTTTCCTGCAGTTTTGAGTCAAAATATATTACATGGAAGTCAGAGAGTCTGATAAGAATTTTGTTAATAAATAAATACATAAGTTTCGTAAATTAGCATTTTTCTACAATAAGGGCATACATATTTTAAAAAGCGTAAGCCCTTTTTAATAAGAAACTAATGACAGATAAAAAATGATAAAAGATAAATTTCAAAATGTACTTATACTCTCATATAAAGTCATGGAAGTGATATTGATTTGAAAAGAAAAATATTTTTATTGTTAACAACAAACTTCGACAAAAACTAGTATTTTTTTTTTTCGTTATGTATAAAATAAGTGACACTGGTGTGTTTGTTTGCAATGAAATATGATTGTAGTATATTTTATGACCTATCTTCAAATGGGTTTTATTTTACGATCATTTCCCACTGCCTTTGAGGGCAATAAAGAGAAAAGAAGAAGGAAGCTATCATTTTAAAGGTGTGTAGGGATAAAATTTTAAATAGGAAAACATATTCCGAATTGGGTTGTGATAACGCTTTTTTATATATAGATGAGCTCTTTTGCTTTCAATAGTTATTGTGTATATTTTCATTTAAATATATAGACCATGTCATTTTACTTAAATATAAGTTCACTTTTGAATTAAAGTTTTCTAACCAACAATTATTTAATTTTAAAACAAGATCATACAACTTACTGTCATTGATAAAAATAGCTCCTGGCAGGTTATCTAGCGTTGTATGTTGCCATGGAAACAAGACTAACTCAATTTTCTAAGGGGGAAGAAGTAAAATTTAAATTTGACGTATTGTACCATTTTTGGATTCTAATATCATGCATGCTCTCTTTTATTGTAATTGACGAGTCTTGTTTATATAGCAATAGTTACCAGCCAGACTGCCTGGAGGGAGCTATTTTCCTGATAAAGCACATTCTATTGAGAGATAGGAAAATGATGCCTGAAAAAAATGAAGGAAAAAAATACAGCTGTTAAAACTTCTACCACGAGAAAGAAACGTTGCACTTTAAGGATAAATAAGAATATGGAAGTGAAATTTAACAGGTGTACTTTTAAAAAAGATATTTTAGACCAAAAAGAAAATAATATAATAAAGTTTTAATAACTGTCATATTATTTTTATCCTTGAGTGTGTGAAAATATTAACTACAATTTTTATTAAAAAAAAAAAAGTGGTTTCAGTAGTACGCATACAAAATTTATAACATAAAAAATGTTATTTTTTACAGTTTCACATTATTTTTAACAACTTTTTACTTTCAATGGAAAATTCTCGCCTTTTTTAAACACGAGTGAAATTAGTACATATTTATGAAGAATTTATTTCTGATTCTAAATATTTAAACAATAGTTCTTTAAAAAAATTAGTTATTTAAATATTAAGAAAAGAAAATGCCCCAAAACCAAGCCAAGACCAGTCCGATCAAAACAGTCAACAAAATTCGTGACGCAAAGAGGCCCTAGCGTTTTTATGTTTATCATAAGGTTTCTGCTATAGTTAGTTCTGCAAATAGTTAGCGTTAAAAAGTTGGCGTTGGTAGACCATTGCCACATTCCGTACAGGTTGGCGTGATTTGCGAGAAACTTGCAAATCTGGTTACCGCTGCTGCATTTCAAGCCAAGACTCCTGGGATCTCTTTACGTCACGTTCAATGCCAACGAAATGAGTCGTTTTCTCGCCAACCTCTAACAATGTAATTTTAACAATGTATATATATATATATATATATATATATATATATATATATATAGGGTAATGAAAGTATAGCATTCGTTGAAATTTTTTATTTTTATTTTTTTGCATTTCTCCACGCTTTGGAACATCCTGATTTCAAAAAAGTGATCTAGAAACCATGTCTGTCTGTGTGTGTGTCTGTGGTCAGCATAACTCCCCAACAAATTGACCTACGATGTTCAAATTTGGTATACGGGTTAGTGGCGGCCATGGGACCTACCATTAAGGTTTTCGTCAAAATCACGCATACGCATAAGGTAGCTGCCATTGAAAAAATCATGTTTTTGAAAAAATGAGGGATGAAAATATGCAAATGGTAAATGACACAAATCCACGTCAGTATTATAGTGTATTTGAAAATTGTGCGATATTCCACACCTCTATTTTTTTTATGACTATCATTATTCTTTTTTTTTTTAAATATTTAAAATAAAGATTGTGATGTGTAATTTACCCTTATTGACTGGGGACCATTAGCTCAGAGACTCTATCCTGGTAATAGTCATTCGTCAGTCAGAAGAATGAAAATTAAGAACGTTAAACGATTTTAAGAGTTATTTTGACATTAATTAAACGAATATTAAACGTTTAATGTATGAAACACAAAATTATAGTGAAAATGTCATGTTTTAATTTTTTGTTCAAAATTTTAAGTAGCAGTTTTGTTGCTAAAGTATAAGCGTGGCAACACGAAGCAAAATTTTACTAAATGGCGGGAAAAAATTTAATTTTTAAAAATGAGTCCTTATTGTATAGTATTTCGAAAGTGTACAGAAAATTTCAGATGGAATATTTATGATTATATTGGAGTGAATTTATAACACAAATAGATCCAATTCCATCCTCTTTGGGCCCATTCTTTTACAAATATTTTCTGGCAACTTGGCTATTATCTCCAAATTGTTTATTTTGTTATTACTTATGATGCGGCCACATATTCAGTTGAGTGAGTTTTTTTAAGTTGATTAAGAAAGTATTGGATCAAGTAAAACGATACAAACAACCCAATTTGAATCCCAGTTTGAAAAGAAAGACATCCAATGCCATATTTATGCCCAGTAGAATTTGAATGCAGTTCTGTGGACATTTATAAGTCTGGAAACTGCTCTTGGAACAGAGCGGTCGCTTTTGCCTAACAGAGATTCAACCTAGAATGGCGCATGCGATGCCTTGTGATCAGTGGTAGATGTGAGGGAAAAAAAGTGGGGGACGCCCAAAGTCGACAATTGACCCACCCCCCTTCCCCGTTACGATGAGTTTTATAATTTTGTATCTTATAATAAAAATATTTACTGGTAAAGAAATGATTTTTTTCTTAAAAAAATAGCGTGTCATGTACAAAAATTAAATTTAAAAGAAAATTTCTACAAAGTTAAAAGTTGACCTAGTGTAACAGTGCTTGTTAATCTCTACATTTGTCACTACATTTAAAGGTTAAGGTTACTTTTCTTTAGTAGTTTTTTAACGGATTGAGTGCTTTTAAATGTGGGGGGGGGGGGATGGATTTCAGTGGTTTTAGAAGTGGGGGGATGGATTTTAGTGGTTTTAGAAGTGGGGGACGCATGGGTATTTTCCTGAAAAGTGGGGGATGGCCACATTTCTAGCACTGTTTGCGATAGACTTTTATTAGCATAAATGGGGCATTACTATTTTAACTAGATATTGTGACTACGATAAATTTTTTAGTTATAAAAAGATGCCTTATTTTATTTTTTTATCCTACCATTTTCCGCAGAACTCTCATTTCTGCACTGCTTAACAATTTAACAAAGTTTTCCAATCAAATAAAAACTCTTTTCTTATATTTAAGGTGCAATAAGAAGTCTTTTTACTGAATATAGTGATAACGTCGAAATGACTGAAAACGTTTATCAACAACTACGCCCTTTGACTGATATTTCATTTTTGAACAATAAACTTCAGGCAGCAGGCGGATTTTTTTAATAAATAAAGCCACACCCTCAATAAGTTTTCTCAGAAGCTCCATCGATATCCATTCCCTGACAAGAGAATTGATTATCTTCAACTCCCGTTCATTTAAACCGAATTTATGATCCGGCCATAAATTCACTCGAATTAGTATTTACTTACGGCTTATCTGCAGGAAAAGCGAGTTATTATGGAATGTGAACTTTTCGTTTTATCATTAGGCTTAGTGGGGGAAGCGGGAGTATTTTATGCAATCCTTGAGTCAACCGTTTGGGAGATGAAGTTGGTTTATTATTTTCTTTTTTCTTTTGGAAGGGTTTTGGAATGATACCAGAAGTGGGAAGTGAAATATCACGTGCGTGGTTAGAATTGAAAGAGGATTTTAAAATCGTTTGGAATTCTAAGAAGTTTTTAAGTGTGGTTTGAATTTAATATTTTTTTTTGTTGAAATGGCTGGGGGTTTAGTTTTTGAATGTTAAGTTATGAATTATTGTCAGATATTATTTCCCAGTTAGTGTTCGTATTTTCAATGGACATTCTATTTAAATACTTCACGTTGTTTACTTGTGCCTCAGTTAGACTATTTTTTGGCACATATTTGAAGAAATTACTTTTAAATAATATAGGAGTACAGTCTCTTATCAAACTTGTAGTAATCTAGTAATTTGCACTTATAAATAAATTGTGCCAATGTAATTACTCGGTGGCAGAAAAAAAGACATCTGACGTAATAGAGATATAAGAAACAATAATTCCCGTTGGTACTTTGCAATCTATGATATCAAATTCCAGAAAATTGATTTCAAACTGTTAAACTGTGAAACAATGGGTATTGTGATTAGATTGGAGGTGATTTGACTTAAGAGTTACTTGATGGATATATTGCACCAGAACAGAGTTAAGTCGTAACATTTGTGCAGGAGGAAATACTTTTCGAGTGGTACTTCACATGGAAACTCCCCGCATTCACATCTAGAATTGTAAAAACCCTGTAAAACATCCACCTAAAACATCTATAATACGTGACTATACATCACAATCTCGTCATGTCTACTCATTTTGAAGATATGCTACAGAGCGTCGGTGGAATTTCATTGCTAGATCTTTTGGATTCAGCAGTGAATATTGTGACAGATAATCTCGGGTTTATTGTTTGGCTTGCTTGTTTTGATTTTTAATGTTTACTAACATTTAAAAAAGTCAGGTTTCACTCTTGTCAGTATTTTTTTGTTACTATGCTTCAAAATGGTGTAGCAATCATGTAGCTCTTGTGGTAGAAAATTACATTACAATAACCAAACTGCATGGCGTTCTCTTGATTTGTAATGTGATGTTAGATTAAAGGTGAAATTTTGCTAGTATTTAATACATAATGACATTTTGTTAGATTGTTAGCTTTTGTATAAAATTAAATTTGTAGTAATAATTTCGTTCTAAATCTAATCGTAAAAAACACATAAAATTTTTTGGATATCTATTTTAACTAGGAATGAATAGTTGAGAAATATATTCACTCAATTCTTAGTCACTCAATTATAATTATAGCTGAGATATTTAAAAATTATCATTTCTACATTATTTAATTTAAATAAGATATGTAATTATTATCAATTAATATTGCACAGATTTGTTTATTACTTAATCTAATTGCCTATTTTTTTTATAACAATTAACAAATATTCATTTAATAATTTAAATTTCTAATAGGATTTAGAAATCATTCATGGGAGATGCAATATTTTTGTTCCACTTATTTATAGATTTCTATTTTTGGTATGGAATGGAAGATTGTTGATTATGGCTAATTAGATCTCTTGCGAAATTAGCTAGATAACGATTATGAATGTTTAATAGGAAGTCTTTTATTTGAGTTTTTTGTAATATGAACTCATGCTAATAGTGCTAGGAAGGCATTCCATGTAGTAGTATATGTCCTTCAATTTTAAAATTTGTTGTTCATATATTAGTCAGCGATATCTCGTTTACCCCCAAAAAATTATCCACACTTTCTTTTTCAGAAATTCACATTAAACGGTAAAATTTGTTGCACAAAGACCGTCCTACTTATTTCCATAATTTTTTACCTAAAAATGGTTATGGAATTCAAATTTTATTGTTAAATAATGATCCTTTTCACTTTTAATTTTCTTCGAAAATTACCCTGTATTTTAGTGTCTGGTAAACTATTTCAGTTGGTTTTCAGTTTAAAATTGTTTTTTATTATATTCCTACCCGGATGATTAACTTTAAGTCACTTCATGTTTACTATATTAAAAGTTCCATATGATGATCTTTAAATAGACTGGAGAAATTACAGTTGAATTTTTTTTTTTCAATAGCTATCCAGTTTAATCATAAATTAATATCGTGGCCTAAAACAATAAAATGAAAGATTTAATATATGAGTCACAGTATATGAAAAAACTGTCGCGCAATGACCATACATGAAACCTTAATATATTAGCTACTGACAATATTTCTGAAAATCTCAGTCTGTATTTCGCAGTCGTAAATTTAATTTCTATTCTCAGAATGAGTAAAACCATTTTGAAAAATATGAAAATTCAAAAACTGATATATTTGAGAATGCTGTATGTTTTTGATCAGAACGCAAGAAATCAAACAAAGGTTTACATGTGACCACTGTCCTTAGATGTAATGGGATACAAAAGTAACGCCGACCTGTCCAAAGATTTTCGGCAAAGAGATGTAATGGGATACTAAAAATGTTCAAATTGAGGAACGTCCATAATCTTAAAATTCTTTAGTTGACGTAAGATATTTGGAAGATTACGAAAACATTTGCAAAAGAGTTATTATTATTATTATTTTTTTTTTTTTAATTCTTCACCAAACATTTCAATATGATTCATTTTAGTTATACCCACCAACTTTATCATCAAATAGTTCAAAATAATTCCAAACAGGGAGAAAAACTGACAGTGCTATTAAATAGTGTGGATATTTTGTTAATTACTATTTTATAAACAGTGAAAATCAGATATTATTAGTGCCCTATGTCTTAAGTTCATATATAAAAGGCAAAGCTGACTCATCAATAATTCTCCCATTTCCCATATAGTAACACTCGCTCGTGGCAAGCTGCGTGGTATTCGTAGATCAATAATAAATTACATTCAATAGTGCCACATACAACAGGTTTTCCCTTCTCCCGACCGACCAGGAGAAGAGAAGTGATTCTTTCTCTTCTCCGAATCGGACACACGCTCTTTACCCACCCCCATCTTTTGCTAGCACAAGATGTCCCCATTAGCACAGACTGCGGAATTGAGTTTTCTGTTAATCATATTTTAAATGAGTGTTCCAGTTTTAATACAATCAGGCTGCGCCTATTTAGAACGATTAATCCATCACTAACTTTACTTTTAGGAATGCCACCTCATATTTTTTTTTTGTATTTTTAAAAGAAATATGGTTTTATCACCTGATATAAGGTTTTTACAGTTTTCCATCTTTTAAGCATGTGTCATTTTAAAGTTTTTATCTTTTTAAGCACACACTTCATTCTAAACATTTTTACTTATATTAATAATAACTATACGTCTTAAATTTTGTTAAGTAAAGTTTACTAATGTTTGGCGCAGTATGGCCCTAGAGTAGCTTTTGCGCCATAAAACCCAAATCAATCAACCAACCCATATAGTAACAACTAAAAAAATTAGTACAAGTATCAACAAAGACAAACACAGAACAAGTAATCTAGTTTGATTTCGATTAACTAATTTTAAGGGGTTTAAAATTTGTCTAATTAGATCCAACGAAGGATATCACAGAGCAAGCATAGACACATTAAGCTGTTCCGATAATGAATAATTAACTTTAAAGGATCAAATGTTATAAATTAGCAATATTTCCAAAATCCCAATTTGAACAGAAACATAACTTTAGAAATTTTGTGCACAAGTGCAAGCAAAGATTCCAATTCCGATTTGATGAATCAATTTTTAAGGTCAAAATGGTATCAAATGCCCGAAGTGTGGAATACATGAGCATATTTTTTAATCGTTAAAATGCACATAACAAAATTTGAAGCATGGATATTCAGCAAGTTGGTTATAATTGAACGCTTTACTTTAAGCAATATATTCGAAAAAATTATAAACACTTTTACTCCTAAAAGAGTTTTTTCTTCGTTTTGCCATGTAATTAATTGAAGCTATTCCCTCGAAATATTATGAAACAAGCTTCAGATAACACACAACACTGAAAAAGTTCTATGAGATTTTTACATATTTCAGTAATTACAACTAATACGAAATATCTGTTTCTATTTATGTCATGAACGTTTTATTAAAAGAAAAAGGTGTTGAACTTCACGCAATTTCGTACATTTTAGATATTAGTCCTTTTTATAAAAAAAACCCTCAACGAAACTGTTCTGGTGTAGGAGAAAGAATTCTTTTAGTTTTGATTTAGCTATAAAGCTTTTTCAACAATTTTATAGCAGAAAACTTCCCACAATTCATAAATGTTCCTGAAGTTTTCTTTTGAGTTTTTCTCAAGTGATTTATATTTGGGCGATTGCTTTTTATAAAATGAAAGAAACCCATCATTGAAAATGAAATTTTTTCTTGTGAACACGGTCGAAGGGGGGGGATAGTATTTTTAAGAGCACGCGTTTTCACTAACATTAATCATCGTTAGGTTAAACAGCGGGAAATAATGCGCACTTATTTTTATATAGAGCATAAGAACTATTTTCAACATTGGAGCAGTAGAGTTTAGCATCAGCTAAACACAAAATTACCATGAAATATATTTTTCTTTCAAATTTAATGTGATATATCGCCTTCTGCAAAATTATTGTTTTTATGATTTATTGTACTATCCCTCATGAATAAGTAGAAAAAACGAAAGAAAATAAAAAACATGATTTTGGTAAACATATCTTGTATATTTATAGACAGGGTTTTTTAATGATGATACCCTTTCTGCATTTATCCAAAGTTTAAATTAATGAATGATAATACAACTGAGGTATAGTTTGTTTGAGGGTCTGAGAATCAACGAGGTCTAAGTGGCTTTTCTAAAATTTTGAGAAAATACACTTCAAAGTTTCTTATTTATGTTAAATTCTATGAAAACTAGTTATATCTTCATCCTAAAGGTTAGCATTTTAACAACAAATAATTTTCATAGAATTTCAACGAATAATGGCATAGGAAACATAACCTTATTTCTAGTTGCCATTTTACTAAGAAATATTTTAAGAGTAACACTTTACAAATTGTGAGACGATTTTGTCGACACTTTATTAAAATAAGCTATTACTGGTAGGTTAAAACTCATACAATTCATAGAAAAGTTTATGTTTAAGCTCAAATAATCATCAGCTTGGCAAAAAAAAAAAAAAAAAAAAAAAAAAAAAAATATTGTTTAATGTTAGACACAGGGTTTAATTTATTTAACGATATATATAATTCCAAAAATAAAAACAAATAGTGTATGATGTCGATTAAAATTTCTTCTTTTATAACTTAAAATGTGATTTAATATTTTTAGGCTTTTTGAAAGATAATAATTTAAAAAAATAAATAAAAAAACTCTATCATAAAATCAAAATAAAGATAAAATTTACTTTGAAGTTTGGGGATCCTCAAATTTCCAGTTTTGGTAATTAGGTTGTGTTCATCAATCTATTTTGCGCCAGGCTTTTAGAAGCGTCAGAAAAAGCAATTAAAAGTAAGTTAAGCTAAATGAGAAAGAAAAAGGCGAATATTTTAAGTTTGTATCTTTTTTCAGTGACATCTAAAATAAAAGTAAAATACACTTTTTTTGCTATATTTTTTTTATGTTAAAATATAAGATGAAAGATATTAATTTCTGTTAGGGATACAATTGGTGTTATAAAAGCGATAATTGTTTAATTTTGAATTTTTTGTATTTTAACCTGCTTATGATGGATGATTTTATGTTCACTATTACAATTTTGTACATTTAAATTAATAAGTTTATACACCCATTGGACAATTTAATTATTTATATTTTTTAATAATTTTTTACATAAATAAAATGTTTTTAGATTATTCTAATTAACTGTTTGTAATCATAGTATAAAAGATATTCCAAACACAATGTTAAGAAATCCAGATTGTTTCTTAGAAAATTATAAAATTAACTATTTTAGAAATTCTTATATGCTTAAACTGATAAAATGTCGGAGACATTTTATTTGGTAAATTTTGCATAATAGGATTAAATACCTATGAGTACTGTGATGATCTATCGTCTAAGTGATGTCTAGTTAAGTTGAAGTTTAGTATAGTGTATGATTATTTCGTGAGCTACTGGAACTATGCGGATATTTTTTTTTTTAATAATGAGAATTGTAATATGAAGATATATCTATAAATTGTTTTAATTTATGAACGTTAGTAATTAATACTGTAATTGCACCAACATTTCTAAAGTTCAGACTGATTACCTTTTTCAGTATATCTGTATGATACTTTGATTATAATTGAATCTCAAAATAGTCATGAAACACAATATAAGTTTCGGTGTGAACATAAATTATTTGTAAGAAATTATTTTTGTATTGATTCATTGTCTTTTGGAGTTAGTAACCTTTTACAAGGAAGAGTGTTTGCTTGTTGGTCTGTTTTTAAAGAATTCTACTTTAGTTTTTATTCCGATCTTAATGAAATTTTGCATACTTGACCTTTAAAAAAGAGAAAGGTTATTTGTTGAAAGGAAATAAAAACCATCCATTCTCCTTATCTTCCTCTAAAGGGGTATAATTATATAGTCCAGTCATTCTAGAGTTGAACCTTGCATAAATTCCCATTGAGCTGAAATTTTGCAGAGTGGCTCTATTTGATACCCTGAGCAACCCACAAAAAGTCCCCTACTTTCCTCCTTCGGCTTCCTGGTTTTTTAGGTACTGGAATGCTGGGGCGCTGGAAAAATGCTGGAGCAGCTGTTACTGACGAACGGCTAGTCGCATTGAACTCAAATAGAGCTCAAATGAAAGGTAAATAAATGGGCTTTAATTTAAATATAAATTTGATATCATTCATTAACTTACCAATTGATAAAAGCCTGTCAAAGTCGAAAAACCATGTATTTTTCTATTATTTTTCGATTTGATCGCTTCTATTATTAATTAATGATTTAAATATTTGGCATAAAACTATTTAACTCTTTTTCAGATTTTTAGAGATTTAAAATATTGCTTGTGTGATAAATAGTTGCAGATATATGAGCGTTTCAGTGAAACGCTACCTCGTATTGGGAGTCTCATAATAAAGCTTGCGGTGTTTCACCCTGATCAAATCAGACACAATAACTATTTTTCTCAAGTCTTTTCCATTTAAGACCTTTTTTAAACTGGAATACAATATCATATTACATAGATATGTAGATAAACATGTAATACGCATCTATGAGAAAGAATATTTCTGAATAAATATTTTCCTTAGAAAATTTTAATTTTCAATTATTTACATATTGTTAAAATGCAATAACTAATAATGCATAAAAAAAAAACAATAATAATACCTGTAGGATATAATTCTTATAATCCCCGTCCTTGAAATAAAATAGAAAGTGATGTTAAGTGTGGTTGAAGGGTTATACGACTAGAAAAACTATTTTTTTCTTTTAGAAGGATATATATTTATATTTTTAAAAATATTTTTTGTTATTAAAGCAGAAATATTAGGCTGCTTTCTTCATCAAATAGTATACTATCTACGAATTTGTTTTTGCACATCCCTCGGTATTTTCCACAAATATTTGAGCATTTAACTTCTGCTCTCCTGCAATTACACCCGTTACTCGAGTTGCAGTTACTCTTACTGTTGCAAGGTATAATTTATAACAGTTCATCTGGAAAAGTAGGTAACATTGTAGGTTGAGGAACCACTTTTAACCACTGTTGTATTTGATGATAAACACAAAGTGAATGATGACATGCCTCAGCTGACGTTGGAGGGAGAGTTTCTAATTTAAAAGTGGTGGTTATTGCAATTTTGGCTATGCCTCTGCTGTACATGTATACCTGTAATTCGTTTAGTGTTACGCCATTTTGGCTTTTGTGAAGTGCTATCATGAACTTTTCTCCTGCTTCTGCTTTTTTATCACAATCTGTTTCAACCAAATTAAAAATTTCCAGCGTTTTCTTTATTTGAAAATTTTCAGATAGGATACCCCTTTCCTTTATTTTACAGTGCAGATGTTGTATCGCATCCAGTCATAAAATGGATGAAAAGTATATGGTTCTTCATATCCCTAAAAATCTTTCTGTGTATACCTACAATATAGTACAATTTTGAATTTTTGATCCGACTTTCGATACAAGAAGCATAACGTTTGCTTTATTTGGAGTTCTAGCTACTAGCATTGTTTATCACTAGTTTCTATCTCTCACTATAGTTCTATCACTATCTGTAACAAGAACTGTCACCTTTCGTTTATATTTAGATTTTTCCAAAGTAGTAGCAACAATTAAGGCGTCAGCATCTCCTACAGCTTCTTTCACATCCATTCCTCCCTTTTTAAGACGAATTTGTAGTTGTTGTATGAGCATGGTTTAATTGCCACTATTTGACAGAAAATCTTCATGTTTGCATGTAGCTATTTGTGTCATATACTATTATGTTTGCACATTCCCGTTTTCGTGCTCTTCGAATTTGTTCTTGTTCATTAGTTGTAGGACCACCTTAACCTTAAAATATTTACGTGATGAACACAAGAGGGGGGTAGCAAAATAATGCTATCACTATCTATCAGACATTGAGACTGTATTTTTTAAAGCTTTTCGAATACTAGAGGGGCAAATATAACTTTTTCTATAAGTGACATGAACAATGAGACCACTTTTGAAAATTTCCTTTAAATTATCATTTTATTGAAAGCTTGTAGTTTAAAGCGTTTCTGCAGCTTTTCTCCAATAGTCACTTTCAATGGGAATCCCCAGATTATGCAATTTTCTCAGTACATTATTGCCTTTGTGCAACAGTCTTTAAACAGGGTGTAATCTTAAGTTATATTTTAAGTAGCAGCAGAAAACCCAATGAAAAGAAAAAGAGTGATACTTTTCAACAAGCAATCAATACATTGTCTCAACGAACAGCGATATCAGAGTTTTAAAAAATCCCGGACAATTATGAAACTTCCTATAACAGTCCTGTTTCCCCCATTTCCGGTCAAAGGCATCCCCGAGTTCTTTCAGATTCTGCATGTTTTTTAATTCCACATGTTTTTTAGAAAGATGGGAGCCAACTTTTGAGGCTAAATTGGTGTAATGACCCTTCAAATCCAAATGGGAATAGTTTCATTTAGTCTCAAACACTTGATAGTCAAATGAAAAGGGGAAAACTTCTATTGCGTCACTGAAACACTTGCATATCTGCAACTATTTATTGCACAAGCAATATTTATATATTTCTAGAAAGCTGAAAAAGAGTTAAATAGTTTTATGCCAAATGTTTAAATCATTAATTAATAATAGAAGCGATCAAATCGAAAAATAATAGAAAAATACATGGTTTTTCGACTTTGACAGGCTTTTATCAATTGGTAAGTTAATGAATGATATCAAATTTATATTTAAATTAAAGCCCATTTATTTACCTTCATTTGAGCTCTATTTGAGCTCAATGCGACTAGTCGTTCGTCAGTAACAGCTGCTCCAGCATTTTTCCAGCGCCCCAGCATTCCAGCACCTAAAAAACCAGGAAGCCGAAGGAAGAGAGTAGGGGACTTTTTGTGGGTTGCCCAGGGCATCAAATAGAGCCACTCTGCAAAATTTCAGCTCAATGGGAATTTATGCAAGGTTTGACCTATTTTTTGCCTAGAATGACTGGGCTAATAACTTGATATCTACTCAACTAATTAGAACCGGTTTTATTTATAGGTTAACTCAACCAATTAGTTTTATCTGCAAGTTATAATATGACCAACACCGATATATAATATGATTAATAATGTGCACAATTTCACTCCGATGTTGTTGGGTTTTTATTAATTT